>CM038722.1:33778258-33928258 GCA_021613375.1 Megaleporinus macrocephalus | reverse complement strand
GAACAGTAGAACAGTAGAACAGAAAAACAGTAGAACAGTACTACAGTAGAACAGGAGAACAGTAGAGCAGTACTACAGTAGAACAGTACTACAGTAGAACAGTATTACAGTAGAACAGTACTACAGTATTACAGTAGAACAGTACTACAGTAGAACAGTAGAACAGAAGAACAGAAGAACAGTACTGCAGTAGAACAGTAGAACAGAAGAACAGAAGAACAGTACTGCAGTAGAACAGGAGAACAGGAGAACAGTAGAACAGTACTACAGTAGAACAGGAGAACAGGAGAACAGTATTACAGTAGAACAGTACTACAGTAGAACAGTACTACAGTAGAACAGTATTACAGTAGAACAGTAGAAAAGTACTATAGTACTACAGTAGAACAGTACTACAGTAGAACAGTAGAACAGAAGAACAGTAGAGCAGTACTACAGTAGAACAGTATTACAGTAGAACAGTATTACAGTAAAACAGTAGAACAGTACTACAGTAGAACAGTATTACAGTAGAACAGTATTACAGTAGAACAGTAGAACAGTACTACAGTAGAACAGTACTACAGTAGAACAGTATTACAGTACTAGAGTAGAACAGTACTACAGTAGAACAGTAGAACAGAAGAACAGTAGAACAGAATTACAGTAGAACAGTACTACAGTAGAACAGTAGAACAGAAAAACAGTAGAACAGTACTACAGTAGAACAGGAGAACAGTAGAGCAGTACTACAGTAGAACAGTACTACAGTAGAACAGTATTACAGTAGAACAGTACTACAGTATTACAGTAAAACAGTACTACAGTACTACAGTAGAACAGTAGAACAGAAGAACAGTAGAACAGTACTGCAGTATTACAGTAGAACAGTACTACAGTAGAACAGTATTACAGTAGAACAGTACTACAGTAGAACAGTCCTACAGTAGAACAGGAGAACAGGAGAACAGTAGAACAGGAGAACAGTAGAACAGTACTACAGTAGAACAGTAGAACAGTAGAACAGTACTACAGTAGAACAGGAGAACAGTAGAACAGTAGAACAGTACTACAGTAGAACAGTACTACAGTAGAACAGTAGAACAGTACTACAGTAGAACAGGAGAACAGTAGAACAGTAGAACAGTACTACAGTAGAACAGGAGAACAGTAGAACAGTAGAACAGTACTACAGTAGAACAGGAGAACAGGAGAACAGTAGACTGGTCTAAATGTTGTGTGTGTGTGTGGATGAGGTAGAACTACAGAGGCAGCTGGAGGAGAAGCTCAGAGCTCTGGAACAGACTGAAGATACCAGCCGAGGTAGGTGTGGTTTAAAAGCAGTGAACTCTCCAGCGAGGTTAGCTTTAGCTCGGTTCTAAGCGCCTGCTGGAGCTCGCTAGTTAGTTTTTTAGCTGTGTGTGGAACGTGAGAGCTCTGGCGCATCACGTGATTCATCATCCAGTGAACATATGAGTGGGCATCTGGACAAACGGACAGGCTAACTTGAGCTTACAAAAGCTTAGAAAGGGTTAAATAAACACTCGGACGTATGTAAAAGCACTACTTACTCTATTAATGCTGTTTAATATTTAATAATAAAGTGTAAAAGCACTACTTACTCTATTAATACTGTTTAATATTTAATAATAAAGTGTAAAAGCACTACTTACTCTATTAATACTGATTAATATTTAATAATAAAGTGTAAAAGCACTACTTACTTTATTAATACTGTTAAATATTTAATAATAAAGTGTAAAAGCACTACTTACTCTATTAATACTGTTTAATATTTAATAATAAAGTGTAAAAGCACTACTTACTCTATTAATACTGTTTAATATTTAATAATAAAGTGTAAAAGCACTACTTACTCTATTAATACTGATTAATATTTAATAATAAAGTGTAAAAGCACTACTTACTCTATTAATACTGTTTAATATTTAATAATAAAGTGTAAAAGCACTACTTACTCTATTAATACTGATTAATATTTAATAATAAAGTGTAAAAGCACTACTTACTTTATTAATACTGTTAAATATTTAATAATAAAGTGTAAAAGCACTACTTACTCTATTAATACTGTTTAATATTTAATAATAAAGTGTAAAAGCACTACTTACTCTATTAATACTGTTTAATATTTAATAATAAAGTGTAAAAGCACTACTTACTCTATTAATACTGATTAATATTTAATAATAAAGTGTAAAAGCACTACTTACTCTATTAATACTGATTAATATTTAATAATAAAGTGTAAAAGCACTACTTACTCTATTAATACTGATTAATATTTAATAATAAAGTATAAAAGCTCTACTTACTCTATTAATACTGATTAATATTTAATAATAAAGTGTAAAAACACTACTTACTCTATTAATACTGTTTAATATTCAATAATAAAGTGTAAAAGCTCTACTTACTCTATAAATACTGTTTAACATTTAATAATAAAGTGTAAAAGCGCTACTTACACTATTAATACTTATTAATATTTAATAATAAAGTGTAAAAGCTCTACTTACTCTATTAATACTGATTTATATTTAATAATAAAGTGTAAAAGCTCTACTTACTCTATTAATACTGATTAATATTTAATAATAAAGTGTAAAAGCACTACTTACTCTATTAATACTGTTTAATATTTAATAATAAAGTGTAAAAGCACTACTTACACTATTAATACTGATTAATATTTAATAATAAAGTGTAAAAGCTCTACTTACTCTATTAATACTGATTAATATTTAATGATGAAGTGTAAAAGCACTACTTACTCTATTAATACTGATTAATATTTAATAATGAAGTGTAAAAGAACTACTTACTCTATTAATACTGATTAATATTTAATAATAAAGTGTAAAAGCACTACTTACTCTATTAATACTGATTAATATTTAATAATAAAATGTAAAAGCTCTACTTACTCTATTAATACTGATTAATATTTAATAATAAAGTGTAAAAGCTCTACTTACTTTATTAATACTGATTAATGTTTAATAATAAAGTGTAAAAGCACTACTTACTCTATTAATACTGTTTAATATTTAATAATAAAGTGTAAAAGCACTACTTACTCTATTAATACTGTTTAATATTTAATAATAAAGTGTAAAAGCACTACTTACTCTATTAATACTGATTAATATTTAATAATAAAGTGTAAAAGCTCTACTTACTCTATTAATACTGTTTAATATTAAAATAGCTTTTAAATTTAATAATGACCCCACGTGAGTTCTTTCAACTTCAGGATGAGCTTCACTGATTGAGCCCTTTTAATTAGAGCTTTTCCCGAAAGCACTGGAAACATCTTCGTTAACCCAGCCTGCAGTGAATGTTCTTATCAGAGCTGTGTTTAATGATAGGCTCCAACACAGCAGAATAAAACTAAACCCAACAAACAGAATTAGGAACTACCAGGAGGTACCATTTAATATATATATATATATATATATATATATATATATATATATATATATATATATATATATATATATATATATATATATATATATATAATAAGCAGCTCAGTATGT
Source organism: Megaleporinus macrocephalus (assembly GCA_021613375.1). NCBI lineage: Eukaryota > Metazoa > Chordata > Actinopteri > Characiformes > Anostomidae > Megaleporinus > Megaleporinus macrocephalus. Next base: position 33,924,716 of record CM038722.1, on the reverse strand, counting down.
TTTAATACATTTTAGGATTTTCCTTGTTTCCTAATTTTAGGATAACTTTTAGCATAAAAACACATCGCCATATGCGCATATTGCTAAACTTAGCACTGCGTCCTTACGCTACGTGTTCGTCTTGGAGTGGGAGATGACTGATGACTGAAGATACATTACAACCTTCATATCTCGTGGTTGGAAATGAAAAAAAGGGCTTTTTGTATACTATGAGTGAATAATCTGTATATACGCTCCAGTGGTAGTGAAATATTAGCACTTAAAAGTAAAGGTAAAAGTAGCATGGACGGAAGTGACATGTCCCCACCAATATCCAGCGGTTATTGAACTGTCCCAGACAACAATTCGATCCCGTCTGATCAAACTAGACGTCTGCTGTCTCGTGAGACTCTGTAGCTACGTTTGGTTGCTAGCAGCACCAAACTGAAAGACTCACTGTGCAAGACTGAGGAGCAACCTGGGAGACACGTGGGGTCAGAAGCAAGTGAGGACGGCAGCAGGAGCTGGACATAAGGAGTCACTGAGTCAAGTTTGCTAATGAAACGAGTCCATCATAGTAACGTTAATGGAGATGCTAGGCTCTGCTGCACGGCATACCACAGGCTAACATCGCCTGTAGCTCTGAAGACCAAGCAGTGTTCTCTATGTTTACTAATGCTAATGTATACGAGATGTCCTTTGCACTATGGCTGACGTAACGTTGATAAGAGGTTCGGGTTAGATTCATAGGTCCCCACCAATGTCAAGAGCAAATAGAACTGGATAATACACAGACTAGCTCTAAACCTGGACTAAGATTAATGTTAATCGGAGAATTGTCGTTGGCATTACAATTGCAAGACTAGGCTTAATCTCAGTAGAGCAACTATCATCACAGTCAGGACTCTAAACATACCCGACTGACTGGATGGATTTAATAGATTAGCAGAGAGGTAACCTAGTTTTCTAGGTCCAGTGTCCACAAAGGAAGTTGGTGTTTTTCAAATTATGCCAAAGAAAAAACAACAAACATGGAAGTTCTGGGCCTAAAAGTGAGAATATAGTAACATGAGCGTGTAGTAGAACTTTGTTGAGTGTAACCACCTCCTCCTATATGTGTGTATCATTCAGTAGCGGAGATCCTCCGACAGCAGGAGGACGCTTTAGCCATTCAGAGCAGACTGGCAGAGCTTCTGGCCATTGAAGCAAAGTTTACTGGTGAATTTTTATGGTTATTTTTTACTGATTTTCACGCTTTATTATATTTTCAGTGTTGATTGAATGTGAGATTTTAAGTCCAGTTCATTGAATCAGTTTATATTCGCCAGCACTTCAGGAACGTCTGAGAGAGAAGATGATCCTGCTGTCTGACCTGAAAGAGGAGAAAGAAGAGAAGGGGTCAAACAGTAAACTCAGTGAGTGTTTGAGGTGTAAGACTGATTCAGAGTGGGGTTTGTTTACGGTGGTGGTGGTGGTGGTGGTGATGGTGTTTACAGTGGTGATGGAAAGTTGACTGGGTCACTAAAATTCACTAAAATAAAAACTAGCAGTCAAAAATTAAAACTGAGTCAAGTGTCCAAACACTTTTCCTTCCAGAAAGGAAAGAGAAAATGATGTCCTGAACATGGCCGCCACAGTGAAAGCCGCCATATTGGGTTAAGGGCGAGTTTCTCCAATGGGAAGGTGGTGGTGTAGCAGATCAGAGAAGATCAGAACTGATCAGAAAGATGATTGATGTAATCAGATTTGTAATATCTCTTGTAGTTCAAACGTTATCAACACGGAAAGTTACAACAACAACCACATTGAACACCATGTTCAGAGAGCTGTTCCTGGAACTTCTGCGTCTTCAGATCAATGTTGTATCAATCGATTTCTGATCAGTTCTGATCTTCTTTGATCTGCTACACGACCACCTTCCCATTGGAAAAACTTGCCCTTGATCCAATATGGCAGCTTTCAAGATGGTGGCTATGTTGGGGACATAAAGATAAGCTCACCCGTTACTTGCTGGGGTGTTCAGATACATCATCTTCCCTTTCACTTCTGAAATAAGTGTCCTAAGACTTTTGACTCACGCTGTAAATCTTAAGAATTATTGAATCTTTTCAAACATGAAAGCTTCATTAACAGCTTCTCTTCTCGCAGATAACCAGATCGCGGCGGTGGAGAACCAAGTGTCGACGCTGGAGGACGAGCTGGAGGCTCTAAACCGCTCGCTGTCCCCGAGAGAAGGTGCTGTGGATGTTCTCAGATCTGCAGCAGTTTGATGTTCTCCTTTCTCCATAAGATCACAGTGCTGTTTATTTATGGGAGGGCAGTTTTGGTGGGTCTATTAGATCTCCCAGGTGGTTGTTAGGAGCCCCTCTCCTGAACTGGCTGTTTGAGTTGGGCTCTGAGTTTTGCAGTGTGCTGCTAAGCTCAACTGAGTTACTCAAGTACTTGGAAGTGAGTCAATGGTTCTAGATACTATCAGCTACTTGCTGTTGATAGGTTAATAACTCTGGTACTGTGAAGAACACAAGTGCTACACAGTGAACTGGAGGGTTCACTCAGGAGACAGTGTGGATACCTGGAGAGTAGTGAACTAAACAGGGTGCACCATCACATACAGAGCTAACATCTAATGTTCCTCCATCCCTCAGAGCTGGAGGAGCTTTTCTCAGCAAAGAGCCAGCAGCTGGAAGAGAAGAGCAGCGAACTGGGGGACGATCAGAAGCTGAGTGAGTGCTTCAGACTTATTAGTCGTATTAAATATTAATATATTAATATATTCATCTCGTTCACTGATCTGAGAACTGAGCTTCTATTTTCTGGTTGGAACTTTTGAGGCTGTTTAAGTGAAGTTAGAGTTTCAGAGTTCAGAACTACTAACTTCTGTTAACACGCACACACAACTGACCTCCACACCTAACCCAGTAGTGAAACACACACACACACACACACACACACACACACACACACACACACACTGCAACACACACACACACATGCACACACACTAGTACACACATATACACACACACACACTAGTACACACATATACACACACACACACACACTGGTACAAACACGCTGGTGCGCACACGCGCACACACGCACACACACACACACTTGTGAACACGCACACTAGGAGGCAGTGAAAGGCTTACATACACACACACACACACACACACACACTAGTGAACACACACAGACATACTAGTGAACACACACACTCTGAAACATTGAAAGACTCTCACACACACACACACACTAGTACACACATACACACACACACTGGTACAAACACACGCTGGTGCACACACGCACACACACACTAGTGAACACACACACTAGGAAACATTGAAAGACTCTCTCTCACACACACACACACACACACACACACACACAAACACACACACACACACACACTAGGAGACATTGAAAGACTCACATACACACACACACTAGGAAACATTGAAAGACTCACATGCACACACACACACACACACACACACACACACACACACACACACTAGGGGGCAGTGAGCACACTTGGCTGGAGTGGTGAGCAGCCCTGTCCACAGTACCCGGTGGGCAGTGGGGGTTTGGGGGTTTTATATACATTCTCATTTTTACATTAAATACAGTCAAATGTTTGTTTTAGTAATATTTGCTCCAACTTCACTGTTTACACTCACCTCTCAGCACATTCACATCTAAACACCTTTATAACTATAAACATATACACTCAGCTAGGTGTCTCCAAACTTTAGACTGGTGCGGTATAGCCTGACGCAGAGTGTTAACGATGTAACGTGACAGGTTCTGGGTTCTCCTGCAGTTTCCAGGATTCTGAGGACTCACTTTAAACTGCAGCAGACTCGGATTCACACTGATGGAGAGAAGAAGGCAGCAGTAGTTCAAATCACAGGTGAGATCATCATCATCATCATCATCATCATCATACTCACTTGAGTACTGAAGAGTATCAGTTTATTTACATTTACTGCATCTATCAGACGCTCTTATCCAGAGAGACTCACTGTTTACCTGTACACAGAATCAGAATCAGAATCGGACTTTATTTGCCAAGTATGCTCAAACATACAAGGAATTTGTTTTTGGTTACAGAAGCTCACAGTGCACGATAACTTAACTTACATTACAGAATTAACAAACACACCCCACCTACACACACACAACCACACACACACACACACACACACACACAAACAGAGTGCAGCAGTGAAGGACAGACAGACTGAATTAAATAGATATAAATATGAAGAACAGAAGAGTCACTGGTGGAGATGATAGTACTCAGAGTGTTCTGAGACTCTATCAGATAAATAACAGTGCAGTACAGAAAAAGAAGAGTGAGAGAACATCTGGATATGGATGTATGTAGTAGACTGTACAGAGAAAGAAGAGTGAGAGAACATCTGGATATGGATGTTTGTATGTAGTAGACTGTACAGAGAAAGAAGAGTGAGAGAACATCTGGATATGGATGTATGTGTGTAGTAGACTGTACAGAGAAAGAAGAGTGAGAGAACATCTGGATATGGATGTATGTGTGTGTAGTAGACTGTACAGAGAAAGAAGAGTGAGAGAACATCTGGATATGGATGTTTGTATGTAGTAGACTGTACAGAGAAAGAAGAGTGAGAGAACATCTGGATATGGATGTATGTATGTAGTAGACTGAACAGAGAAAGAAGAGTGAGAGAACATCTGGATATGGATGTATGTATGTAGTAGACTGTACAGAGAAAGAAGAGTGAGAGAACATCTGGATATGGATGTATGTAGTAGACTGTATTCAGAATGTAGTGTGTGATGTTCAGATGTTCATGAGTGTGATGGCGTGTGGGAAGAAGCTTCTCTGAAGTCTGGAGGTCTTGATCCTCAACTGTCTGAAACGCCGACCTGAGGGAAGATACTGGAACAGGTGATGTCCAGGGTGTGATGGATCACGGATGATGTTCTCTGCATGTTCCTGGTTCTGGCCGTGTGCAGGTCCGGTAGGGAGGGTAACTTCACACCGATGGTTCTCTCTGCAGACCTGATGATGCGCTGCAGTCTGTGGGTGTGGTGTTTGGTGGCTGTACTATTCTATACTACAAATAGTCATATATATACATATATTCAGAATAACAGAACCAGCCTTCCTTGGTTCTGGTATAGAACCCACAGTCTTTTCAAGAACTTCAACAACCACTTACACTAATTATTTTTATATCTGTCTTTCTAGATCTTCAGAACCAGCTGAGAATGAAACAAGACAGGATCTCAGAGCTGCTGGCCAGGAGCCAGTGTAAGTCCTCTGAATTCATTCCTTCCTCATCAGTCCTAGAGATCCACCACACAATCTCCTCCATCTCCTCCAAACCAGGAGCTGCAGGAAGGTGGTCCTCAACAACCAATGATCTAGAGATGTTTTAGCAGGGGTTACAGCAACTGTGCAGGACACTGGATCTCCAGGATTAGGGTTAGATGTCACTATTCCATCATTGCTTTAATTGTGTCCATCCATCTTGTTGCTGGTGGTCCTCCTTTACCTTCAGCTGGATCCTCTCATGTGACCAAAGCAAGAGCTCCAGCTTGGTTGCCTGGTTCAGGTCAGAGGTCAGGCTGCCCAAAAGTCTTCACTAGCAACCAAAGTTCAAAGGCCTAGATTTTTCCCTCCTGCTTCCTCGCTGACCAGATTTCATATCCATGAAGAACCAGTTCCACCCACTAGCTAGCATGGAAGATGAAGGCTGGCACCTGCATACTGTGATCCCCCAGCCGTGAAGCTAACACATGGGAGACGTCCACCAAAATTACAGTGGATACTCATCCAATCCTCACTACACTCCTACTGAAGATGGTTCCTCAAGAGTTCTTAAGTAAAGACAACGGTTCTGATTAGAACCATGAACACAAAGAACTATTCATCATGCAATGAACAGTTTTTCCATGAAAATTGTTCTAAATTGTTCTAGATTGTTGTAAACTCTTTACTAAACAACCCTTAAGGAATCCTTAAGGTGTAGCTGTTCTCAATTCATGTGCAGTCAGTGAAGATGCTGGTAGTTCTAGATGTACAGAGTGGAGTAACTATGACCACCAGCTAATATCGAGTGACCGCAGCAGCTAGACGGACTGGGAGACTCAGTAAGGTGCTGGTAGGAGGTCACAGCTATCTGGAGCCATGCTGACTGCAGTGCATCCCACAGCTGCTGGAGGGAGCGTGGAGGAGGATCCATAGAGCCAACACCACCATCCAGGTGGTCCCACAGATGCTCAGTTGGATTCAGGTCTGGGGAATTAGGGGTCCAGGGTAGTACTTGGAGGTCTTGGTCAGCTCTTCCAACCAGTGTGGGACATTTCTAGTCATGGGATGTGTCTCATTGTCCTGCTGGAAGATCCCATGCACCCCAGAGAAGACCATCAGCATGTATGGTGTACGTGATATGCATAGATGGATTCAGACCCAGATTGGTTGAGAGTGTCTTCCACATGGAGGAGTGGGCCCAGAGAACGTCCCAGAAACATTTCCCAGGCCAGAACGCTGCCACCACTAGCTTGTGTTCTTCCAGCGATAATAGTGGAAGAGGAGAAGGTTGTGGGTTCAAATCCCAGAGCTGACAGAATATAAACCCAACACTCAACCTGGTTAGGCCTTTCAATTCCAGTAAGAAAACTTCAGGCCACACCCACATTTAAATGTCAGAAACCAAAAGACCCTAAAACCTTGTACACCACATACTGGACATAGTAAGGAGATCTGAGATGGTCAGAAACTTCTTCTGAAATCTGTTGTGAGGTGGGCTTGTCCTACACTGTGCTTTTAAGATAACACGGTATGGTACTCAGTGCTGATGATTAACATGGAAGCTTTCATCTTTCTAGATTTGGAGAATAAGCTGGCTGACCTGATGGCGGAGTGTGATGACCTTCAAGCTGCTTATAATAGTGAGATGTTTTCTTCTTTTGGTCCAGAACAAACTTGTAACCATCACATGTAGATATTATATGCAGTTGTGTGATTGTGTACTTTGGGGGTCTTAACTGTAACAGTCTGTTGAACTACCCCCGTGTGGCAGGCTGTACTTTAGTCTAGTTAGCTCTCTCTGTAAATGTACAATACCAGCCAAATGTTTTAGTACAATACCAGCCAAATGTTTTAGATACACTACCTGCCAAACGTTTAAGATACTCTACCAGCCAAACGTTTTAGATACTCTACCAGCCAAACGTTTTAGATACACTACCTACAAAACGTTTTAGATACACTACCAGCCAAACGTTTTAGTACAATACCAGCCAAACGTTTTAGATACACTACCAGCCAAACGATTTAGATACACTACCAGCCAAACGATTTAGATACACCACCAGACAAACGTTTTAGATACACTGCCAGACAAACGATTTAGATACACTACCAGCCAAACGTTTTAGATACACTACCAGACAAACGTTTTAGATACACTACCAGACAAACGATTTAGATACACTACCAGTCAAACGTTTTAGATACACTACCAGCCAAACGTTTTAGTACACTACCAGTCAAACGTTTTAGTACACTACCAGTCAAACGTTTTAGATACACTACCAGTCAAACGTTTTAGTACACTACCAGTCAAACGTTTTAGTACACTACCAGTCAAACGTTTTAGTACACTACCAGCCAAACGTTTTAGATACACTACCAGTCAAACGTTTTAGTACAATACCAGCCAAACGTTTTAGATACACTACCAGTCAAACGTTTTAGTACAATACCAGCCAAACGTTTTAGATACACTACCAGTCAAACGTTTTAGTACAATACCAGCCAAACGTTTTAGATACACTACCAGCCAAACGATTTAGATACACTACCAGCCAAACGTTTTAGATACACTACCAGACAAACGATTTAGATACACTACCAGTCAAACGTTTTAGATACACTACCAGACAAACGATTTAGATACACTACCAGACAAACGATTTAGATACACTACCAGACAAACGATTTAGATACACTACCAGTCAAACGATTTAGATACACTACCAGTCAAACGTTTTAGATACACTACCAGCCAAACGTTTTAGATACACTACCAGTCAAACGTTTTAGTACACTACCAGACAAACGTTTTAGATACACTACCAGTCAAACGTTTTAGATACACTACCAGTCAAACGTTTTAGATACACTACCAGCCAAACGTTTTAGATACACTACCAGTCAAACATTTTAGATACACTACCAGTCAAACGTTTTAGTACACTACCAGTCAAACGTTTTAGATAAACTACCAGTCAAACGTTTTAGATACACTACCAGTCAAACGTTTTAGATACACTACCAGTCAAACGTTTTAGATAAACTACCAGTCAAACGTTTTAGATAAACTACCAGCCAAACGTTTTAGATACACTACCAGCCAAACGTTTTAGTACACTACCAGTCAAACGTTTTAGTACACTACCAGTCAAACGTTTTAGATACACTACCAGACAAACGTTTTAGTACACTACCAGTCAAACGTTTTAGTACACTACCAGACAAACGATTTAGATACACTACCAGTCAAACGTTTTAGTACACTACCAGTCAAACGTTTTAGTACACTACCAGTCAAACGTTTTAGTAAACTACCAGACAAACGTTTTAGATACACTACCAGACAAACGCTATAGATACACTACCAGTCAAACGTTTTAGTACACTACCAGTCAAACGTTTTAGATACACTACCAGTCAAACGTTTTAGATACACTACCAGTCAAACGTTTTAGTACACTACCAGTCAAACGTTTTAGTACACTACCAGTCAAACGTTTTAGATACACTACCAGTCAAACGTTTTAGTACACTACCAGACAAACGTTTTAGATACACTACCAGACAAACGCTATAGATACACTACCAGTCAAACGTTTTAGTACACTACCAGTCAAACGTTTTAGATACACTACCAGTCAAACGTTTTAGATACACTACCAGCCAAACGTTTTAGATACACTACCAGCCAAACGTTTTAGATACACTACCAGTCAAACGATTTAGATACACTACCAGACAAACGTTTTAGATACACTACCAGACAAACGTTTTAGATACACTACCAGACAAACGTTTTAGATACACTACCAGTCAAACGTTTTAGATACACTACCAGTCAAACGATTTAGATACACTACCAGACAAACGTTTTAGATACACTACCAGACAAACGTTTTAGATACACTACCAGACAAACGTTTTAGATACACTACCAGTCAAACGTTTTAGATACACTACCAGTCAAACGTTTTAGATACACTACCAGCCAAACGTTTTAGATACACTACCAGTCAAACGTTTTAGATAAACTACCAGCCAAACGTTTTAGATACACTACCAGCCAAACGTTTTAGTACATTACCAGTCAAACGTTTTAGATACACTACCAGCCAAACGTTTTAGTACATTACCAGTCAAACGTTTTAGTACACTACCAGTCAAACGTTTTAGTACACTACCAGTCAAACGTTTTAGATACACTACCAGTCAAACGTTTTAGATACACTACCAGTCAAACGTTTTAGTACACTACCAGTCAAACGTTTTAGATACACTACCAGTCAAACGTTTTAGATACACTACCAGTCAAACGTTTTAGTACACTACCAGTCAAACGTTTTAGTACACTACCAGTCAAACGTTTTAGATACACTACCAGTCAAACGTTTTAGTACACTACCAGTCAAACGTTTTAGTACACTACCAGTCAAACGTTTTAGATACACTACCAGTCAAACGTTTTAGATACACTACCAGTCAAACGTTTTAGATAAACTACCAGTCAAACGTTTTAGATACACTACCAGTCAAACGATTTAGATACACTACCAGACAAACGTTTTAGATACACTACCAGACAAACGTTTTAGATACACTACCAGACAAACGTTTTAGATACACTACCAGTCAAACGTTTTAGATACACTACCAGACAAACGTTTTAGATACACTACCAGACAAACGTTTTAGATACACTACCAGTCAAACGATTTAGATACACTACCAGACAAACGTTTTAGATACACTACCAGACAAACGTTTTAGATACACTACCAGACAAACGTTTTAGATACACTACCAGTCAAACGTTTTAGATACACTACCAGTCAAACGATTTAGATACACTACCAGACAAACGTTTTAGATACACTACCAGCCAAACGTTTTAGATACACTACCAGCCAAACGTTTTAGATACACTACCAGACAAACGTTTTAGATACACTACCAGTCAAACGTTTTAGATACACTACCAGTCAAACGTTTTAGATACACTACCAGCCAAACGTTTTAGATACACTACCAGTCAAACGTTTTAGATAAACTACCAGCCAAACGTTTTAGATACACTACCAGCCAAACGTTTTAGTACATTACCAGTCAAACGTTTTAGATACACTACCAGCCAAACGTTTTAGTACATTACCAGTCAAACGTTTTAGTACACTACCAGTCAAACGTTTTAGTACACTACCAGTCAAACGTTTTAGATACACTACCAGTCAAACGTTTTAGATACACTACCAGTCAAACGTTTTAGTACACTACCAGTCAAACGTTTTAGATACACTACCAGTCAAACGTTTTAGATACACTACCAGTCAAACGTTTTAGTACACTACCAGTCAAACGTTTTAGTACACTACCAGTCAAACGTTTTAGATACACTACCAGTCAAACGTTTTAGTACACTACCAGTCAAACGTTTTAGTACACTACCAGTCAAACGTTTTAGATACACTACCAGTCAAACGTTTTAGATAAACTACCAGTCAAACGTTTTAGATACACTACCAGTCAAACGATTTAGATACACTACCAGACAAACGTTTTAGATACACTACCAGACAAACGTTTTAGATACACTACCAGACAAACGTTTTAGATACACTACCAGTCAAACGTTTTAGATACACTACCAGACAAACGTTTTAGATACACTACCAGACAAACGTTTTAGATCACTACCAGGATGCTTTTATTTGTTTTCCAGAGTTGTCAGGTGAGGTGGACAACATGATAAATGACCTGCCAGATTCCAAACTTAAACAAAGTAAGTGTAAATGTATGGACAGTTACAGAACCTGGTGACAGAACCTGTAACGTTCTAAAGAGATTTTAACACTGCCCAAATTCTCCACCGCAGTTCTGGAGATTGTGTCACTGAACATCAACATCGACAACATACAGAGCAGCATCGCCAATGAGAAGTCACCATCCAAGATCAAAGGTACCAGAACATACACCACTAGCTACACAGTATGTACACAGCTAGCTAGCACAAGCATCGTTATCCAGCACATGAACAGGTAGCTAGTACATAAACATAAACATCTTTTATACTGCAAGATCAGCAACAACCACGTGGTCTACAGAAACCTGTTGGGTTTATGAATTTCCCTCCAGCGTCTTCAGCCTTTTGTGTCTCTAACCTCAAACATTTCTATTGTGTTTGATGAGTTTGGGTTTTGTTTGATGGGTTTGGATTTTGTTTGATTATTTTGAGATTTGTTTGATGGGTTTAGGTTTTGTTTGATTAGTTTGAGATTTGTTTGATGGGTTTGGATTTTGTTTGATTATTTTGAGGTTTGTTTGATGGGTTTGGATTTTGTTTGATTATTTTGAGATTTGTTTGATGGGTTTAGGTTTTGTTTGATTAGTTTGAGATTTGTTTGATGGGTTTGGATTTTGTTTGATTATTTTGAGGTTTGTTTGATGGCTTTGGATTTTGTTTGATTATTTTGAGGTTTGTTTGATGGCTTTGGATTTTGTTTGATTATTTTGAGGTTTGTTTGATGGCTTTGGATTTTGTTTGATTATTTTGAGGTTTGTTTGATGGGTTTGGATTTTGTTTGATTATTTTGAGATTTGTTTGATGGGTTTGGGTTTTGTTTGATTATTTTGAGGTTTGTTTGATGGGTTTGGATTTTGTTTGATTATTTTGAGGTTTGTTTGATGGCTTTGGATTTTGTTTGATTATTTTGAGATTTGTTTGATGGGTTTGGGTTTTGTTTGATTATTTTGAGGTTTGTTTGATGGGTTTAGGTTTTGTCTGATTATTTTGAGGTTTGTTTGATGGGTTTGGATTTTGTTTGATTATTTTGAGGTTTGTTTGATGGGTTTAGGTTTTGTTTGATTATTTTGAGGTTTGTTTGATGGGTTTAGGTTTTGTTTGATTATTTTGAGATTTGTTTGATGGGTTTAGGTTTTGTTTGATTATTTAGAGGTTTTTTGATGGGTTTGGGTTTTGTTTGATTATTTTGAGGTTTGTTTGGGTTTGGGTTTTATTTGATTATTTTGAGGTTTGTTTGATGGGTTTGGGTTTTGTTTGATTATTTTGAGATTTGTTTGATGGGTTTAGGTTTTGTTTGATTATTTAGAGGTTTTTTGATGGGTTTGGGTTTTGTTTGATTATTTTGAGGTTTGTTTGGGTTTGGGTTTTGATTATTTTTAGGTTTGTATGATGAGTTTGGGTTTTGTTTGATTATTTTGAGGTTTGTTTGATGGGTTTGGGTTTTGTTTGATGGGTTTGGGTTTTGTTTGATGAGTTTAGGTTTAGTTTGTTGAGTTTGGGTTTTGTTTATTTTTAGGTTTGTTTGATGGGTTTGGGATTTGTTTGATGAGTTTTGGTTTTGTTTGATGAATGTTGAGATGTTTGATGAATTTGAATTTTGTCTGATTGTTTTGGGTTTTGTTTAATGGATTTGTTTTGTACAGAACTCCAGAAAGAGTTGGAAGACAAGATTAATCAACTCAAATCTAAGAAGAAAGAACTGCAGGGAAACGATCCAGATGCTGGCAGGAGTACGTAGCGCCATAAACAGAAAACTCCACCTTCTTAAGTACCATTTAAAGGATTTCTCTACCACTATTTTAAGTATATGTGCAGAATTTACTATCCGATAGACTACAATTCACTTTAGTGATATCCTACTATTTTCAGTACTCACTAGTATTTACTGCTGTATTTAAATAAGACGCAGAGCAGATCTGCCAGTACTGCTGAAACTGTTCTAGAGGAAACACTGCGTAACAATATATTTATCCATGTGTTCTGAGCAGTTTTGAGGATAATCGAGAAGATGGAAGAGATCCAGAAGCTGAAGAATCAAGCTGTGAATGCGTACAGTCTGGCCCAAATCAATAGTCAGTGTCACATTTCTATAGAACCTCTAGAGATCTACGTTCATTATTCTATCTATCTAGCACATACATTTCTGACTAGTATATATGAAAATATCTAGTACATATGCTGCTAACTACCATGTACATATTTATCACATATACATGTTTTTATTATACATAAAACAATACAAATAAATTACTGCAGTGTAAATAAAAAATACACAATACAAAAACAAGACACAACATAACAGAATAACAGAAACAACACACACACTGATAATAACAGACACAACACACACTGATAATAACAGACACAACACAAACACTGATAATAACAGACACAACACACACTGATAATAACAGACACAACACACACTGATAATAACAGACACAACACAAACACTGATAATAACAGACACAACACACACACTGATAATAACAGACACAACACACACGCTGATAATAACAGAAACAACACACACACTGATAATAACACACACACACACACTGATAATAACAGACACAACACACACTGATAATAACAGACACAACACACACTGATAATAACAGACACAACACACACACTGATAATAACAGACACAACACACACACACTGATAATAACAGACACAACACACACTGATAATAACAGACACAACACACACACTGATAATAACAGAAACAACACACACACTGATAATAACAGACACAACACACACGCTGATAATAACAGAAACAACACACACACTGATAATAACAGAGACAACACACACTGATAATAACAGACACAACACACACACTGATAATAACAGACACAACACACACACTGATAATAACACACACAACACACACTGATAATAACAGACACAACACACACACTGATAATAACAGAAACAACACACACACTGATAATAACAGACACAACACACACACTGATAATAACAGAAACAACACACACACTGATGATAACAGAAACAACACACACACTGATAATAACAGACACAACACACACTGATAATAACACACACACACACTGATAATAACAGAAACAACACACACACTGATAATAACAGACACAACACACACTGATAATAACAGACACAACACACACGCTGATAATAACAGAAACAACACACACAATGATAATAACAGAAACAACACACACAATGATAATAACAGAAACAACACACACACTGATAATAACAGACACAACACACACACTGATAATAACAGACACAACACACACACTGATAATAACAGACACAACACACACACTGATAATAACAGACACAACACACACACTGATAATAACAGAAACAACACACACTGATAATAACAGACACAACACACACTGATAATAACAGACACAACACACGCTGATAATAACAGAAACAACACACACACTGATAATAACAGAGACAACACACACACTGATAATAACAGAAACAACACACACTCTGATAATAACAGACACAACACACACACTGATAATAACAAACACAACACACACAATGATAATAACACACACACACACTGATAGTAACAGATACATTACACACACTGATAATAACAGAAACAACACACACACTGATAATAACAGAAACAACACACACACTGATAATAACAGAAACAACCCACACACTGATAATAACAGACACAATACACACTGATAATAACAGACACCACACACACTGATAATAACAGACACAACATACACACTGATAATAACAGACACAACACACACACTGATAATAACAGACACAACACACACTGATAATAACAGACACACACTGATAATAACAGAAACAACACACACACTGATAATAACAGAAACAACACACACACTGATAATAACAGAAACAACACACACACTGATAATAACAGACACAACACACACTGATAATAACAGACACAACACACACGCTGATAATAACAGAAACAACACACACTGATAATAACAGACAAAACACACACACTGATAATAACAGATACAACACACACACTGATAATAACAGACACAACACACACACTGATAATAACACACACACACTGATAATAACAGAAACAACACACACACTGATAATAACAGACACAACACACACTGATAATAACAGACACAACACACGCTGATAATAACAGAAACAACACACACGCTGATAATAACAGAAACAACACACACACTGATAATAACAGAGACAACACACACACTGATAATAACAGAGACAACACACACGCAGATAATAACAGAAACAACACACACACTGATAATAACAGACACACACTGATAATAACAGACACAACACACACGCTGATAATAACAGACACAACACACACACTGATAACAGACACAGCACACACACTGATAATAACAGAGACAACATACACACTGATAATAACAGACACAACACACACACTGATAATAACAGACACAACACACACTGATAATAATAGACACAACACACACACTGATAATAACAGACACAGCACACACACTGATAATAACAGACACAACACACACACTGATAATAACACACACACACTGATAATAACAGAGACAACACACACACTGATAATAACAGAAACAACACACACACTGATAATAACAGACACAACACACACTGATAATAACAGACACAACACACACGCTGATAATAACAGAAACAACACACACAATGATAATAACAGAAACAACACACAATGATAATAACAGAAACAACACACACTGATAATAACAGACACAACACACACACTGATAATAACAGACACAACACACACACTGATAATAACACACACACACACTGATAATAACAGAAACAACACACACACACTGATAATAACAGAAACAACACACACACTGATAATAACAGACACAACACACACTGATAATAACAGAAACAACACACACGCTGATAATAACAGAAACAACACACACGCTGATAATAACAGAAACAACACACACACTGATAATAACAGAGACAACACACACACTGATAATAACAGAGACAACACACACACTGATAATAACAGAAACAACACACACACTGATAATAACAGAAACAACCCACACACTGATAATAACAGACACAATACACACTGATAATAACAGACACACACTGATAATAACAGACACAACACACACGCTGATAATAACAGACACAACACACACACTGATAACAGACACAGCACACACACTGATAATAACAGAGACAACACACACACTGATAATAACAGAGACAACACACACGCAGATAATAACAGAAACAACACACACACTGATAATAACAGACACACACTGATAATAACAGACACAACACACACACTGATAATAACAGACACAACACACACACTGATAACAGACACAACACACACACTGATAATAACAGAGACAACACACACACTGATAATAACAGAAACAACACACACACTGATAATAACAGACACACACTGATAATAACAGACACAACACACACACTGATAACAGACACAACACACACACTGATAATAACAGAAACAACACGCACACTGATAATAACAGACACAACACACACTGATAATAACAGAAACAACACACACACTGATAATAACAGACACAACACACACACTGATAATAACAGAAACAACACACACACTGATGATAACAGAAACAACACACACACTGATAATAACAGACACAACACACACACTGATAATAACAGAAACAACACACACACTGATAATAACAGACACAACACACTGATACTAACAGACAC
Source organism: Megaleporinus macrocephalus (assembly GCA_021613375.1). Classification (NCBI taxonomy): domain Eukaryota; kingdom Metazoa; phylum Chordata; class Actinopteri; order Characiformes; family Anostomidae; genus Megaleporinus; species Megaleporinus macrocephalus. The sequence continues at coordinate 33,907,830 of CM038722.1, read as the reverse complement.
AACACACGCTGATAATAACAGAAACAACACACACTGATAATAACAGACACAACACACACACTGATAATAACAGAAACAACACACACACTGATAATAACAGACACACGCTGATAATAACAGACACAACACACACACTGATAACAGACACAACACACACACTGATAATAACAGAAACAACACGCACACTGATAATAACAGACACAACACACACTGATAATAACAGAAACAACACACACACTGATAATAACAGACACAACACACACACTGATAATAACAGAAACAACACACACACTGATGATAACAGAAACAACACACACACTGATAATAACAGACACAACACACACACTGATAATAACAGAAACAACACACACACTGATAATAACAGACACAACACACTGATACTAACAGACACAACACACGCTGATAATAACAGAAACAACACACACTGATAATAACAGACACAACACACACACTGATAATAACAGAAACAACACACACACTGATAATAACAGACACAACACACACTGATAATAACAGACACAACACACACTGATAATAACAGACACAACACACACTGATAATAACAGACACAACACACGCTGATAATAACAGAAACAACACACACGCTGATAATAACAGAAACAACACACACACTGATAATAACAGAGACAACACACACTGATAATAACAGAAACAACACACACACTGATAATAACAGACACACACTGATAATAACAGACACAACACACACGCTGATAATAACAGACACAACACACACACTGATAACAGACACAGCACACACACTGATAATAACAGAAACAACACACACACTGATAATAACAGACACAACACACACACTGATAATAACAGAAACAACACACACACTGATGATAACAGAAACAACACACACACTGATAATAACAGACACAACACACACACTGATAATAACAGACACAACACACACTGATAATAACAGACACAACACACACTGATAATAACAGACACAACACACGCTGATAATAACAGAAACAACACACACGCTGATAATAACAGAAACAACACACACTGATAATAACAGACACAACACACACACACTGATAATAACAGACACAACACACACGCTGATAATAACAGACACAACACACACTGATAATAACAGACACAACACACACACTGATAATAACAGACACAACACACACTGATAATAACAGACACAACACACACACTGATAATAACAGAAACAACACACACACTGATAATAACACACACACACACTGATAATAACAGACACAACACACACTGATAATAACAGACACAACACACACGCTGATAATAACAGACACAACACACGCTGATAATAACAGAAACAACACACACGCTGATAATAACAGAAACAACACACACTGATAATAACAGACACAACACACACACACTGATAATAACAGACACAACACACACGCTGATAATAACAGACACAACACACACTGATAATAACAGACACAACACACACACTGATAATAACAGACACAACACACACTGATAATAACAGAAACAACACACACTGATAATAACAGACACAACACACACACTGATAATAACAGACACAGTATAATAAAGTGATGATTCTACTTTCAGGTGAAAGTAAGTAGAATTGTTTAATAAGATATTGTATGATATTTTTGTTTGAAGTTCTGCATCAAGAGCTGCTGACACTGATTGACGGACTCAGCGATTCCAGTCCCGCCAAACTGGGTATGTGTTTATCACGTCAGTCTGTTCATGTGTTTGTGGTAGTTTAGTGCAGGGTAATTTAGTGTAGTATAGTGAAAGGTAGTGTAATGTAGTGAAGGGTAGTATAGTGCAGGGTAAGGTAGTTTAGCGCAGGGTAATGTAGTGTAGTATAGTGAAAGGTAGTGTGATGTAGTGAAGGGTAGTATAGTGCAGGGTAAGGTAGTTTAGCGCAGGGTAATGTAGTGTAGTATAGTAAAAGGTAGTGTAATGTAGTGAAGGGTAGTATAGTGCAGGGTAAGGTAGTTTAGTGCAGGGTAATGTAGTGTAGTATAGTAAAAGGTAGTGTGATGTAGTGAAGGGTAGTATAGTGCAGGGTAAGGTAGTTTAGTGCAGGGTAATGTAGTGTAGTATAGTGAAAGGTAGTGTAATGTAGTGAAGGGTAGTACAGTGCAGGGTAAGGTAGTTTAGTGCAGGGTAAGGGTAGTATAGTGCAGGGTAAGGTAGTTTAGTGCAGGGTAATGTAGTGTAGTATAGTGAAAGGTAGTGTAATGTAGTGAAGGGTAGTATAGTGCAGGGTAAGGTAGTTTAGTGCAGGGTAATATAGTGTAGTATAGTAAAAGGTAGTGTGATGTAGTGAAGGGTAGTATAGTGCAGGGTAAGGTAGTTTAGTGCAGGGTAATGTAGTGTAGTATAGTAAAAGGTAGTGTAATGTAGTGAAGGGTAGTATAGTGCAGGGTAATGTAGTGTAGTATAGTGAAAGGTAGTGTAATGTAGTGAAGGGTAGTATAGTGCAGGGTAAGGTAGTTTAGTATAGTGAAAGGTAGTGTAATGTAGTGAAGGGTAGTATAGTGGAGGGTGATGTAGTGTAGTATAGTGTAGTGTAGTGTAATGTAGTGAAGGGTAGTATAGTGCAGGGTAAGGTAGTTTAGTGCAGGGTAATGTAGTGTAGTATAGTGAAAGGTAGTGTAATGTAGTGAAGGGTAGTATAGTGCAGGGTAAGGTAGTTTAGTGCAGGGTAATGTAGTGTAGTATAGTGAAAGGTAGTGTAATGTAGTGAAGGGTAGTATAGTGCAGGGTAAGGTAGTTTAGTGCAGGGTAATGTAGTGTAGTATAGTGAAAGGTAGTGTAATGTAGTGAAGGGTAGTATAGTGCAGGGTAAGGTAGTTTAGTATAGTGAAAGGTAGTGTAATGTAGTGAAGGGTAGTATAGTGGAGGGTGATGTAGTGTAGTATAGTGTAGTGTAGTGTAATGTAGTGAAGGGTAGTATAGTGCAGGGTAAGGGTAGTTTAGTGCAGGGTAATGTAGTGTAGTATAGTGAAAGGTAGTGTAATGTAGTGAAGGGTAGTATAGTGCAGGGTAAGGTAGTTTAGTGCAGGGTAATGTAGTGTAGTATAGTGAAAGGTAGTGTAATGTAGTGAAGGGTAGTATAGTGCAGGGTAAGGTAGTTTAGTATAGTGAAAGGTAGTGTAATGTAGTGAAGGGTAGTATAGTGCAGGGTAAGGTAGTTTAGTGCAGGGTAATGTAGTGTAGTATAGTGAAAGGTAGTGTAATGTAGTGAAGGGAGGTACAGTGCAGGGTAAGGTAGTTTAGTGCAGGGTAATGTAGTGTAGTATAGTGAAAGGTAGTGTAGTGCAGGGTAAGGCAGGGTAGTGAAGGGTAGTATAGTGTAGGGTAAGGTAGTTTAGTGCAGGGTAATGTAGTGTAGTATAGTGAAAGGTAGTGTAATGTAGTGAAGGGTAGTATAGTGCAGGGTAAGGTAGTTTAGTGCAGGGTAATGTAGTGTAGTATAGTGAAAGGTAGTGTAATGTAGTGAAGGGTAGTATAGTGCAGGGTAAGGTAGTTTAGTATAGTGAAAGGTAGTGTAATGTAGTGAAGGGTAGTATAGTGGAGGGTGATGTAGTGTAGTATAGTGTAGTGTAGTGTAATGTAGTGAAGGGTAGTATAGTGGAGGGTAATGTAGTATAGTGGAGGTGTTCACTGCACGGTGATAGTGTTAGCGCTGCTGGATTAGACACTCAGTGTTGAGCTGGAACATGTTCTTACTCACTGCGTCTCGGTTCTCTCTGCTCTCAGTGCTGAAGAACATGGCCATGCTGTCAGACGTGAACTGGTTCAATAAGCTCATGGCCTCCATCACGGAGCAGGCGCAGCTGAAGATCACTGGTATGTTCATCTCTGCTAACACAGACCACATACCATGTAGAGGTTCACGGGCGGGGTTGAAGCTCTGCTGGTAAACTGGTGTGTAAGATCAGCGGTTTTGGTGAAAGGGGTGTTTTTCACCAGCGTCCAGTCGCAGCGTCTCCCCCCTCATCAGCCCATTCATTATATACATAACACATCCAAATATGGGCTACTTCCCCGAACATAGACGTGATTATCTGCGTCACAGGGCTGGGGGAGGTTTGGGACCACCTCAGTGAGGACACAGCAGCATGCAGAGCTCATATAAGCTGTGCTCGTTATTAGACGATAACAGCTCATTTGGAATGGTCAGTTGTCCCTGTGCTGAACCAATCCTGTTTCACTGGTTTCGAATGTGCCTTCAACATAATCAACAGGACATTACCCAGAATCCTCAACACCATAATATAATAACAGGTGTTTCCACTCTGTACATCCAAACAATCCCAAACACATTCAGTGGTGTTGAGGTTCTTGACTCTGGGGTGGTCAGTCTGTTGAGTGGTGTTGAGGTTCTTGACTCTGGGGTGGTCAGTCTGTTGAGTGGTGTTGAGGTTCTTGACTCTGGGGTGGTCAGTCTGTTCAGTGGTGTTGAGGTTCTGGACTCTGGGGTGGTCAGTCTGTTCAGTGGTGTTGAGGTTCTGGACTCTGGGGTGGTCAGTCTGTTCAGTTGTGTTGAGGTTCTGGACTCTGGGGTGGTCAGTCTGTTCAGTGGTGTTGAGGTTCTGGACTCTGGGTGTTTTGACTGAAGTTAAGTAACTGAAGGGTCTCTAATTTGTGATAGCACTGGAGGAGCTAGTGAACGAGAAGGAAGAGCTGCTGAACAGGAAGACAGCAGAACTGACCAAGAAGGACAGCGCAGTGGACGAGCTGAGTGAGTATGGACATTCAATACACAGTGTTTTAATTACCTGTACATCAGAACGTCCACTAAAATACATCAGTACGTCCACTAAAATACATCAGTACGTCCACTAAAATACATCAGTACGTCCACTAATAAACATATACACATCAGTACGTCCACTAATAAACATATACACATCAGTACGTCCACTAATAAACATATACACATCAGTATGTCCACTAATAAACATATACACATCAGTACGTCCACTAATAAACATATACACATTAGTACGTCCACTAAAATACATCAGTAAGTCCACTAATAAACATATACACATCAGTACATCCACTAAAATACATCAGTACGTCCACTAATAAACATATACACATCAGTATGTTCACTAATAAACATATACACATCAGAACGTCCACTTATAAACATATACACATCAGTACGTCCACTAATAAACATATACACATCAGTACATCTACTAAAATACATCAGTACGTCCACTAATAAACATATACACATCAGTACGTCCACTAATAAACATATACACATCAGTACGTCCACTAAAATACATCAGTAAGTCCACTAATAAACATATACACATCAGTACGTCCACTAATAAACATATACACATCAGTACATCTACTAAAATACATCAGTACGTCCACTAATAAACATATACACATCAGTACGTCCACTAATAAACATATACACATCAGTACATCTACTAAAATACATCAGTACGTTCACTAATAAACATATACACATCAGTACATCCACTAATAAACATATACACATCAGTACGTCCACTAATAAACATATACACATCAGTATGTCCACTAATAAACATATACACATCAGTACGTCCACTAAAATACATCAGTAAGTCCACTAATAAACATATACACATCAGTATGTCCACTGATAAACATATAAACATCAGTAAGTCCACTAATAAACATATACACATCAGTACGTCCACTAATAAACATATACACATCAGTACGTTCACTAATAAACATATACACATCAGTACGTCCACTAATAAACATACACACATCAGTACGTCCACTAAAATACATCAGTACGTCCACTAATAAACATATACACATCAGTAAGTCCACTAATAAACATATACACATCAGTACGTTCACTAATAAACATATACACATCAGTACATCCACTAAAATACATCAGTACGTCCACTAATAAACATATTCACATCAGTACGTCCACTAATAAACATATACACATCAGTACGTCCACTAAAATACATCAGTACGTCCACTAATAAACATATACACATCAGTACGTCCACTAAAATACATCAGTATGTCCACTAATAAACATATACACATCAGTACGTCCACTAAAATACATCAGTACGTCCACTAAAATACATCAGTACGTCCACTAATAAACATATACACATCAGTACGTCCACTAAAATACATCAGTAAGTCCACTAATAAACATATACACATCAGTACGTCCACTAATAAACATATAAACATCAGTACGTTCACTAATAAACATATACACATCAGTACGTCCACTAATAAACATATACACATCAGTACGTCCACTAAAATACATCAGTACGTCCACTAATAAACATATAAACATCAGTACGTTCACTAATAAACATATACACATCAGTACGTCCACTAATAAACATATACACATCAGTACGTCCACTTATAAACATATACACATCAGTACGTCCACTAATAAACATATACACATCAGTACATCCACTAATAAACATATACACATCAGTACGTCCACTTATAAACATATACACATCAGTACGTCCACTAATAAACATATACACCTCAGTACGTCCACAAAATACATCAGTACGTCCACTAATAAACATATAAACATCAGTACGTTCACTAATAAACATATACACATCAGTACGTCCACTAATAAACATATACACATCAGTACGTCCACTTATAAACATATACACATCAGTACGTCCACTTATAAACATATACACATCAGTACGTCCACTAATAAACATATACACATCAGTACGTCCACTTATAAACATATACACATCAGTACGTCCACTTATAAACATATACACATCAGTACGTCCACTAAAATACATCAGTACGTCCACTAATAAACATATACACATCAGTACGTCCACTAAAATACATCAGTAAGTCCACTAATAAACATATACACATCAGTACGTCCACTAATAAACATATACACTAATAAACATATACACATCAGTACGTTCCCTAATAATCATATACACATCAGTTTGTCCACTAATAAACATATACACTAATAAACATATACACATGAGTACGTTCACTAATAAACATATACACATCAGTACGTCCACTTATAAACATATACACATCAGTACGTCCACTTATAAACATATACACATCAGTACGTTCACTAATAAACATATACACATCAGTACGTTCACTAATAAACATATACACATCAGTTCGTCCACTGAAATACATCAGTACGTCCACTAATAAACATATACACATCAGTACGTCAACTAATAAACATATACACATCAGTACGTCCACTAAAATACACCAGTACGTCCACTAATAAACATATACACATCAGTTCGTCCACTAATAAACATATACACATCAGTTCGTCCACTGAAATACATCAGTACGTCCACTAATACACATATACACATCAGTACGTCAACTAATAAACATATACACATCAGTACGTCCACTAAAATACATCAGTAAGTCCACTAATAAACATGTACACATCAGTACGTCCATTAATAAACATATAAACATCAGTACGTCCACTAATAAACATATACACATCAGTACGTCCACTAAAATACATCAGTACGTCCACTAATAAACATATACACATCAGTACGTCCACTAATAAACATATACACATCAGTACGTCCACTAAAATACATCAGTACGTCCACTAATAAACATATACACATCAGTACGTCCACTAAAATACATCAGTACGTCCACTAATAAACATATACACATCAGTACGTCCACTAATAAACATATACACATCAGTACGTCCACTAAAATACATCAGTACGTCCACTAATAAACATATACACATCAGTACGTCCACTAATAAACATATACACATCAGTACGTCCACTAAAATACATCAGTACATCCACTAATAAACATATACACATCAGTACGTCCACTAAAATACATCAGTACGTCCACTAATAAACATATACACATCAGTACGTCCACTAATAAACATATACACATCAGTACGTCCACTAAAATACATCAGTACATCCACTAATAAACATATACACATCAGTACGTCCACTAAAATACATCAGTACATCCACTAATAAACATATACACATCAGTACATCCACTAATAAACATATACACATCAGTACATCCACTAATAAACATATACACATCAGTACGTCCACTAATAAACATATACACGTCAGTATGTCCACTAATAAACGTATACACATCAGTACGTTCACTAATAAACATATACACATCAGTACGTCCACTAAAATACATCAGTACGTCCACTAAAATACATCAGTACGTCCACTAATAAACATATACACATCAGTACGTCCACTAAAATACATCAGTACGTCCACTAATAAACATATACACATCAGTACGTCCACTAATAAACATATACACATCAGTACGTCCACTAATAAACATATACACATCAGTACGTCCAATAAAATACATCAGTACGTCCACTAATAAACATATACACATCAGTACGTCCACTAAAATACATCAGTACGTCCACTAATAAACATATACACATCAGTAAGTCCACTTATTAACTTAGGATGGACATGATCTCTAACTCTCATTACTGACTGCTTTCCAGCCAAAGACATCCTTGCTCTGAGGGAGGAAATAACGAAGCTGCAAGAAGAACTGAGGAACCTGGATCGTTCTTCAGCTGCCCAACTGCAAGGTATCTCACATGTTGCCGCTCTTCCTGTTGTGCACAGAGCAGGTTCACTTATTTCAAGCCTCGCTTCAAACAAATTACACAACAGATACAAGATCATGTTTCAGAATGAGGCTTGTTAAAATGTCATGTGGCAGAACTGGAGACTCACCTGAACCAGAGCAGAAAGGAGCTGAAAAAGGTTGAAGACTCCCTGAAGACGAAGGACGCTGAATTAGCAAAGAAAGGTCAGAGAAAAACAGGAAAGATGGAATGGAATGTGTGAGTTAGATTCATAATTTCATCTGCTAGACAGTAAGAATACATACTTCTGTCCTTCACAGTAAACAAGATCACGGAGCTTATAGAGGAACTGAGGCAGACGAAGAACAAAGCCCAGGAGAAAGAAAAGCAGGCCACTGCTGACAGAAAGGGTGTGTTTCACTCACTCAGCTATCTGTTTATATACAGTACCTACATTTAGAGTTATACATTCAACCTAATGAGAAACTGTAACTCAGTTTATATACAATACCTACATTTAGAGTTATACATTCAACCTAATGAAAACTGTAACTCAGTTTATATACAATACCTACATTTAGAGTTATACATTCAACCTAATGGGAAACGATATACTCAGTTTATATACAATACCTACATTTAGAGTTATACATTCAACCTAATGAGAAACTGTAATTCACTATATATACAATACCTACATTTAGAGTTATACATTCAACCTAATGAAAACCTGTTACTCAGTTTATATACAATACCTACATTTAGAGTTATACACTCAACCTAATGAGAAACTGTAACTCAGTTTATATACAATACCTACATTTAGAGTTATACATTCGACCTAATGAGAAACTGTAACTCAGTTTATATACAATACCTACATTTAGCATTATACATTCAACCTAATGGGAAACGATATACTCAGTTTATATACAATACCTACATTTAGAGTTATACATTCAACCTAATGAGAAACTGTAATTCACTATATATACAATACCTACATTTAGAGTTATACATTCAACCTAATGAAAACCTGTTACTCAGTTTATATACAATACCTACATTTAGAGTTATACACTCAACCTAATGAGAAACTGTAACTCAGTTTATATACAATACCTACATTTAGAGTTATACATTCGACCTAATGAGAAACTGTAACTCAGTTTATATACAATACCTACATTTAGCATTATACATTCAACCTAATGAGAAACTGTAACTCAGTTTATATACAATACCTACATTTAGAGTTATACATTCAACCTAATGAGAAACGATATACTCAGTTTATATACAATACCTACATTTAGAGTTATACATTCAACCTAATGAGAAACTGTAACTCAGTTTATATACAATACCTACATTTAGCGTTATACATTCAACCTAATGAGAAACTGTAACTCAGTTTATATACAATACCTACATTTAGAGTTATACATTCAACCTAATGAGAAACGATATACTCAGTTTATATACAATACCTACATTTAGAGTTATACATTCAACCTAATGAGAAACTGTAACTCAGTTTATATACAATACCTACATTTAGAGTTATACACTCAACGTACTGAGAAACTGTAACTCAGTTTATATACAATAACTACATTTAGAGTTATACATTCAACCTAATGAGAAACTGTAACTCAGTTTATATACAATACCTACATTTAGAGTTATACATTCAACCTAATGAGAAACTGTAATTCACTATATATACAATACCTACATTTAGAGTTATACATTCAACCTAATGAAAAACTGTAACTCAGTTTATATACAATACCTACATTTAGAGTTATACACTCAACCTAATGAGAAACTGTAGACTCAGTTTATATACAATAACTACATTTAGAGTTATACATTCAACCTAATGAGAAACTGTAACTCAGTTTATATACAATACCTACATTTAGAGTTATACATTCAACCTAACGGGAAACGATATACTCAGTTTATATACAATACCTACATTTAGAGTTATACATTCAACCTAATGAGAAACTGTAACTCAGTTTATATACAATACCTACATTTAGCGTTATACATTCAACCTAATGAGAAACTGTAACTCAGTTTATATACAATACCTACATTTAGAGTTATACATTCAACCTAATGAGAAACTGTAATTCACTATATATACAATACCTACATTTAGAGTTATACATTCAACCTAATGAAAACCTGTTACTCAGTTTATATACAATACCTATATTTAGAGTTATACACTCAACCTAATGACAAACTGTAGACTCAGTTTATATACAATAACTACATTTAGAGTTATACATTCAACCTAATGAGAAACTGTAACTCAGTTTATATACAATACCTACATTTAGAGTTATACATTCAACCTAATGAAAAACTGTTACTCAGTTTATATACAATACCTACATTTAGAGTTATACACTCAACCTAATGAGAAACTGTAGACTCAGTTTATATACAATAACTACATTTAGAGTTATACATTCAACCTAATGAGAAACTGTAACTCAGTTTATATACAATACCTACATTTAGCGTTATACATTCAACCTAATGAGAAACTGTAACTCAGTTTATATACAATACCTACATTTAGAGTTATACATTCAACCTAATGAGAAACGATATACTCAGTTTATATACAATACCTACATTTAGAGTTATACATTCAACCTAATGAGAAACTGTAACTCAGTTTATATACAATACCTACATTTAGCGTTATACATTCAACCTAATGAGAAACTGTAACTCAGTTTATATACAATACCTACATTTAGAGTTATACATTCAACCTAATGAGAAACGATATACTCAGTTTATATACAATACCTACATTTAGAGTTATACATTCATCCTAATGAGAAACTGTAACTCAGTTTATATACAATACCTACATTTAGAGTTATACACTCAACGTACTGAGAAACTGTAACTCAGTTTATATACAATAACTACATTTAGAGTTATACATTCAACCTAATGAGAAACTGTAACTCAGTTTATATACAATACCTACATTTAGAGTTATACATTCAACCTAATGAGAAACTGTAATTCACTATATATACAATACCTACATTTAGAGTTATACATTCAACCTAATGAAAAACTGTAACTCAGTTTATATACAATACCTACATTTAGAGTTATACACTCAACCTAATGAGAAACTGTAGACTCAGTTTATATACAATAACTACATTTAGAGTTATACATTCAACCTAATGAGAAACTGTAACTCAGTTTATATACAATACCTACATTTAGAGTTATACATTCAACCTAATGGGAAACGATATACTCAGTTTATATACAATACCTACATTTAGAGTTATACATTCAACCTAATGAGAAACTGTAACTCAGTTTATATACAATACCTACATTTAGCGTTATACATTCAACCTAATGAGAAACTGTAACTCAGTTTATATACAATACCTACATTTAGAGTTATACATTCAACCTAATGAGAAACTGTAAATCACTATATATACAATACCTACATTTAGAGTTATACATTCAACCTAATGAAAACCTGTTACTCAGTTTATATACAATACCTACATTTAGAGTTATACACTCAACCTAATGACAAACTGTAGACTCAGTTTATATACAATAACTACATTTAGAGTTATACATTCAACCTAATGAGAAACTGTAACTCAGTTTATATACAATACCTACATTTAGAGTTATACATTCAACCTAATGAAAAACTGTAACTCAGTTTATATACAATACCTACATTTAGAGTTATACATTCAACCTAATGAGAAACTGTAGACTCAGTTTATATACAATAACTACATTTAGAGTTATACATTCAACCTAATGAGAAACTGTAACTCAGTTTATATACAATACCTACATTTAGAGTTATACATTCAACCTAATGGGAAACGATATACTCAGTTTATATACAATACCTACATTTAGAGTTATACATTCAACCTAATGAGAAACTGTAACTCAGTTTATATACAATACCTACATTTAGCGTTATACATTCAACCTAATGAGAAACTGTAACTCAGTTTATATACAATACCTACATTTAGAGTTATACATTCAACCTAATGAGAAACTGTAATTCACTATATATACAATACCTACATTTAGAGTTATACACTCAACCTAATGACAAACTGTAGACTCAGTTTATATACAATACCTACATTTAGAGTTATACATTCAACCTAATGAGAAACTGTAACTCAGTTTATATACAATACCTACATTTAGAGTTATAAATTCATCTTTGGTTACTCCACTCAGGTGGTCATTACTTAGGAATGGTTTGTTTATCTTACAGCTCTGGAGGAAAGGCTGCAGAAGAGCGAGAAAGAAAAGTCTGATGTTGAGGCGCAAAACCAAAGTGAGTGGTGGTGTTACTGCTGAGGAAGATATAATTATGGAAGACGTTATTCAATTACCACGTTAATGTTGCTTCCTTAGAACTGCTGCAGGACCTGGAGGAGGCCAAACAGTGCACTGATCTCCAGGAGTCGTACACTGGTGAGATTAATGTTCACTACAAAAATACAGCTCCACCCACTCAGCCTACAGCAGTTTAGCTCCACCCACTCAGCCTACAGCAGTTTAGCTCCACCCATTCAGCCTACAGCAGTTTAGCTCCACCCATTTAGCCCACAGCGGTTTAGCTCCACCTATTTAGCCTATAGCGGTTTAGCTCCACCCATTCAGCCTATAGCGGTTTAGCTTCACCCATTCAGCGTACAGCGGTTTAGCTCCACCCATTCAGCCTTCAGTAGTTTAGCTCCACCCATTCAGCCTACAGCAGTTTAGCTCCACCCATTCAGCCTTCAGCAGTTTAGCTCCACCCATTTAGCCTACAGCGGTTTAGCTCCACCCATTCAGCCTTCAGTAGTTTAGCTCCACCCATTTAGCCTACAGCCATTTAGCTCCACCCATTCAGTCTTCAGCAGTTTAGCTCCACCCATTTAGCCTACAGCGGTTTAGCTCCACCCATTCAGCCTATAGCGGTTTAGCTCCACCCATTCAGCTTACAGCAGTTTAGCTCCACCCATTCAGCGCACAGCAGTTTAGCTCCACCCTTTCAGCGCACAGCAGTTTAGCTCCACCCATTCAGCCTTCAGCAGTTTAGCTCCACATATTCAGTCTACAGCAGTTTAGCTCCACCCATTCAGCGCACAGCAGTTTAGCTCCACCCTTTCAGCGCACAGCAGTTTAGCTTCACACATTCAGCCTTCAGCAGTTTAGCTCCACATATTCAGTCTACAGCAGTTTAGCTCCACCCATTCAGTCTTCAGCAGTTTAGCTCCAGTCGTGTACACTAATCTCTGTATATGTTCTAGAACTGCAGACCAAGTTCGACAAGGAAGTTTCGCAGCTGAATAACAGTCTGGCTCTTCAAGGTGAGTAAGCGTGTTGAGATGATACACATCTACTCTCGACTCGAAGCTAACTGGTGTTACACTTTCATCGTACAAACTGACTTAGCTTTCGGTGCTAAATCTTTAGAAACAAACTCTAGACAACTGCAAATATTATTTACTAAATTGCTGGTTTTGTTCTAGAATGTGACCCAGTGTGTGACCCAGTGTGTGACCCAGTGTGTGACCCAGTGTGTGACCCAGTGTGTGACCCAGAATGTGACCCAGTGTGTGACCCAGTGTGTGATCCAGAAATTGACCCAGTGTGTGACCCAGTGTGTGATCCAGAATGTGACCCAGTGTGTGACCCAGTGTGTGACCCAGTGTGTGACCCAGTGTGTGACCCAGTGTGTGATTCAGAATGTGACCCAGATTGTGACCCAGTGTGTGACCCAGATTGTGATCGAATGTGTAAACCAGAATGTGACCCAGAGTGTGATCCAGAATGTGACCCCAGTGTTTGACCCAGTGTGTGATCAGAATGTGACCCAGTGTGTGATCCAGATTGTGATGCAATGTGTGGCCCAGTGTGTGATCCAGAATGTGACCCAGTGTGTCATCCAGAATGTGACCCAGTGTGTGATCCAGATTGTGATGCAATGTGTGGCCCAGTGTGTGATCCAGAATGTGACCCAGTGTGTCATCCAGAATGTGACCCAGTGTGTGATCCAGATTGTGATGCAATGTGTGGCCCAGTGTGTGATCCAGAATGTGACCCAGTGTGTCATCCAGAATGTGACCCAGTGTGTCATCCAGAATGTGACCCAGTGTGTCATCCAGAATGTGAGCTAGTGTGTGATCCAGAATGTGAGCTAGTGTGTGATCCAGAATTTGACCCAGTGTGTGATCCAGAATGTGACCCAGTGTGTGATCCAGAATGTGACCCAGTGTGTGATCCAGAATGTGACCCAGTGTGTGATCCAGAATTTGACCCAGTGTGTGATTAGAATGTGACCCAGTGTGTGATTAGAATGTGACCCAGTGTGTGATTAGAATTTGACCCAGTGTGTGATCCAGAATGTGACCCAGTGTGTGATCCAGAATTTGACCCAGTGTGTGATCCAGAATTTGACCCAGTGTGTGTTTAGAATTTGACCCAGTGTGTGATTAGAATGTGACCCAGTGTGTGTTTAGAATGTGACCCAGTGTGTGATTAGAATGTGACCCAGTGTGTGATTAGAATGTGACCCAGTGTGTGATCCAGAATTTGACCCAGTGTGTGTTTAGAATGTGACCCAGTGTGTGATCCAGATTGTGACCTCGTGTGTGATCCAGTGTGTGACGCAGTGTGTGATCCAGTGTGTGATCCAGATTGTGACCTCGTGTGTGATCCAGTGTGTGACGCAGTGTGTGATCCAGTGTGTGATCCAGATTGTGACCTGGTGTGTGATACAGTGTGTGATCCAGAATGTGATCTGTCATGTCTGATTCCTGATATGATCTGTAAGACAGTAATGGACTGGAACAAACGTGAGATCTGAGGCGTGTCAGCTGTTTGGTTCAGCTTTTCACTGCCTCATCTTCTCCTCCACTCATTTTGTTTTGTTTTTCTAGTTCTGAAAGTCCAGACTCTTTCAGCAGCAGTGGAGGATATTCAGGAGAAGCTGAACACATCAGAGGGAAACACTGACGGTGTGTAATGCTCAGTGCCGGGTCCGAACAAGTTTTCAGACCTGAAATAAAATAATAATAATAATACTAGTAGTAGTAGTAGTAGTAATAATAACAATAAAAATGGTTATGGTGATGATAGTCATATTAATGGTAATTTTGATTGTTTTGATAAAGATAATAAGAATATTAAAAATGCTAATTATAATAATAATAGTAGCAATTAAAATGAAGATAGTCATGATGATTATATATATATATATATATATATATATATAAATAATGGTAACAATGGTGATTATAATTGTAGTAATATTAATGATAACAATGTAGATGGTTATGATGATAATGATAATAGTGATATTAATAATAATAATAATAATAATAATAATGGTAAAGATAACAGTAGTAGTAATATTAGTAAAAAAGGTTTTAATGATAGTGGTATTAATAATAACATTAATTATGATGATGGTAGTAATATTAATCATTATAATTATAATTGTTGTAATATTAGTGATAATAATGAACATGGTTATGATAATGATGATAGTGATGATAATAGTAATAATAATTGTTATGATAAAGATAATAAGGGTATTAATAATAAGGATTATAATAGTAATAACAATAGTAGAATTAGTAATAATAAAAATGGTTATGGTGATAATGATGATAGTTAATGATTAATAATAGTAATAATAATTGTTATGATGATGATACCAGTAATATTAATTGTTATGATGATCATAATAGTAATATTAGTTGTTAATTAATAATAATAATTGTCTGTAAAGCTCTGAGGGAGCAGCT
Source organism: Megaleporinus macrocephalus (assembly GCA_021613375.1). Taxonomy (NCBI): domain Eukaryota; kingdom Metazoa; phylum Chordata; class Actinopteri; order Characiformes; family Anostomidae; genus Megaleporinus; species Megaleporinus macrocephalus. The sequence continues at coordinate 33,891,240 of CM038722.1, read as the reverse complement.
GCAGAAGAAGAATGCTGCTCTGGAGAAGACGAAAAAGGAGCTGAAGAAAGCGACAGTGGACTCTGCTCAGCGTAAGTCCAGCTCACTTTGTCTTCCTTTATTAGCCAGATGTTCCTCCTCGTTTACCTCTGCGTACGTTTTGCCATCATTTATATATAAACTGGTGTTACTCTGCTGAGTATTCTAATCTAATACTAATCAGCTCAGATCTGTGGAGAGTTCTGCTGGGTCAGTTCCGTATAGCATGTTTATGTTTGGGAAGAGCAGCTTCTGGCCTCAGTCAATAATAAACCAACAGTAGACCAATCAAGTGCTTCTGTTGCAGTGCTGAAGTTGCTGGAGTCCATGCGGAAGCTGTCCAGGCAGCAGGAGCAGAGCATTTCGGAGTATCTGGCCGAGATTAACAGTGAGTTAGTCCTCCAGTTCCAGTTCCAGTGTTGGTAAGATCTCTCTTCACGGGACTCTAGTCTGATTCTAATGACGACTGTGTCTGGACGCAGGACTGGAGACGGACACCGAGGCTCTGATGGCCAAGCTGGGAACCACGGGAGACGAGAAGGCGCAGCTGAGTGAGTTTCAGAGGCTGAAGTGGTCAGCACTGGTCCAGTTTCCCAGAAACACTGCAGCTTTACAGTTAGTCATTTGACCAATATACATACAGTTTGTGACGGTGAAGCTTGCTGTGTGGTTTATGCTGCTCAGTTGCTAATAACACTGTTACTTGGAGCTCTGACTGAGTTTTACGCCCCTATAAACAGATTCCAGAGCGTTTATGTTTGAGTACTAATGAATATACCAGCTATGCTGCTTAGTCTCTATAAAACATTACTGCGATTTAAACCAAACCAATAAAACCAGTGCAATTTCTCATTTTTTCAATTTTCCAATTAAGCAAATTGCAATGTTCAAATTGTTCAAATGTTAAATGTTCAGATTTTCCAATTTTGCAAATTTCAATGTTTCATGTGTGCAAAATGTCTGTTCCAATTGTGCAGAATTTCAATATTCCAATTTTTCAATTTTCCATTTTTGTAATTTTGCAATTTGTCAATTGTGCAAATGTTAATTGTTTCCATGTTCCAATTTTGCAAAATTTCAATTTTCCAATTTTGCAAAATTTCAATTTTCCAATTTTGCAAAATTTCAATGTTCCAATTGTGCACAATTTCAATGTTTCAATTTTTAAATTTTCAGTGTTCCAATTTTTTCATTTTCAGTGTTCCAATTTTTCATTTTTCCAATTTTCTAATTTTTCATTTTTCCAATTTTCTGATTGTGCAAATGTTAAATTCTTAAATTTTCCATTTTTGCTAAATTTCCATTTTCCAGTTCTTATAACATTTCCTCACATTAACATCAGCACAAAGGGTTTATTTTTATTCTGCTTGGCTTTAAGTTCACCAACAATTTGTTACAAATATTATTCCAAATATTATCCAGCTTTTCCTGCCTTAGGGAGATGCTGAATATGTCTCTCTTTCTTTCCTCTGTCCAGCCGTTCAGGTGATCATCCTAAAGGAGCAACTGACCAATTTGGAGAAAATGCAAGCAGCTCTTAGAAAAGAAGCTTTGGAGAAAATTGTAGGTCAGTTTCGGTTAAATCTCTGGAAACGTTAGCAGTTGTAAGTGGACGGCAAGGAAAAAAGTGAGTGAACAGCTTGGAGCTGTATTTCTGCATTGATCGCTAATCAGGTCAGATTGTTAATCTGAGTCACAGTCACATATAAACACAATCTAGCTAAACTAATAGATTAAATTAAGGAGCTGAGGTTGGACGTGTGGGGTTCACAGGAGCTTCAGCCATTAAATACAGGCAGCACACAAAGTCTGACCATTTACCAACCTGTTCTTCTCAGGAAAGGTCAGCCTGGACCTTCAACGTGTTATAGAAACGCAGGAAGCTGGAAAAGCTAAACAATCACTGCTAAAGACCTGCAGGTACGTCAATCCACACTCAGACAAACTGTCCACACATGGAGAACATTCAGGACTGCAGCTGCTCTCACTAGGAGTGGACGTCCTGTTAGGGTCACTCTGTTCTCCTGAAATAGGGAGAAAGAACCCAGCAGAAGATCTACGAACTCTACAAACAATATTCCACTGTTAGCAAAACGCTACACAGGATTTGCTAAAGACCACCTAGATGTTCCATAGTGCTTCTCTGGACAGACAAGACAAGAGTGGACTCTTTTCAGCATAAATCCACACCAACACCAAAACCTGGTCCCAGCTGTGAAGCATGGCGGTGGGAGTATTAGGTTTTGGAGCTGCTTTGCTGCCTCAGGGTCTGGACGTCTTGTGATCATTGAAGGAAACAATAAATTTGAAGGTCTATCAGAACATTTTACAGGAGACCGTAAGGACAGCAGTTCATGACTTTCAGCTGAAGAGATGTTGATGATGCAACAGGATGAGAAACTCATAGCAAACAGGTCAATAAACTAAAGAGGGACTGGAAAAGAAGAAGATCTGTGTTTGGACCAGCCAAGTTAAGAGTCCTGACCTGAACCCTAAAGAGATGCTGACCACAGTTTATTAGTGATGGGTGCAGAAATCCAGCTCATCCCACTCGGGTCACCCACTGTTCCTGGTAACCGTATGTTAAAGTATATGTGCTAACAGGACAGCAGAAGTGAAGACTTGTGATTGTGTTTCAGAGCTGGAGAAGAACATCGAGGAGAAGAACAAAGAGCTCTCATATCTGAAGAGGAGTGGCTGCGATGGGGACCACATAAGTAAGTCGCACATACTTTGACATTGACTGGTATTACCCAGAATTCTCAATTACTGAATGTAATATCAGGTGTTTGGTGTGTTCACCATTTATCTTAATTCCAGCTTCAGTTCTTCTTAGGAGACTCACCTTGAAAGTCTTAGAAGCTGCTTCTGCTTCTCACCATCCAAATAACCCCAAAACACATTCAGTGGTGTTGAGGTTCTGGACTCTGGGGTGGTCAGTCCATTCAGTGGTGTTGAGGTTCTTGACTCTGGGGTGGTCAGTCCATTCAGTGATGTTGAGGTTCTGGATTCTGGGGTGGTCAGTCCATTTAGCGATGTTGAGGTTCTGGACTCTGGGTTAGTCAGTCCATTTAGTGGTGTTGAGGTTCTGGACTCTGGGTTATTCAGTCCATTCAGTGGTGTTGAGGTTCTGGAAACTGGGGTGGTCGGTCCATTCAATGGTGTTGAGGTTCTGGACTCTGGGGTGGTCAGTCCATTTAGCGATGTTGAGGTTCTGAACTCTTGGTTAGTCAGTCCATTCAGTGGTGTTGAGGTTTTTGACTCTGGGGTGGTCAGTCTATTCAGTGGTGTTGAGGTTCTGGACTCTGGGGTGGTCAGTCCATTCAGTGGTGTTGAGGTTCTGGACACTGGGGTGGTCAGTCCATTCAGTGGTGTTGAGGTTATGGACTCTGGGTTAGTCAGCCCATTCAGTGGTGTTGAGGTTTTGGACTCTGGGGTGGTCAGTCTATTCATTGGGGTTGAGGTTCTGGACTCTGAGGTGGTCAGTCCATTTAGTGATGTTGAGGTTCTGGACTCTGGGGTGGTAAGTCCATTCTTCTGAGAACAGCAGCTTCTTTGTTTGATGTGTCTGTATCTCCTTTTCTCAGTTAGGAGCTTCTTGAACAGCTACACATCCTTTCAGACCCACAGTGTTGAGGTGTCTTCTCACAGTGGAAGGATGGACAGAAATACCTGTAGATGTTCTTAGATCTGAAGCAGCTTGATGCTCTCCTCTCTTGATAAGATCAAAGTGCTGTTTATCTGATGGGAGGACAGTGTTGGTGGGTCTAGCAGGGCTTCCAGGTGGTTGTTAGGAGTCTCATTTACTAAGACGCGTCTTTCTCCTTCCATGTATAAGTGAATTGTTTTATCTCCTTATGAACATCTCCTAAAGCATCTTCTGTAATCTCCTCCCAAACCTCTCGGGATACATCAATAACTTGAACATCTCGGCTGTTTTGATTGGAGGTTAAATGGATGAAGGTGGTCTCAATTCTGTACTTTCGAAAATGTCTCTTCAAGATCCCAGACTTAGTTTTTACAGTAAGTATACTGAGTTACTGGACAGAATGTGACCTCAGTGTTGTTGTGACTGCAGAGAACCAGATCGCGCAGCTTGAGAGGGAAGTGAGGGCTAAAGAGAAGGAACTGGACCAACTGAAGAAATCCACCAATGCTGAGGTCCAACGTGAGTAACCAGAGCGTCACACTTTACCTTTAATATTAGTACCTGAAATAAATCAAACCAATAGAAAGAATTGATATATCCATCAAACCATATGATTAAAATCGTTTATCAGTTTGGATTTTTTGTGACTATTAATTTTTTTCAAAACAATAGAAAATATTTTACTATCAGGAAATAAAAACATAAAGAATTGTCCACTGGAAATATAAAAAATACATATAATAAAATTGTTTTGGAAACAAATATTGCAATGAACAATGGCAGAATTAGTGTCACCAATATTCTCTTTTTATAATACATATTCATATATTTCTTATGTTTTTATAACAAATAAAATGATTTATCAGTAAATAATAATTAGAAAAGATAGAAATTCTGATTTTGTTATGAATAAAATATATAGAAATTCATATTGTTTAATTTTATAAATGATTCAGATTTTATTATGAATTAAAAATTATAGAAATTTAAAATTTGTAAATAAAAAATGCAGAAATTTAGATTATATTATGACTTATGATAGAAATTCAGATTTTATTATGAATTTAAAAAATGATAGAAATTCAGATTTTGTTGTGAATAAAAATGGATAGAAATTCAGATTTTGTTGTGAATAAAATATTAAAATGTACAACTTTTGTAATAAATAACCCCTATTGAAAATATTTAAATGTACATTATAACTAAAAAAACTACAGAAAATATGATACTTTTATGAACATCAAAGTTAAAAAACAATATTGAAGCTTAAAAGAAATTTGACAAAATAATGAAGAATTATTACAAAAAGAATCACGAAGATTGACACAAGAGTAAAATAACAATAATAAATATTGATTTTAAATATTGAGGTTGTCAAAAGTGAAAGTATCAAAATGAGAGTGATTCAGTGTTTATGTGAGAGGTAACATAATAAAGTTATCAGATAAGTGTTGGTGTTTGTCCTGTCTGATGATGATGATGATGAGTGCTGATCCTGGATGTAGTGCCTGTATCTATCAAACGTCCAGTCAACAGTAAACAGCCGATGTTGTTGTTTTGTGTTAGAGCTGGAGAAGATCATCACCAAGACGGCTGAGAAGCTGGACAGCACTGGAGCCAAACTGAAGAACAAGGATGAGCAGAATGTAGAACTGAGTAAGAAACTGATGAGCAGTATCGCGTGTGTCCTGGTCATTATCGTTATTACTGATAGAATTAATATACATTATTATTATAGCATATAGTAATGCTAGTATTGGCGAGTTTGAAGGTGTTTATTTGTTTTCTTCTTTGTTGTTGTTGTTGTTTTTCTCAGTTAAGCGATTGGCTGATTTGGCCGAACAGCTGAAAGAAGCTCAGAGAGGAACTAGCACCATAAAACAAACCATGCAGGAGCAAATCAACGGTACGCTCAGGAACCTGTCCTGGTTCTAATCCCAGAGTCTCACTGGAGAACCTGGTTGGCGTGTTAGCCAGTCTGATCTTTCAGACTGATATATATAGTCTAATACGTCACGCTTGATTAGAGTAGGTGAAGATTAACATGGAGCAGCCAGTGACACAGTGTTTACGACATCATTGTGTTCAAACGTAGCATTTTTTACAGCAGAACCTGCTCAGTACGCGTGAGGCTAACATTAGCTAGTTAGCTTCGCTTGCTGTGCTCTGGTATCTTCCTAGCTTTTTCTCTCAAATGTACGGAATCAGAGAAGAAGTGAAGAAGTTTGAGGTGTTTGTGGTCAAACGCGCACAGAAACATGGAAGTTTGCTAGCAGAACTGTTGCTAACTTGCTAAACGCACCTCTAACGTTAGCGAGTTAGCTCATCTTCTGGTACCTCGCTAACGTTTTCTCCCGAGAGACAAACAGTGATAACAGATAGAACTGAAAAAGTGCATTTCCTGAAGGAAACGTTGTGCAGGATGGTTGTGGAGATCGGGCAATGGGAGGAACGAGGGATGAATAAACATATAGAGGAGTGGGGGTCAGTGTGTTTGGGGATCTGCTCTGAGTGAGTACAGCCAGTTTGGAGGCTGTAGGTTAAATGAAACCATGATGTTTGGCTGCACTCAAAGATGAATGGGACTCTATGGGGTGGAAAGAGGGATGGAAAAAAACGACTAACAGATGAGTGCAGATTGAACCAACACTAAAGTCAAGGGGGGTCTGCCCTGAGTCAGTAGATCCAGGAGATTGGTGTGCACTTTTCCATTCTATTCATTCCTTCTGGGAACACAGACCCCCTAACCACAACGGCAGTGCTGGTTCGACCTGCACTCGTCTGTTTGTTGTTTCTTTCTATCCCTCTATTTTCCCCCAATAGAGTCCCATTCATATTCAAGTGCAGCCCAACATCATGCTTTCATTAAACCTCCAGCCTCCAAACTGGTTATACTCACTCAGAGCAGATCCCCCAACACACTGACCCCCACTCCTCTATATGTTTATTCATCCCTCGTTCACCACACACTGCTCACACTCCTCTACCTGTCGTTTATTCATCCCTCGTTCACCACACACTGCACAACCATCCTGCATTTCCCTCCCTTCTATTATTATTATTAGATAGATAGATAGATAGATAGATAGATAGATAGATAGATAGATAGATCTTTATTGATCCCTTTGGGAGGGTTCCCTCAGGGAAATTAAGATTCCAGTAGCATCACAATAAATTACAATAAACACACAAGAAACATATGAAAGGAATATAAATAAAAAAACAATGTACAAAATAAAGAAAAAAGCAAGAAAAAGAAAAATCTAACTGGGAGGTGTTGCACACTATTATTGCACTTGTTTAATGTTAAATGTTAACTAGTGTTATTGCACTTAGTCCGGTTGTGTTATTATGAGTCTACTGCTCCATCCCATCCTCTGTCCTCCTGTGACCCCTCCTCCCCCTGCAGAGAGGAGTTGTACAGACTGATGGCATGAAGGACAAAGGAGTTTTTGAGTCTGTTGGTTAATTATTAATATTATTATTATTATTATTATTATTATTATTATTATTATTATTGTTATTATTATTATTATTATTGTTGTTATTGTTGTTGTTGGTGTTATTAATTTGCTGACCACTGCACGTGTAAAGGAATGTCCATGGCGCTAAACCAATGACCCCCAGTTGACCTCAGTCTCTGCCTCTGGTTGAAGACCAACACCAGATCAGACTCTCCATCATTCCAAAGTCAGAATGTGCAGTTGTTAATGTGCAGCTTTCAGGTCCTAAAATTAACGTCCTAATATTAACGGTGCTGAATGTTGAGATTAAGAGGAGATGAAATCAGCCCTGCACTGAACACCAGGGCCAAGTCTCAACACACCAGTATCAGTACCCAGCACAGACTGAGCCTGAACTCCTACTAACAGACTGTAGAAGCTCAGCGTAATCAGTGTTTATTATTAGATATTATTAGTTATTATTAGTGTTTATTAGTTATTATAATATCAAACATCTTTTCATACAGGTCTCAAACAGAAAGTGAAGAACAAGGAGAGAGAAGTTTCAGACCTGAGGAGCAGTAACACAGGTAAGATGTGGTCAGCCCTCAGATCACTGGAACACTGAAACATCTCCACACAGGCTGAAACATCTCCACACACACTGAACATCTCCACACACGCTGAAACATCTCCACACAGGCTGAAACATCTCCACACACACTGAAACATCTCCACACACGCTGAACATCTCCACACACGCTGAAACATCTCCACACAGGCTGAAACATCTCCACACACACTGAACATCTCCACACAGGCTGAAACATCTCCACACACACTGAAACATCTCCACACACGCTGAACATCTCCACACACGCTGAAACATCTCCACACAGGCTGAAACATCTCCACACAGGCTGAAACATCTCCACACACACTGAACATCTCCACACACGCTGAAACATCTCCACACAGGCTGAAACATCTCCACACACACTGAAACATCTCCACACACGCTGAACATCTCCACACACGCTGAAACATCTCCACACAGGCTGAAACATCTCCACACACACTGAACATCTCCACACACGCTGAAATATCTCCACACACACTGAACATCTCCACACACGCTGAACATCTCCACACACGCTGAAACATCTCCACACACGCTGAACATCTCCACACACACTGAACATCTCCACACACGCTGAACATCTCCACACACACTGAACATCTCCACACACACTGAAACATCTCCACACACGCTGAAACATCTTCACACACTCTGAAACATCTCCACACACACTGAAACATCTCCACACACACTGAAACATCTCCACACACACTGAAACATCTCCACACACTCTGAAACATCTTCACACACACTGAAACATCTCCACATACACTGAACATCTCCACACAGGCTGAAACATCTCCACACACGCTGAAACATCTCCACACACACTGAAACATCTCCACACACGCTGAACATCTCCACACACGCTGAAACATCTCCACACACGCTGAAACATCTCCACACACCCTGAACATCTCCACACACCCTGAACATCTCCACACACGCTGAAACATCTCCACACACGCTGAACATCTCCACACACACTGAAACATCTCCACACACACTGAAACATCTCCACACACGCTGAACATCTCCACACAGGCTGAAACATCTTCACACACACTGAACATCTCCACACACGCTGAAACATCTCCACACACACTGAAACATCTCCACACACGCTGAACATCTCCACACACACTGAAACATCTCCACACACACTGAAACATCTCCACACACGCTGAACATCTCCACACACTCTGAACATCTCCACACACGCTGAACATCTCCACACAGGCTGAAACATCTCCACACACACTGAACATCTCCACACACGCTGAACATCTCCACACACGCTGAAACATCTCCACACACACTGAACATCTCCACACACGCTGAAACATCTCCACACACGCTGAAACATCTCCACACACACTGAAACATCTCCACACACACTGAAACATCTCCACACACACTGAACATCTCCACACACACTGAACATCTCCACACACGCTGAAACATCTCCACACACGCTGAAACATCTCCACACAGGCTGAAACATCTCCACACACCCTGAACATCTCCACACACGCTGAAACATCTCCACACACACTGAAACATCTCCACACACTCTGAAACATCTCCACACACTCTGAAACATCTCCACACACACTGAAGTTAATAAACATGTTTCTGATCTTCTATTCAGACCTTCAAGAACAACTGAAGAACAAGCAAAGAGACATTTTAGACCTTCAGAACCAAAACAGAGGTAAGATACCTATTTTTAAGTGGCCAAGTGGAAGTACAAGGTAGGTGTTTCTAATAAAGTGGCCAGTTAGTGGAAGTACAAGGTGGGTGTTTCTAATAAAGTGGCCAGTTAGTGGAAGTACAAGGTGGGTGTTTCTAATAAAGTGGCCAGTTAGTGGAAGTACAAGGTGGGTGTTTCTAATAAAGTGGCCAGTTAGTGGAAGTACAAGGTGGATGTTTCTAATAAAGTGGCCAGTTAGTGAAAGTACAAGGTAGGTGTTTCTTATAAAGTGGCCAGTCAGTGTTACTTAACCACTGGGTCTGTTTCTCAGCCCTGAATGAGGAACTGGGCATGAAACAGGAAGTGCTGGACAAAGCGGAGCAGGAAGTGAAGGATAAAGAGATGACCATCGCCAACCTGAGGAAAGAGCTCCGGGAGAAGAACCAGGAGGTCAACAAAGATGACTGTAAAGGTACCATCACTCTAATAATTAATAATTTAATAATCCTAATGAAATTCAGTCAGGTGCTGTTGATTGTTTCCTGGAGAATAATAATTTAATCCAATCAGATCACAGTAAACACTGAGATTAAAAAAAACAATAACAGTTTAATAGAATCACATCAGGGCTCAGTTTAAAATTTCATAATACTTTTAATTACTTCCTAAAGGTTTATAATTTAATCCAATCACATCTGTCTGTAGAGTTACAGCTATAGTTTAAAATTCACTCAATTCATTCTTCAGGAAATGTAACTGAATCAAATCAAATTATATCAAATTTATAATTATAGAAATCCGATTTGACATTTCATGAATTATTGAATGGTGTCTATAGAAACAGCCTGTACATTAAATCACACTGAAACCTGAGATTTCATCATTCACTGAATCATTCATTAAAGAATCAGATTAGAATCAAATCAGACCAGGTATAATTGAGATTTCATCATTCACTGAATCATTCATTAAAGAATCAGATTAGAATCAAATCAGACCAGGTATAATTGAGATTTCATCATTCACTGAATCATTCATTAAAGAATCAGATTAGAATCAAATCAGACCTGGTATAATTGAGATTTCATCATTCACTGAATCATTCATTAAAGAATCAGATTAGAATCAAATCAGACCAGGTATAATTGAGATTTCATCATTCACTGAATCATTCATTAAAGAATCAGATTAGAATCAAATCAGACCTGGTATAATTGAGATTTCATCATTCACTGAATCATTCATTAAAGAATCAGATTAGAATCAAATCAGACCTTGTATAATTGAGATTTCATCATTCACTGAATCATTCATTAAAGAATCAGATTAGAATCAAATCAGACCTTGTATAATTGAGATTATCATTCACTGAATCATTCATTAAAGAATCAGATTAGAATCAAATCAGACCAGGTATAATTGAGATTTCATCATTCACTGAATCATTCATTAAAGAATCAGATTAGAATCAAATCAGACCAGGTATAATTGAGATTTCATCATTCACTGAATCATTCATTAAAGAATCAGATTAGAATCAAATCAGACCTTGTATAATTGAGATTTCATCATTCACTGAATCATTCATTAAAGAATCAGATTAGAATCAAATCAGACCAGGTATAATTGAGATTTCATCATTCACTGAATCATTCATTAAAGAATCAGATTAGAATCAAATCAGACCAGGTATAATTGAGATTTCATCATTCACTGAATCATTCATTAAAGAATCAGATTAGAATCAAATCAGACCTGGTATAATTGAGATTATCATTCACTGAATAATTTATTAAATAATCAAATTTGAACAAAATCTTTTTAAAATTTGACTTTTCATTTGTTTTTTTCATTTGTTTCTCTCCATGTTCTATCCGTGTTCTCTCCATGTTCTCTCCATGTTCTATCTGTGTTCTCTCCATGTTCTGTGTTCTCTCCATGTTCTCTCCATGTTCTCTCCATGTTCTATCTGTGTTCTCTCCATGTTCTCTCCGTGTTCTCTCCATGTTCTCTCCGTGTTCTCTCCGTGTTCTCTCCATGTTCTCTCCGTGTTCTATCCGTGTTCTCTCCATGTTCTCTCCGTGTTCTCTCCATGTTCTCTCCATGTTCTATCTGTATTCTCTCCATGTTCTCTCCATGTTCTGTGTTCTCTCCATGTTCTATCTGTGTTCTCTCCATGTTCTCTCCGTGTTCTCTCCGTGTTCTCTCCGTGTTCTATCCGTGTTCTCTCCGTGTTCTCTCCGTGTTCTCTCCATGTTCTATCTGTATTCTCTCCATGTTCTCTCCATGTTCTCTCCATGTTCTATCTGTGTTCTCTCCATGTTCTATCTGTATTCTCTCCATGTTCTCTCCATGTTCTATCTGTGTTCTCTCCATGTTCTATCTGTGTTCTCTCCATGTTCTCTTCGTGTTCTCTTCACTGTAGACGTGTTGGATGAAAACAGTGAGCTGAAGCAGCAGCTGAAGGAAGCGAAGGCTAAACTGCAGGAGATAGAAGGTAAGAACCTGTTAGAATCTCTGATTTCTTCAACGCAGAACACATCAGTGATTCTGGCTTTAGAACCCCTATGTGCTACAGTCTGGCTCTAGAAGCCTGATGTTCTTTAGTCTAACTTTAGAACCCTGATGTTCTATAGTCTCACTCTAGAACCCTGCTGTGCTACAGTCTGGCTCTAGAACCATAATGTTTTCTAGTCTAGCTTTAGAAACCCTACGTGCTACAGCCTGTCTCTAAAACCCTCATGTGCTATAGTCTTGCTCTAGAACCCTGATGTGCTACAGTCTGGCTTTAGAACCCCTGTACTACAGCCTGGCTCTAGAAGCCTGATGTGCTCCAGTCTCGCTCTAGAACCCTGATGTGCTACAGTCTGGCTTTAGAACCCTGATGTTCTTCAATGCGACTGTGTTCTCCGCTGAGTCTAAACGCTGCTTTTCTTTTCTTGTCCTTTAACGTGGACAGACAGGAAGCAGGTGGACGACCGGATCACTGTGGGTGAGTTTACACTACGGTTCCTTCAACACGTAGTAATAAGGACGATACAAGAAAGGGTTTCTTACATGGTTCCACACAGAAGAACCAACTGGTAGTAGGTTAGAGAGGCTGATGTTTGAAGAACCTCTACCTGAACCTCTTGTTGTAGATACAATGTAGGAGTTCCGTTACTGGTTAGCTGCAGATCAGACGTGGGGTACACGTGGGGAACTGGGAGAAACGTTCCTCTAACAGGTTTTATCTTCGCTCCTGTCCAGTTTCTCCAGAGTTAGATCCGGACACGGCGCACGCCAGGCTCCTCCTGTCCCACGGCGACCAGCGAGTCAGGGGCTCCGGGTTCTCCCGGATAGTTCCGAACAACGCGGAGCGCTACGATTCCGCCCTAGCGGCGGTGGCGAAAACGGGCTACGACTCCGGCCGGCAGTACTGGGAAGTACAGGTGCAGAACCGGGTCTGTTTTGTGGTGGGCGTGGCCAAAGAATCGGCTCAGAGAAAGGGCGAGCTGAGATACGGACCCAGAAACGGCTACTGGGGCATCCTGAGGAAGAAGGACGGCAAATACCTGGCCCTGATGGACCAGCCCACCGAGCTCTTCGTCAGTGGTAAACTGAGCGTGATCGGGGTCCTGCTGGAGTACAGTAAGGGGGAGGTGTCCTTTTATGACGCCAAGTTCAAAAGGCTCCTTTACAGCTTCAGGGGCAACGTCTTCACCGAGAAACTGTATCCGTACATAGAGACCTGCACTGACCAGAGTAAGGATGACCCACCCATCATCATCTCCAGGCCCGAGTCTATCCTCTACCAGGGGCTGAGCTAAGCTTGGCGCTGCGGCCGCCCTGAAACGCAGAGCTTTGTACGGCAGGCTTTTTAAACGTTGGCTTAAAGCACGATTTTCACTGTAAACTCAAATAAACTCATGCTCAGACACATTTGGTGGTGTTGATTTGTTACTAGTTACAACTTAAAGAAAGTACAAACAATCAGAATTTATCTTTCTGTAGACAAAGCTTTAGACCTGGAGCTAATAGTGCTAATTACTAAATGCTAATAACTACGTCCAGGCCTTGATCTCATGTTGCAAACCAAAGTCATTTCTTTTATTTTTCTACATCACTTAAACACTACATTATGTGAACATTTCAAGATGAATGGACCAACAGAAATGCTCCAAAACAGCATAGGAGAATGTTCTGGTTCCATTGACTTACACTAAAAATGAATAAGGTTCTTGGTTATGTAGGAGATGTAAATAATCATACATACAATACAAAGTAACATGAATATATTATTGTGAGAGAAGTAGATCAGATCTTGAGCTCCAGTTTGAAGAACAAAGTTAGGTTCCAGATTTCTCCTGGACGCCCCAGACATTGTATGAATGTGTTCCTTTCAGCAGCAAATCTTGATTTATCTTAATGAAGTACTGAGCAGTCAAAGCAGGTATTAGATGAGAACTGATAATAATACTGGGTTGTTTAGAAGAAGCTTGGAAAGAGTCAAATAAACACACTGACGTATGGAAAAACACTACTTACTCTATTAATACTGATTATTATTTAATAATAAAGTGTAAAAGCACTACTTACTCTATTAATACTGATTAATATTTAATAATAAAGTGTAAAAGCTCTACTTACACTATTAATACTGATTATTATTTAATAAAGTGTAAATGCCCTACTTACTCTATTAATACTGATTAATATTTAATAATAAAGTGTAAAAGCACTACTTACTCTATTAATACTGTTTAATATTTAATAATAAAGTGTAAAAGCTCTACTTACTCTATAAATACTGTTTAATATTTAATAACAAAGTGTAAAAGCACTACTTACTCTATTAATACTGTTTAATATTTAATAATAAAGTGTAAAAGCACTACTTACTCTATTAATACTGATTAATTTTTAATAATAAAGTGTAAAAGCTCTACTTACTCTATTAATACTGTTTAATATTTAATAATAAAGTGTAAAAGCACTACTTACTCTATTAATACTGTTTAATATTTAATAATAAAGTGTAAAAGCACTACTTACTCTATTAATACTGATGAATATTTAATAATAAAGTGTAAAAGTACTACTTACTCTATTAATACTGTTCATTATTTAATAATAAAGTGTAAAAGCTCTATTTTATTAATACTGTTTAATATTTAATAATAAAGTGTAAAAACACTACTTACTCTATTAATACTGTTTAATATTTAATAATAAAGTGTAAAAGTACTACTTACTCTATTAATACTGTTTAATATTTAATAATAAAGTGTAAAAGCTCTACTTACTCTATTAATACTGATTAATATTTAATAATTGTGTAAAAGCTCTACTTACTGTATTAATACTGATTAATATTTAATAGTAAAGTGTAAAAGCTCTCCTTACTCTATTAATACTGATTAATATTTAATAATAATAAGTGGAAAAGCACTTCTTACTTTATTAATACTGATGAATATTTAATAATAAAGTGTAAAAGTACTACTTACTCTATTAATACTGTTCATTATTTAATAATAAAGTGTAAAAGCTCTACTTTATTAATACTGTTTAATATTTAATAATAAAGTGTAAAAACACTACTTACTCTATTAATACTGTTTAATATTTAATAATAAAGTGTAAAAGTACTACTTACTCTATTAATACTGTTTCATATTTAATAATAAAGTGTAAAAGCTCTACTTACTCTATTAATACTGATTAATATTTAATAATTGTGTAAAAGCTCTACTTACTCTATTAATACTGTTTAATATTTAATAATAAAGTGTAAAAGCTCTCCTTACTCTATTAATACTGTTTAATATTTAATAATAAAGTGTAAAAGCACTACTTACTCTATTTATACTGTTTAATATTTAATAATAAAGTGTTTTACTGAATAAATAAAGGTTTACTGTCTGTAAAAATAGTAACAAATATCTTGTTAAAACTGCAACGTATTAATAGGAAAAATAATTTCAATGCAAAACATTGATAGGAACAATTCTTTAAACCCAAAATATTAATGTGGCAAAACTTTAAAACCAAAATATCTACAGGGATGACACCTTAAATCCAGAATATTAATAAAGAAGATTCTTTAAACCCAGAATATTAATAGGGACAATTCTTTAAACCCAAAATATTAATAGAGAATACTGAGTTGTTTTCACAAGGAGAAGCTTGGAAAGGGTTAAATAAACACACTGACATATGGAAAGCTCTAATTACTCTATTAATACTGTTTAATATGTAATAATAAAGTGTAAAAGCTCTACTTACTCTATTAATACTGTTTAATATTTAATAATAAAGTGTAAAAGCTCTACTTACTCTATGAATACTGTTTAAAATTTAATAATAAAGTGTAAAAGCTCTACTTACTCTATGAATACTGTTTAATATTTAATAATAAAGTGTTTACTGAGTAAATAAAACTTCCTGTCTGGAAATAATAGATTTTTACATGTAATAATGTCTCCAAGTGTCTAAATTTTGAACAGGTTCTTTATTCTACTACTAAATACTACCCGGAGGAGTTTCCCGCGCTGGTCATTATTCTCACAGGACTGTTTTAACTACTGATAAAGGAGAAAATCAGGAACGTTCAGTCCGCCAGCATCTTTCCTCTTATATGGAAAACCAGATTGTAGTTATGCAGTCTGTTCGTCTTTAGTCTGAACGTCCATCTAAGGAGACGATGAGTCCCTTTATTTTGGAGAAAACCCCAAACCTGTAGTTTCTTTCTCCTCTCTAGGCAACGTTATCTGTATGTGTCATTTGGGCTGCAGGCCAGGTCCACTGTCCCTTCTGTGGAACCACCGTCATCAGGAAGAGCGACGCTCAGAACCACATCACTTCCTGTCCAGGTAAACGTTGGAGATGAGCTCATATTTAAATCTGTATAACATGTAAACTGACTGGAGCCTCTCGAACAGCAACGAAGTGGAATTTACAGACAGATACATCTTTATTTATTTATTTATTTATTGTTATTATTATTAAATGAGGAGGAACACAGTGAGCAGGACATGCGTGTAGTGTGTAAACTGTGCAGATAATAAAATGCAGCAGCTACAATTTCAAGTATCATTGTAATACAATGTTTAGCTTTTAATGTCTTTATATGATGTAATGGTTTTACCATATCAGTCTGCCCTAATGTGTTGTACAGGTTCTACACACTTCTACATAGCACCAGAAAGGGTTCTCCTGAAACAATAACAACTGCAAAAAAATGTTTACAGTATAGAACTGTATACAACACGTTCTCCATCAACATGAAGAACCATTCTAACATGCAGGGAACCCTTTAAGCATGCAGATAGTCCGTTTACTAGAGAACCCTTAAATAGAACCATTCCCTTTACTAAAGAACCCTAAAATAGATTCATTCCCTTTACTAAAGAACCCTAAAATAGATTCATTTCCTTTAATAAAGAACCCTAAAATAGATTCATTTCCTTTACTAAAGAACTCTAAAATAGATTCATTTCCTTTACTAAAGAACTTTAAAATAGATTTATTTCCTTTAATAAATAACCCTAAAATAGACTCATTTCCTTTAGTAAAGAAACCTAAATATAACCATTCCTTTTATTAAAGAACCCTAAAATAGAACCAGTCAGTTTACTAAAGAACCCTAAAATAGAATCATTTCCTTTACTGAAGACCCCTAAAATAAAACCATTCCCTTTACTAAAGAACCCTAAAATAGTTCTATTCCCTTTACTAAAGAACCCTAAAATTGAACAATTTCCTTTACTAAAGAACCCTAAAATAGAACTATTCCCTTTACTAAAGAACCTTTAAACAGAATTATTCCCTTTACTAAAGAAGCCTAAAAAAGAGCCATTTTCTTTACTAAAGAACCCTAAAATAAAACCATTCCCTTTACTAAAGAAGCCTAAATAGAACCAGTCCCTTTACTAAATAACCCTAAATTAGAACCATTCCTCATAATAAATACCTCTAAAATAGAATAATTCCCTATAATAAAGAACCAAATAATATTATTCCCTTTATTAGAGAATCCTAT
This sequence comes from Megaleporinus macrocephalus, assembly GCA_021613375.1. Classification (NCBI taxonomy): domain Eukaryota; kingdom Metazoa; phylum Chordata; class Actinopteri; order Characiformes; family Anostomidae; genus Megaleporinus; species Megaleporinus macrocephalus. Next base: position 33,873,774 of record CM038722.1, on the reverse strand, counting down.
AAATAGAACCATTCACTAAAGAACCCTAAAATAGAAAGCTTACCTTTGCGAAAAAATTAAAAAAAATAAAATCATTCCCTTTACTAAACTTCTATAAAATAGAACCATTCCCTTTACTTAAGAACCCTAAAATAGAATCATTCCCTTTTCTAAAGAACCCTAAAATAGAACGCTTACCTTTACTAAAGAACTTAAAAATAGAACCATGCCTCTTTATAATTTAGTTTTAAGGTTTATTAGTTTAAATTCAGTTTATTTTGATTTTTACACAAAATATGTTAATCTCTAAAGAGAAGCTTAGAAACCTTAAAACCAGGCCATGATTGAAGTGCCTTTGAGCAAGGCACCTAACCCAAACTGCTCCCCGGGCGCCGTGGATAGGGCTGCCACCACTCCGGGCACGTGTGCTCACTGCCCCCTAGTGTGTGTATATGTGGGTGTTTCACTGCACGGATGGGTTAAATGCGGAGGTTAAATTCCGCTGTGCACAAAAAAACACATGTGGCTAATTAGTGTCTAAATTCTAATAGCTTTGTATGAAAATATAGTCTATATTTCAAAAGTCTGTAGTTTACTGATTTTAGTTAGATGTCTAATGATTAGCCAGCCAGCCGGCTCAGGTAGGTGAAGGTAGTGTTACAGGTTACCTGTACACAGGTAGGTGAAGGTAGTGTTACAGGTTACCTGTACACAGGTAGGTGAAAGTCTTTGTTTAACTATCAAACTAAAGAATAGCTGGAAACCAGGAAAGCTCTGTTGATGTTCTTCACCTGCAGAGATCCGTCCTTACTGCACACCAGATAACCATCAGAACCAGCTTCACTTCATACTCGACGTACTACACGTACAAACTTCTATATGATATTTCTTCCATTAACAATCAATTTCAAGTCAATTAAAAAAAATCCACAATTCTAAAACTCCCAAAAACGTTATTTCACGTTCAGCCTTGCTGTTATTATCAGTGCTGCTCGATTGAACAGAGTATGTATGAAATGATAATAAACAGTAATAATGTTTTAAAATTATATACCAATAGTGTTCTGATCACCTTCGTGTCCACAGGTGTATAAACCAGCACCTAGTCCTGCAGACTGCTTCTACACACATTAGTAAAGAGTGGGTCTCTCAGGAGCTCAGTGAACTCCAGTGTGGTACCGTGATAGGACGCCACCTGTGAAGTCCAGTCGTGAAGTTTCCTCACTACTAAATATTCCACAGTGGACTGTCAGTGGTGTTAGAACAAAGTGGAAGTGATTGAGAACGACAGCAACTCAGACACCAAGTGGTAGAACACGTACAATGACAGAGCGGATCAGCGGATGCTGAGGAGCATAGAGCACAGAGCTCACCAACTTTCTACAGAGTCAATCACTACAGACCTCCAAACTTCATGTGGTCTTCAGATCAGCTCAAGAACAGAGCGTAGAGAGCTTCATGGAATGGGTCTCCATGACTGAGCAGCTGCATCCAAGTCTTACATCACCAAGAACAATGCAGAGCGTCGGATGCAGTTGAGTAAAGCACGTCACCACTGGACTCTAGAGCAGTGGAGACGTGTTCTCTGGAGTGACCAATCATGCTACTCCGCCTGGCAGTCCAATGGACGAGTCTGAGTTTGGTGGTTGCCAGGAGACCGGTACTTGTCTGACTGCATTGTGCCACGTGTAAAGTTTGGTGGAGGGGGGTAGTTTTTTAGGAGGTGGGCTTGGACCCTCAGTTCCAGTGAACGGAACTCTTAATGCTTCAGCAGACCAAGAGCTTCTGGACAATTTTATGCTCCTGACTTTGTGGGAACAGTTTGGGGACGGCGCCTTCCTGTTCCAACATGGCTGCCCACCAGTGACTGGCCTGCACCGAGTCCTGACCTAAACCTGATAGAACACCTTTGGGATGAATTAGAGCGGAGACTGTGAGCCAGACCTTCTCGTCCAACATCAGTGTCTGACCTCACAGATGGTCTTCTGGAAGAACGGTCCAACATTCCCATAAACACACTCCTAAACCTCTTGCTGGATCAGCCAAGTGTGAAGCGGCTGAAATGAAAATCAGCACCTCCAAATCCGTGACTGTGGTCCTCAGTCGGAAAAGGGTGGAGCGCCCTCTCCAGGTTGAAAATGAGCTGCCTCAAGTGGAGGAGTTTAAATATCTCAGGGTCTTGTTCACGAGTGAGGGAAGGATGGAGTGGGAGGTTGACAGGTGAATCGGTGCAGCGTCTGCAGTGATGCGGGTCTGTACCGGTCTGTCCTGGTGAAGAGAGAGCTGAGCCAAAAGGCAAAGCTCTCCATTTACTGGTCAGTCTACGTTCCTCCTCTCACCTGCGGTCAGGAGCTCTGGGTAGTGACCGAAAGAACAAGATCGTGGATACGAGCTGCTGAAATGAGTTTTCTCCGTGTGGTGTCGGGTCTCACCCTTAGAGATAGAGTGAGGAGCTCGATTATACGGGGGAGGCTCAGAGTCAAGCCGCTACTCCTCCACATCGAGAGGAACCAGCTGAGGTGGTTCGGGCATCTGGTTAGGATACCTCCTGGACGCCTCCCTGTGGAGACCGGGAGGAGACCCTGGGGAAGACCTAGGACACGCTGGAGGGATGGAAACGCCTCAGTATCCCCCCGATGGAGCTTTAGGAGGTGGCTGGGGAGAGGAAAGTCTGGGTTTCTCTGCTTAGACTGCTGCCCCCGTGACCCGGATCCCCGGGAAAACGGTAGATAATGGATGGATGGATGGATGGATGGACACTCCTAAACCGTGTGGTCAGCCTTTCCAAAGGAGATGAAGCTGTTATAGCTGCAAAGGTTGGGCCGACATCATATTAAACCCTATAGATTAAGAATAGCACATCACTCCAGTTTATATACGAGTGAAGACAGACGAGCAAATACTTTTAGCAGTGTAGTGTACTTGTCCCTGTATGACTTCATAATTTTTAAAAAGCTGTTTGTTTGTTTTACTGTTTGTTACACATTTGCATATATTTGCTGTTCAAAGAAAGACAAGTATCTGCAAAATAGTAACTCTTCAGAAAACCCACCAAGCTTTTTATTCAAAGCAGGTTTGGAGCGATGTCATTGGTCCATGCGTCATAATATTTCGACACAACGTAAAACTGTAGAGTTCAAATTACTTAGAAAACGAACAACCTTCGAATGGAGATGTTTTCATTGGACAGCAACGATTGCTTGTTAGAGACTGTAGCCCATCATAATCCCGTCTATTAGTTTCCCGAACAACTCCACACGGTTTGAGGTGAGTGACTTATTCAGGTTTGTAGTTAAGTCACGCTCTAATACACGTGATTATGATGGGCTACAGTCTCCAACTGTGTATCAGCACAGCTACAGTGAAGGTTTCCAATAAAGTGGCCACTGAGTACAGACCTCCTGGGTCTATAACTGCATGATCCCTCGGTGGCACAGCCACATATCAGACAAATGTCTAACTACAGGAAGAACTTGAAAAGTCATTTCTTATTTTATCAAAGAATACACACTGGAAAGAAAGCCTTAGCCATTAGCTTTAAGATTTACCAAGAGAATACACACTGGAGAAAAAGCCTTGCAAAGAGAATACACACTGGAGAGAAAACCTCAGCGATTAGCTTCAAGACTTACAAAGAGAATAAATACTGGAGAGAAAACCTCAGCGATTAGCTTCAAGACTTACAAAGAGAATACACACTGGAGAGAAAACCTCAGCGATTAGCTTCAAGACTTACAAAGAGAATACACACTGGAGAGAAAACCTCAGCGATTAGCTTCAAGACTTACAAAGAGAATACACACTGGAGAGAAAACCTCAGCGATTAGCTTTAAGACTTACAAAGAGAATAAATACTGGAGAGAAAACCTCAGCGATTAGCTTTAAGACTTACAAAGAGAATAAATACTGGAGAGAAAACCTCAGCGATTAGCTTCAAGACTTACAAAGAGAATAAATACTGGAGAGAAAACCTCAGCGATTAGCTTCAAGACTTACAAAGAGAATAAATACTGGAGAGACTGTAGAGTTAATTATTTAGAAAACTAAAGAGCTTTGAATGGAGATGTGTTCATTGGACGGCGAGGATTCTCAGTGGATTATTAAAGCGAAGACCACAGCTTTCTTAGAAAAAGACATTTATTGTGTATTCAAATAACTGTAAAGAAAAACCAGTTAATTATTTATTCCAATCAACATTACAGTCTGAAATGCTCTTTTATGGAACACTACTGTCGCCCTGACGACACAGTCCAACCTGTTAATGTGGGAAAGTCGTCTTCTACTAATCTGAGCTTGCAGACTTTCAACAGGAGCAATCAGAGCGTTACTGAATACCAAGGTACGAGTTACTAATCGCCATGTTTTCATATAAAAGTCCTCTGTGGAACTAGGATACTCTGTCGAACTGTGTTAAGATAGAACGCTGGAGGAAGTATAGCGTATAGAACCGTATCTAAGGCTACTGAACGCTGAAACACTGGAAACAGATACTCAGAGGAATGAACAGAACATAAAAAAGCAAGCAGAGTTTTTTAGGCAGTCAACGTTTTCCTGAATTTGCAATACAGAACAAGAATAAAACAATAATAATAATAAAAAAAACTCCTGAACGATCGCCAGCCAGTCCTGTTTTCATCGCCTGGTCCTCGCTGTGCTTGTTCCCCTCAGCATTTCAACACCGACGTCCAATAAAGTCAAAGTTTGGCAAACAAATCTCACGTAGTCCAGCAGCCGGTCCCTGAAGATCGCTTCGTTAGCTTTAGCACTGGAGCTACGAAGCTAATGTAGCTAACAAGTACTGTAAGATTATACTTCACTCTTTAGCATGATGCTAACTGCAAACCTGAATAAGTCACGCTCGCCTCAAACCGTGTGGACACGTTCGGGAAACTATTAGACGGAATTTTGATGGGCTACAGTCTCTAACTGTGCACCAGCACAGCTGCAGTGGAGGGGGTTTCCAATAAAGTGGCCACAGAGTACAGACCACATGGGTCTGTAACTGCATGATCACCCTGGTGGCACAGCCACATACCAGACATCTTAATACAGGAAGAACTTAGAAAGTCATTTCTTAATTGATCAAAGAATACATACTGGAGAGAAAGCCTTACCCATTAGCTTTAAGACTTACAAAGAGAATACATACTGGAGAAAAAGCCTTACCCATTAGCTTTAAGACTTACAAAGTGAATACACACTGGAGAAAAAGCCTTACCCATTAGCTTTAAGACTTACAAAGAGAATACATACTGGAGAAAAAGCCTTACCCATTAGCTTTAAGACTTACAAAGAGAATACACACTGGAGAAAAAGCCTTACCCATTAGCTTTAAGACTTACAAAGTGAATACACACTGGAGAAAAAAGCCTTCCTGATTATTATTCTTGCAAAGAATACATGCTGGAGAAAAAACCTCAGCTTTAAGACTTGCAAAGAATACATACTGGAGAAAGTCCTAATGGCTGGGCTCAGTGCATACTGAAGAACAGCAGTACCCTTTGGCTTGAAGATAGAAAAAAACAAACGCATATGAAGAATACATACTGGAAATTGCACGACCTTGTGGCTTTTAAACATACCCAAGATATGTTGCAGCTCAGGGCTTCAATACACACTGGAGAGAAGCCTTATTGCTGAGCTTCCAAACGCTAAAAAAACGCCCAAGACAGACCGTACCATGGAAAGAATACATACTGGAGAAAAGCCTTCACGGATTTATTACGCACAAGAACTAAATATCAAAAAGACGTCTCTGGGCTGCAGTGTGTATTGGAGAGACCCCTACTTACAGGCTTCAATAAGGACAGTAATACATACTGGAGAGAAGCCTTAGCTGCTGTTGAGAAGTCGTAGATCTGGGTAAATCTAGGTTTCAATACATACTGGAGAGAGAGAGGCCTTACTTCGGGGCATCAACACACAAGAATAAAATACTGGAGGAAAACTCTTACCTACTTGGTTTTAATCTTGTGTTTTTGGTTTTAAACAATACATACCGTAAAGAGAAACCGTGTTCCTGGGTTTCAATACATACCGTAAAGAGAAACCGTGTTCCTGGGTTTCAATACATACCGGAGAGAAGCTTTACTGCTGGGATCTAGTGGATACATAGACTTGTGTTTGTCCATGTTTACAGATAAGAATGTGGAAAACCACACGATCAAGTCTACTAGAGATGTTTGAACATCATGTTTGAGCAGAGTGAGGGGATTAAGGCATGTGGTTAGCATCATGCTAACTGGTGATGCTAATTCCGCTACTCAATAGCTACATTAGCTACGAAGCTCCAGTGCAGAAACAAAACCAAAAGTCAAGACGCTGAACGTCCTGCAGGGCCGACTAGGTTTGAGGACCCGGGCGACTCGTACCCGTTTTTAAGGGTCTTTGGCGTCCGGCTGCGGGCTGTCGCTGAGTTCCTCCGAGGTGTGTTTCTTCTGGTGCACCAGCAGAGAGCCGGAGTAGCTGAAGGTTTCTCCGCACACGGTGCAGCGGTAGGGTCTTTCTCCGGTGTGGACCTCCTGGTGGGCCACCAGGAGCTCAGGAAGGATGAAGGCTTTGTCACAGCGCGGGCACTCGTGCAGCCGTTCTCCGGTGTGCCGCTTTTCGTGGCTCACCAGGTTGTCGGAGCGCGAGAAGCTCTCGCCGCAGAGCGAGCAACTGTAGGGCCGCTCCCCGGAGTGCGTCCGGATGTGCTTCTGCAGGTACGGCGGCGTCTTGAAGGACTTCCCGCACAGGGGACACAGGAAGGGCTTCTCGTCGCTGTGCGTCCGCTGGTGGTTCTTCAGCGCCCCCAGGCGGATGAAGCTTTTCCCGCAGAGGGAGCACAGGTGGGCCCTGACGTCACTGTGGATCTTCTGATGGAAGTACAGGCCGTCGGGCCTGGAGAAGCTCTTCCCGCACACGGAGCACAGGTACGGCTTTTCTTTGGTGTGAACCGTCTGGTGTATCTTAAAGTCTTTCTTCTCGTTGAAGGATTTCCCGCATTCGGAGCAAGAGAAGGGCCGCTCTCCGGTGTGAAGCCTCTCGTGCGCCTTCAAGCGGCCCTTCTGCCGGAAGCTCTTCCCGCAGTGCGAGCAGGAGTACGGCCTTTCTCCGGTGTGAATCCTCTGGTGCATGATGACGTGCGACTGGCTGGGGAAGCACTTCCCGCAGTAAGGGCACGGCACCAGATCCTTTTTGCCCTCCTTCTTCTTCCTCCGAGGCTCCGGCTGCTTCTCTCCCGTGTGCTTCCTCTCGTGATATTTGAGCTGTCCGGACTGCGTGAAGCTCTTCTCGCAGTACGAGCACTTGTAGGGCTTCTCTCCGGTGTGAATTCGATGGTGCGCGTTAAGGTTGCCCGAGTTGTAGAAGCTCTTCTCGCAGTACAAGCAGTGATAGCGCTTCTCCTTCTTGGCGGCCGGCCGCGACGGCAGGTCCTCCCTCTTCTTTCTTTTAGAACCTGAGAGCACACAAACAACAAGGTTCTATGACTCAATCAAACAGCAGAGATCGTTCCTGAAGTTCTTTACATGACCGTATACAACAGGTTCTTCAATTTAGCGAAAGAACTCTTCTATATAGATGCTTTGACTTCTTACGTGGAAGGATGACTTCATCCTCGTCGTCTTCCGCTTCCTCCTCTTCTTCTTCCTCGTCTGACAAAAGGTCGTCATCCGCTCCCTCAGCGTCCTCCGACCCCCTGCAGTCCATCAGCTGCATCGAGCACAGCTTCAAGGGGGTCCGCTGTTTACGTCGGCTCCCGCCATTACAGTTCGAGCGCAGAGTGGGCGGACTGGGAACCTCCACCCGCTACGGGAGACCACAGCAACCGTTACAACTACAGCACGAGACCATCACACTACTCATCTTCATCTTTAGAATAATTAAACAAACAAACAAACAAACAAAAGATGGGTTTTTAAGGGTTCTTCTACTGTACACAAGCCTGACACGCTAACAATAGCAGAATGTTTTTTGGTGCTGTATAGAACCCTTTTTTGAAGGCACCATATGGAACCCTCAACAGCAAAGAACCTTTTAGTCCTGAAAAGGTTTTTTGAGTGTTAACTGTTCAGTATAGTAACTTTCTTTATCTAGGAACCCTTAAGGAACTGTGAAACTCCACCCACTGCACCCTTTATCTGACTGGATCAATGGCATCAATCAAACGTTTTAGATACACTACCAGTCAAACGTTTTAGATACACTACCAGACAAACGTTTCAGATACACTACCAGTCAAACGTTTTAGATACACTACCAGCCAAACGTTTTAGATACACTACCAGTCAAACGTTTTAGATACACTACCAGCCAAACGTTTTAGATACACTACCAGCCAAACGTTTTAGATACACCACCAGACAAACGTTTTAGATACACTACCAGCCAAACGTTTTAGATACACTACCAGTCAAACGTTTTAGATACACTACCAGACAAACGTTTTAGATACACTACCAGACAAACGTTTTAGATACACTACCAGACAAACGTTTTAGATCACTACCAGTCAAACGTTTTAGATACACTACCAGTCAAACGTTTTAGATACACTACCAGACAAATGTTTTAGTACACTACCAGCCAAACGTTTTAGATACAGTACCAGTCAAACGTTTTAGTACACTACCAGTCAAACGTTTTAGTACACTACCAGTCAAACGTTTTAGATACACTACCAGTCAAACGTTTTAGATACACCACCAGTCAAACGTTTTAGATACACCACCAGTCAAACGTTTTAGATACACTACCAGCCAAACGTTTTAGATACACTACCAGACAAACGTTTTAGATACAGTACCAGTCAAACGTTTTAGTACACTACCAGCCAAACGTTTTAGATACACTACCAGTCAAACGTTTTAGATACACTACCAGTCAAACGTTTTAGATACACTACCAGTCAAAAGTTTTAGATACACCACCAGTCAAACGTTTTAGATACACTACCAGTCAAACGTTTTAGATACACCACCAGCCAAACGTTTTAGATACACCACCAGACAAACGTTTTAGATACACTACCAGACAAACGTTTTAGATACACTACCAGTCAAACGTTTTAGATACAGTACCAGTCAAACGTTTTAGTACACTACCAGTCAAACGTTTTAGATACACTACCAGTCAAACGTTTTAGATACACCACCAGTCAAACGTTTTAGATACACTACCAGACAAATGTTTTAGTACACTACCAGCCAAACGTTTTAGATACAGTACCAGTCAAACGTTTTAGTACACTACCAGTCAAACGTTTTAGTACACTACCAGTCAAACGTTTTAGTACACTACCAGTCAAACGTTTTAGATACACCACCAGTCAAACGTTTTAGATACACCACCAGTCAAACGTTTTAGATACACCACCAGTCAAACGTTTTAGATACACTACCAGCCAAACGTTTTAGATACACTACCAGACAAACGTTTTAGATACAGTACCAGTCAAACGTTTTAGTACACTACCAGCCAAACGTTTTAGATACACTACCAGTCAAACGTTTTAGATACACTACCAGTCAAACGTTTTAGATACACTACCAGTCAAAAGTTTTAGATACACCACCAGTCAAACGTTTTAGATACACTACCAGTCAAACGTTTTAGATACACCACCAGCCAAACGTTTTAGATACACTACCAGACAAACGTTTTAGATACACTACCAGTCAAACGTTTTAGTACACTACCAGCCAAACGTTTTAGATACACTACCAGACAAACGTTTTAGATACACTACCAGTCAAACGTTTTAGATACAGTACCAGTCAAACGTTTTAGTACACTACCAGTCAAACGTTTTAGATACACTACCAGTCAAACGTTTTAGATACACCACCAGTCAAACGTTTTAGATACACCACCAGTTAAACGTTTTAGATACACTACCAGCCAAACGTTTTAGATACACTACCAGCCAAACGTTTTAGATACACTACCAGTCAAACGTTTTAGATACACTACCAGACAAACGTTTTAGATACACTACCAGACAAACGTTTTAGATACACTACCAGACAAACGTTTTAGATACACCACCAGTCAAACGTTTCTACTGGTATTCCAAAACTGTTAACCGGTAGTGTTCTTAAACCTTTGACCGGTAGTGTATAATATATGTAACAACAAGAAACACCTAAAACATGGAGAGTTTACTTTATGTAAGGTGTAGTCATGTACTGTCAGCTCAGTGGTTTGGAAAGTAGATTTAATTTTTATCTTCAGACCCACAAGTAGCAGCGTTCTTGGTTTCGTACCTTTCTGAGGTTGTAGAACTCGCGCTGCCTTATTTTCTTCACCACAGACGCCACCCGCTTCCTGAGGTCATGATTTTCTACTTGGATGGCATCGATGTCGGCCATGGACAGGTCAGTCTCTACTGACTTTACAAAGGGTTTAGCGGGGTCGTGAGTCATTGGCGGTGTTGTAGAAACTGTCTCGGGGTCACAGGGCGTTGGCGGTGTTGTAGACAGCGTCTCAGGGTCCTGTGGAATTTGTGATGTAGTGACCTTTTCAGGTTCGCAAGGCATTGGCAATGTTTTAGAGGACATCTCAGTATCACGAGACATTGGAGACGTAGAGAGCACCTCGGAGTTGCAAGACATTGGTAATGTTGTAGAGGCTGTCTCAGTGTCACAAGATTGTGGTGACGTTGTAGAGACAGTCTTAGGGTCGTAAGACATTGGAGATGTTGTAGAGACAGTCTCAGTTTTGTGGGAGAGTGGCAATATAGAGACTGTCTTGTGGTTGCTGGACATTACTGATGTAGAGAATGCCTCAGGGTTGGGGGAAATTACAGATGTTGTAGAGACTGTCTCAGCATTGCATGGCGTTGGCAATGTTGTTGAGAAGGTCTCAGGGTCTCGGGACGTTACTGACATTGTAGAGAATGCCTCAGGGTCACAAGATGTTGCAGATGTGGTAGAGAACACCTCACTGTGGTGGGACACCACCGATGTTGTGGAGAAAGCCACTGGGTTGTGGGACACCACCGATGTTGTGGAGAAAGCCTCAGGGTTGTGGGACACCACCGATGTTGTGGAGAAAGCCTCAGGGTTGTGGGACACCACCGATGTTGTGGAGAAAGCCTCAGGGTTGTGGGACACCACCGATGTTGTGGAGAAAGCCTCAGGGTTGTGGGTCACCACCGATGTTGTGGAGAAAGCCTCTGGGTTGTGGGTCACCACCGATGTTGTGGAGAAAGCCTCTGGGTTGTGGGTCACCACTGATGTTGTGGAGAAAGCCTCGGGGTTGTGGGACACCACCGATGTTGTGGAGAAAGCCTCTGGGTTGTGGGACACCACTGATGTTGTGGAGAAAGCCTCGGGGTTGTGGGACACCACCGATGTTGTGGAGAAAGCCTCGGGGTTGTGGGACACTACCGATGTTGTGGAGAAAGCCTCGGGGTTGTGGGACACTACCGATGTTGTGGAAAAAGCCTCGGGGTTGTGGGACACTACCGATGTTGTGGAAAAAGCCTCAGGGTTGTGGGACACCATCGATGTTGTGGAGAAAGCATCAGGATTGTGGGAGACCACCGATGTTGTGGAGAAAGCCTCGGGGTTGTGGGACACCACTGATGTTGTGGAGAAAGCCTCAGGGTTGTGGGACACCACCGATGTTGTGGAGAAAGCCTCAGGGTTGTGGGACAACACTGATGTTGAGAAAGCCTCAGGGTTGTGGGACACCACCGATGTTGTGGAGAAAGCCTCGGGGTTGTGGGACACCACTGATGTTGAGAAAGTCTCAGGGTTGTGGGACACCACTGATGTTGAGAAAGCCTCGGGGTTGTGGGACACCACCGATGTTGTGGAGAAAGCCTCAGGGTTGTGGGACAGCACCGATGTTGTGGAGAAAGCCTCAGGGTTGTGGGACATGACAAACGTTGTAGAGAACCTGTCAGGGCTGTGGGATATTACTGATGTTGTAGAGAACGTCTCAGGGTTGCGGGGCATTCCTGATGTGGTAGAGAACGTCTCAGGGTTGCGGGACATTCCTGATGTTGTAGAGAACATCTCAGGGTTGCGGGGAATTCCTGATGTAGAGAATGCCTCAGGGTTGCGGGACATTGAAAATGTTGTAGAGAACATTTGTGTGTTGCCAGACGTTGTCAATGTTGTTGCGAATGTCTCTGGGTCTCGGGACATTGGGGACACTGTAGAGAACAGCTCTTGTTGTTCATCTTCAGGCTTCCCAGGCACTGAAGCTTCTGCTGCCATTACGCCAGGATAACCACACCGCACCGGTCTTGTCTTGTTCTGTTCAATCAGGACAAAGAAAAAGCAGCAGGACATTCCCGTTAACAACATCTGTATTCTTAATGTCTGAATTAAAGGTTTGAGGTGTAAACACAGTGATCCAGAGAAACATGGACAAATCTACAAATAGTATTTACTATGAAACCCACCAGTAAAGCTACTCGTGTCTTCTGAGTTTATCTGGATGTTGATGGTAAAATGTGGAAGATCTGAAAATACTAGTTGGTGGTGGTGTTTACAGTGGTGGTGGTGGTGGTGATGATGTTTACAGTGGTGGTGGTGATGATGTTTACAGTGGTGGTGATGATGTTTACAGTGGTGGTGATGGTGTTTACAGTGGTGGTGATGGTGTTTACAGTGGTGGTGATGGTGTTTACAGTGGTGGTGATGATGTTTACAGTGATGGTGGTGGTGTTTACAGTGGTGGTGGTGGTGTTTACAGTGGTGGTGGTGGTGGTGTTTACAGTGGTGGTGATGGTGTTTACAGTGGTGGTGATGGTGTTTACAGTGGTGGTGATGGTGTTTACAGTGGTGGTGATGGTAATCAGGGGTCTCCATGTCTACAACACTAATCTACACATTGTATTTACTCTGAAACCCACCAGTGAAGCTACACGTGTCTTCTGAGTTTATCTGGATGTTGATGGTAAATGTGGAAGATCTGAAAATACTAGGTTTTCTTTGGGGGACTATTTGAACCTCACAGCGTCCTGCATGTATCCCTCCACCATGAATGGAGTTTAAGACTGAGATCTTCTCTAAACTATCATAAACAGCGTCTCAGAATCAGACAGTGTATTTATAACATCTACTGTAAGAACTTTCTGTGAGGAGCTGTTAGAGGAGGACGTCTGGTTCCATTCACCACCACTGTGAACAGTTCTGACTGTATCTAGAACAGCTTCTAGAGGTGGACGTCTGGTTCCATTCACCACCACTGTGAACAGTTCTGACTGTATCTAGAACAGCTTTTAGAGGTGGACGTCTGGTTCCATTCACCTCCACTGTGAACAGATCTGACTGTATCTAGAACAGCTTTTAGAGGTGGACGTCTGTTTCCATTCACCACTACTGTGAACAGATCTGACTGTATCTAGAACAGCTTTTAGAGGTGGACGTCTGGTTCCATTCTCCACCACTGTGAACAGATCTGACTCTGCAAGTTTTTCTTTAACCACATCAAACTGCACGGAACTACTTTGTTTACAGCTCAACCATTTAATTATGCAGAACCAGCGGAGTTCCCCGTTTACAGGTATCAGCGTCCCTGTAGCACAATCACCAGAACAGGAAAAGATCAGCCATAACATTAACACCACCTCCATATATCTCCACCCACTGACCATACAGGAGCTCCACCTACAGACTGTAGTTCATCTGATTCTCTGTATACTTTATTACTCTGTTTTTTAATGATCAGGACCCCCACAGGACCACCACAGAGCAGATACTATTAGGGAGGTGGGTCATTCTCAGCACTGCAGTGACACTGACGTGGTGCTGGTGTGTTAGTTAGTGTGTGTTGTGCTGGTGTGAGTAGATCAGACACAGCAGTGCTGCTGCTGCTGGAGTGCTTAAACACCTCAGTGTCACTGCTGGACTGAGAATCGTCCACCAACCAAAACTATCCGGACAGCAGTGTCCTGTGGGTGGCGTCCTGTGTCCACTGATGAAGAACTAGAGGAACACAAACTGTGCAGCAGCAGATGAGCTACTGTCTCTGACTTTACATCTACAAGGTGGACCAGCAAGTAGTAGGAGTGTCTAATAGAGTGGACAGTGAGTGGACAGGTCTGGACTGCAGTCTGATGGCTGGTCAGAAGAAACGCTAGCATCTCCAGACAGGCCATTTAACAGCACAAGAAAAAAACCTTCCTCACTTTAAATGGGAGTCAGTGGAAGCAGATGTTCTCCCAAGTATGTTTGGAGAGTTTCTATTGGTCAGTTCATCCTGAACTGACTGTAATGTAAAGAGGAATACAAGACTCTGACCTGAGAGGGACAATACACTGCAGTCTACATACATATGAGCATGAAAAGACTTACTGCACCACGTTTCAAACTGAGCTTCAGTTCCTGCACTATACATACAAGTACATGCACCTGTGTTATTAACATGTATATTAAAAAACACTACTCTTTCACTGGTGTTTACAGTGGTGGTGGTGATGATGTTTACAGTGGTGGTGGTGGTGGTGTTTATAGTGGTGGTGATGATGATGTTTACAGTAGTGGTGGTGGTGGTGGTGTTTATAGTGGTGATGATGTTTACAGTGGTGGTGGTGTTTACAGTGGTGGTGGTGGTGGTGTTTACAGTGGTGGTGATGGTGTTTACAGTGGTGGTGATGATGATGTTTACAGTGGTGGTGGTAGTAGTGTTTATAGTGGTGGTGATGGTGTTTACAGTGGTGATGGTGTTTACAGTAGTGGTGATGATGTTTACAGTGGTGGTGGTGATGTTTACAGTGGTGGTGATGATGTTTACAGTGGTGGTGATGGTGTTTACAGTGGTGGTGATGGTGTTTACAGTGGTGGTGAAGATGTTTACAGTGGTGGTGATGACGTTACAGTGGTGGTGATGATGTTTACAGTGGTGGTGATGATGTTTACAGTGGTGGTGATGGTGTTTACGGTGGTGGTGGTGATGGTGTTTACAGTGGTGGTGATGGTGTGTACAGTGGTGGTGATGATGGTGTTTACAGTGGTGGTGGTGATGTTTACAGTAGTGGTGGTGGTGTTTACAGTGGTGGTGGTGATGTTTACAGTGGTGGTGGTGATGGTGTTTACAGTGGTGGTGATGGTGGTGTTTATAGTGGTGGTGATGATGTTTACAGTGGTGGTGGTGGTGGTGTTTACAGTGGTGGTGATGGTGTTTACAGTGGTGGTGATGATGATGTTTACAGTGGTGGTGTTTACAGTGGTGGTGATGATGATGTTTACAGTGGTGGTGTTTATAGTGGTGGTGATGGTGTTTACAGTGGTGATGGTGTTTACAGTGGTGGTGATGATGTTTACAGTGGTGGTGATGAGGTTTACAGTGGTGGTGGTGGTGTTTACAGTGGTGGTGATGATGTTTACAGTGGTGGTGATGATGTTTACAGTAGTGGTGATGACGTTACAGTGGTGGTGATGATGTTTACAGTGGTGGTGATGATGTTTACAGTGGTGGTGGTGATGTTTACAGTGGTGGTGGTGATGGTGTTTACAGTGGTGGTGATGATGTGTACAGTGGTGGTGGTGGTGTTTACAGTGGTGGTGGTGGTGTTTACAGTGGTGGTGATGATGTTTACAGTGGTGGTGATGGTGTTTTTAGTTGTGGTGGTGATGTTTACAGTGGTGGTGATGATGTTTACAGTGGTGGTGATGGTGTTTTTAGTTGTGGTGATGATGTTTACAGTGGTGCTGATGGTGTTTACAGTGGTGGTGGTGGTGATGTTTACAGTGGTGGTGATGGTAACCAGGGGTCTCCATGTCTACAACATTAATCTACACATTGTATTTACTATGAAACCCACCAGTGAAGCTACACGTGTCTTCTGAGTTGATCTGGATGTTGATGGTAAAATGTGGAAGATCTGAAAATACTAGGTTTTCTTTGGGGACTATTTGAACCTCACAGCGTCCTGCATGTATCCCTCCACCATGAATGGAGTTTAAGACTGAGATCTTCTCTAAACTATCATAAACAGCGTCTCAGAATCAGACAGTGTATTTATAACATCTACTGTAAGAACTTTCTGTGAGGAGCTTTTAGAGGTGGACGTCTGGTTCCATTCACCACCACTGTGAACAGTTCTGACTGTAACTAGAACCACAACAAACCACGTGGAGTGACTTTGTTTACATGTCAATCCTTTAAATACTGAGATATTTTGTTAGTATATGTTATATTTCAGTGGAATATCGTCGATTCTGATACTGTGGTGATGCGAGTGTGCGGCTGTGTAGCGGGGCCTGAGGTGGAAACAGGAAACGAAAGAACCCCCCCCGCGGACGAATATTAATCAGAACTAATAATCTTAATAAAACATTAATAAACGCTTCCAGATAAAACAGACCGTACAGGTCATATACCCGAACACAACCCGGACCACCTAAACCAGATTAAACCACTTACACTCCACAACGCACGAGCCGACCGCGATACGGCTCAATCTGAGGTAACTTTTCAGAGGGTGGTTCTACTAAAGTCCAGAGAACCACCTAATCAGACCTACAGCAAGTTATCATCTCAGCCGCGAGTCTAGAACCCAAATAATTACTAATAATTCACACCCCGCGCGCGTCTCCAGCTAATTAGAAGCCAAATCCTCGACTTTTACTCCACATGTGAGATCAAACCGAGCAGAAACACGGAGCTCCACTCACCCGCCGCGCTGAGGACCTCCCTAAACTCCACTTTCACTCGCTTCTCAACAAAATCCCACCGTAAAACCGACAAAGTTCGCTGATCGAGCCGAGTCTCCCACCGCTCCATCCGGCTACACGGAGGGGAATTCACACCGTGTCACAATAAAAGCCCCGTCTGGCCACACACCGGGGGGAATTCACACCGTGTCACAATAAAAGTCCCCCCGTATCTGTTACAGTACAGAGGAACACAGACAGCCAGCCTCAGCGCGAGGAGCACAGCTCGAGACGCATCACCACCCAGATAACTTAGTAACTGGCCACTTTATTAGAAACACCCCCTTCTACTTCTACTAACTGGCCACTTTATTAGAAACATCTCCCTTCTACTAATACCAACTGGCCACTTTATTAAAAACACCTCCCTTCTACTTCTACTAACTGGCCACTTTATTAGAAACACCTCCCTTCTACTTCTACCAACTGGCCACTTTATTAGAAACACCTCCCTTCTACTTCTACCAACAGGCCACTTTATTAGAAACACCTCCCTTCTACTAATACCAACTGGCCACTTTATTAGAAACACCCACCTTATACTTCTACTAACTGGCCACTTTATTAGAAACACCTCCCTTCTACTAATACTAACTGGCCACTTTATTAGAAACACCCACCTTATACTTCTACAAACTGGCCACTTTATTAGAAACACCCACCTTGTACTTCTACTAACTGCCCATTTTATTAGAAACACCCACCTTGTAATTCCACTAACCGGCCATTTTATTAGAAACACCCACCTTGTGTTTCCACTAACTGGCCACTTTATTAGAAACACCTCCCTTCTACTTCTACTAACTGGCCACTTTATTAGAAACACCTCCCTTCTACTTCTACCAACTGGCCACTTTATTAGAAACACCTCCCTTCTACTAATACCAACTGGCCACTTTATTAGAAACACCTCCCTTCTACTAATACCAACTGGCCACTTTATTAAAAACACCTCCCTTCTACTAATACCAACTGGCCACTTTATTAGAAACACCTCCCTTCTACTAATACAAACAGGCCACTTTATCAGAAACACCCACCTTGTGCTTCCACTAAACGTATTTGTTGGTGAACATGCAGGTGTTGATGCTGTTGATGGCAGCTTTCCACACGCAGGGCATGAGTAGGGCTTTTTCCAGTATGTATCTGTTGGTGTCTACATCCGGTGTGAAAACATTTCCCACAGTTGAGACAAGGCCTCTTCCCGGTATGAATTTCTTGATCAGGAATCAAATCTCAGAGTTGGTGGTGGTTTGCGAAGGACAGACGACTGAGAGAAACTTTACTAGCAAGTTACGGTAGACCGTTCACCAGTATGTATTCTAAGATCA
This sequence comes from Megaleporinus macrocephalus, assembly GCA_021613375.1. NCBI lineage: Eukaryota > Metazoa > Chordata > Actinopteri > Characiformes > Anostomidae > Megaleporinus > Megaleporinus macrocephalus. Next base: position 33,855,809 of record CM038722.1, on the reverse strand, counting down.
ACCTTTAGTATTGATGCTTGTGCCAACAGTATGAACTTGTTGGTGCACGTAGACCAGACCAATCAGCGAAGCACAGATGAGACAGATGAGAGTGTGCATCAGCAGGGCTTATCTCCAGTATGTATTTGTTGGTGGTTACCATAAGCAGAGCTTTCTCACAGGTGAAACAGGCGGTCCATCAGCTTCAGCTCGGCTGTGGTTTGGTTCAGTTTTACAAAACATAACTAGAGAAATTCATCTTCCTGTTCCTGCATGTGTTGGTCTCCACCAGTACGTTCATGAACATCTCCTGGTCTGGGCTTACCTGCCTTTTCTCCAGTGTGTATTCTCTGGTGGTTCATCAGGACTGATCTGGTGGTGAACTTCTTTCCACACACAGTGCAGTGATGGGTCTTTTCTCCAGTATGTATTATCTGGTGGAACTTTAGACCTGATCTGAAGGTAAACTGCTTTCCACACACAGTGCAATGGTAGGGCTTTTCTCCAGTATGTATTCTCTGGTGGTTCATCAGAACTGATCTGGTGGTGAACTGCTTTCCACACACAGTGCAATGGTAGGGCTTTTCTCCAGTATGTATTCTCTGGTGGTTCATCAGAACTGATCTGGTGGTGAACTGCTTTTCACACACAGTACAGTGATGGGGCTTTTCTCCAGTATGTATTCTCTGGTGGACCTTTAGACCTGATGCACTTTTGAACTGCTTTCCACACACAGTGCAATGGAAGGGCTTTTCTCCAGTATGTATTCTCTGGTGAACCTTTAGACCTGATCTGGTGGACAATTGTTTTCCACACACTGTGCATTGATGGGGCTTTTCTCCAGTATGTATTCTCTGGTGGATCTTTAGACTTGATTTGGTGGTGAACTGCTTTCCACACGCAGTGCAATGGTATGGCTTTTCTCCAGTATGTATTCTCTGGTGGTTCATCAGAACTGATCTGGTGGTGAACTTCTTTCCACACACAGTGCAGTGATGGGTCTTTTCTCCAGTATGTATTATCTGGTGGAACTTTAGACCTGATCTGAAGGTAAACTGCTTTCCACACGCAGTGCAATGGTATGGCTTTTCTCCAGTATGTATTCTCTGGTGGTTCATCAGAACTGATCTGGTGGTGAACTGCTTTCCACACGCAGTGCAATGGTATGGCTTTTCTTCAGTATGTATTCTCTGGTGAACCTTTAGACCTGATCTGGTGGACAATTGTTTTCCACACACTGTGCATTGATGGGGCTTTTCTCCAGTATGTATTCTCTGGTGGACCTTTAGACCTGATGCACTTTTGAACTGCTTTCCACACACAGTGCAATGGTAGGGCTTTTCTCCAGTATGTATTCTCTGGTGAACCTTTAGACCTGATATGGTGGACAATTGTTTTCCACATACTGTGCATTGATGGGGCTTTTCTCCAGTATGTATTCTCTGGTGGATCTTTAGACTTGATTTGGTGGTGAACTGCTTTCCACACGCAGTGCAATGGTATGGCTTTTCTCCAGTATGTATTCTCTGGTGGTTCATCAGAACTGATCTGGTGGTGAACTGCTTTCCACAAGCAGTGCAATGGTATGGCTTTTCTTCAGTATGTATTCTCTGGTGAACCTTTAGACCTGATCTGGTGGACAATTGTTTTCCACACACTGTGCATTGATGGGGCTTTTCTCCAGTATGTATTCTCTGATGAGACTTTAGTTTGAGAATTGTTGTGAAGAACTTTCCACAGTGTGAGCTACAGCAGGACATCTCACTGGCATGTAGCTTCACATGTCTGAGAAAACTAGATCTTACAGTGAAGATCTTCTCGCAGGCGGAGCAGTGATACAGCCTCTCTCCATCACCAAGACTCTGACGACACTTACGCCTCAATGAGATTCTTCGTCTTTGGTTGTCCTGCTCTTCTGTAGATCCAGAAGACGAGCTCCTGATATCTGAAATTAAAACGAAACCAAAGTTGTAGGACATATTCACACTGAAGGTTATTCCTAATAATATTTTAATGCATTCATATTTTCAAGGACAGTCATATGTGCTTGTATGATATATTCACGTTTACACTCTTTTTCAGTGCAAGAACATCTGCTCTTCGAGATCACTGCTTCATTATCTCTCCCGCTAATGAAGTTACCTGGAGGAACAAAATCTTCATCATCATCACTTGCACCACCTAGATCTCCCTGGTCTGGGATGCTTTCGTTCAGCTCCACCATGGTCCTGCAGTCCACCAGGATCACTGAACACATCTTTAACGGAGTCTGAACCATGAGGTGGAGTCCACCATCGTGTACAGAGTCATGTTCTTCTACTGGTTCTGCTTTATAAAACATGGGCACATCCTCCAACGTCGGTACACACTGATGGTCTTCATGGTGTGCTGGCGAACAGCTTAGCTCGGTTTTACAATCTACAACTAGATTGAGTTCATCTTCCAGCTTGAGTGCCACGTGTTGTTGTCTTCCTACGCTTTCAGAGATCTTCAATAGGATTGTGTTTGGTTCGCTTTTACAGCCAGGAGATGGTGAGATGGTGTTCTCCAATTCCTGCAATGACCAAGACAGAAAATATACTTAATCCAAAAAGTCAAGAGACTCTTAAGACTCATAAGTAGGACCACCTTTCCTGTGGTCTCAGTAATGGAACACTGATATTTGGGATATATGGGAACAGCAGGACCTTCACTAATGCTAGCAGGTAACATCTATATCAGTACAGAACTCAGAAACCACAAAGTGGCGACTCATTAAGGTCCTGGTAGGTGGTCACAGGTATCTGGAGCCATGCTGACTGCAGTGCATCCCACAGCTGCTGGAGGGAGCGTGGAGGAGGATCCATAGAGCCAACACCACCATCCAGGTGGTCCCACAGATGCTTAACTGGGTTCAAGTCTGGGGAATTAGGGGTCCAGGGTAGTATTTGGAAGTCTTGGTCAGCTTCCAACCAGTGTAGGACATTTCTAGTCGTGTGACAGGTCTTATTGTCCTGCTGGAAGATCCCATCCACCCCAGAGAAGACAATCAGCATGTATGTTGTACGTGATCTGCAAGGATGGATTCAGACCCAGATGAGTTGAGAATGTCTTCCAGACGGATGAGAGGGTCCAGAGAAAATCACCAAAACATTCCCCAGACCAGAACGCTGAACATCCACAGCAGAATCATAATGATGTGACTGCAGAGTGTATAACATTAACATATCTGCCACAAACAGGAATCAGACTGGAGAAAAAGGAGACCAAAGAATGGACAGCTCAAGGAAAGAGAAGATGGCTGTACATGTAGAATGATGAAGCGATTGCTCATACCTCTCTTCTACTTTCTCCCTCCCTCCATCGTCTTAACTCCGTCTCCAGTTCGGTAACCTTTATTCTCAGTTCAGTGATTTCTGTCTGCAGGTGTTCAATATCAGCCATAGACAGATCAGTGCCTAGACCCACTGACCTCCACCTCCAGGTGTCCACTTCAGACTCTCCTGCACTGAACAACCTTAAAGTGGCCGACATGCCTCTGGAAATATTAACAGGAGCAGAGAACAAACAAAGAACATGAACTATATGAATGTATCAAACCTACTTTATTCAGGACCTGGCGAGATGGTAGAAGCAGGCCTCACTTCACTTCAGACTTCACTTCTGCTATAACTGTAATGGCCCTACATCCTGATTGTAAACACCATCTATGCATGAAGCACAGAGCAAGATATTCTCTGTACACAGGGTGAGTCAAAAGTCTCAGGACACTCTTTTATTTCAGAAAGGGAAAATGGTGTATCTGAATACCCCAGCTAGTAACGAGTGAGGGGGTCTATCTTTTAGGCTATGTCCCGAACATTGCCGCCATCTTGAAAGCTGCCATATTGGATCAAAGGCAAGTTTTTCCAATGGGAAGGTGGTCGTGCAGCAGATCAAAGAAGATCAGAACTGATCAGAAATTGATTGATGTAATCAGATTAGTAATATCTCTTGTAGTTCAAATGTTATCAACAAAGAAAGTTACAACAACAACCACCTTGAACACCATGTTCAGAGAGCTGTCTCTGGAGCTGAACTCAGATTTCTGGTCTTCTCTGATCTGCTACACGACCACCTTCCCATTGGAAAAACTTGCCTTTGATTCAATATGGCAGCTTTCAAGATGGCGGCCATGTTCAGGACATAGCCTAAAAGATAGACCCCCTCACCCGTTACTAGCTGGGGTATTCATATACATAATTTACCCTTTCCTTTCTGAAATAAAAGGGTGTCCTGGGACCTTTGACTCACCCTGTATATTATCATTAGTTGAATCTGAATAAGACGAGGTAAGAGCCGCATTGTAATTCTGAAGTACAGTAAAATTTACTGTACTGTTTTTTACATGTTCCAAATAGAACATATCAGCTGCATTATATACAACTACTCAGTGATTATGTGAATTTGCTGTAATCTTATCATCCAACCGTCTGGATTATCATTCAGTAAAAATCTAGGGTTTTTACTCCAATCACTCTTTCCCATGTAAGAATCAAGACCATTAATCAGTAAATATCAGTAAAAATCAGGAAAAAGCCACTGCAGCTGTATTAATGCTATTTCTTTTATTTTGCAGCATTTGTATAGTATCTCTTATTATGTTTTAATGCAGTTACTTCTACAGCAGTTTCATTTCCAATGGGAAATTTTAACTTTAAAGTTAAATATAGTGGATCTGACTGGGTGAAGGGAAATTTTAACTTTAGAAATAAATAGAGTGGAACTGACTGAATGAGGGGAAATTTCAACTTTAGAACTGAATATAGTGGATCTGAGTGGGTGAGGGAAAAATTTAATTTTGGAACTGAATATAGTGGATCTGACTGATTGAGGGGAAATTTTAACTATAGAATTAAATAAACTGTATCTTACTGGATTAGGGGAAAATTTAACTTTAGAAATAAAAAGAGTGGATCGGACCAGGTGAGGGGAAATTTTAACTTTAGAAATAAATAGAGTGGATCTGACCAGGTGAGGGGAAATTTTAACTTTAGAAATAAATAGAGTGGATCTGACCAGGTGAGGGGAAATTTTAACTTTAGAAATAAAAAGAGTGGATCGGACCAGGTGAGGGGAAATTTTAACTTTAGAAATAAATAGAGTGGATCTGACCAGGTGAGGGGAAATTTTAACTTTAGAAATAAATAGAGTGGATCGGACCAGGTGAGGGGAAATGTGTGGTTTCTTGATAGATGGAAACTAGAACAGGTCGTGGTCTAGACTACAGAATATAAAGGTGCTGGTAGGAATTACACATATAATCAAACGATGTCAGTATCCTTGATTGTTTTATGTAAAATCAGTTGTAATTTTTATCAACAAGTTTCTAAGTTTAAATTTGATGATAAATTATCTTTTACAACACAAATAGAGAAACATATTTGTAGTTTATAGTTTAATATTAACGTCAGGCTAAACATTGTACTATTGCAGCTGTTTAAAATAAACAGCGACTGTTTTTATCCCTGTAGAAGCAGGTTGGCAGACCGCCCTCCGCCTGTCAGTCAGCAGGAAGCCCCGCCCACTCGAGCGTCCAGAGAGTCCCTCCCTCAAACAGCAGCTAGCAGCGTTAGCTTTAGCCTGGATGTAGCGTTACTGTGATAAAATCCTCATTTGTGACCTGAATAACTTGTAAAACTTATATATCTGCTCCATTTGAACTCTTCATCACGTCAGTCGTGTTTAAATCCAGCTTTACTTGTTCTGAACACGCTCTCTACTTCTTTCTTACTTATTTATTTTCATTAATTTACTTTTCCTCAGGAAGGAGGTTCACTCGGCTGCAGTGGATTTACTAATCCGGGAGATGTTTCATCTGCTGGAGCTCCTACAGAGCGTTTACCTCAAATCCAGGAGTTTAACGGGAATCAGAGCCGCTACAATCAGGAGCCGCTCACAGACCGGAAACCAACCGCGGAGCTCGTCACGTTTAAACCACGTCTGTGTGCAGACAGAGTCCCGCCCTTCAGTGAAATCAGCCAATCCGGGCACTGGTTCGTCTGTTTTACAGGGAAAGTCCCGCGCTTCAGTGAAATCAGCCAATCCGCGCGCTGGTTTAGTAAACTCAGCCAATCCGCGCGCTGGTTTAGTAAACTCAGCCAATCCGCGCGCTGGTTCAGTAAACTCAGCCAATCCGCGCGTTGGTTCGTCTATTTACAGGGAAAGTCCCACCCTTCAGCCAATCAGCGCGTTGTTTAAGCTGTGAGGGCTGAACGCCACCCCGCCCCAGTCTCCAAATCTCCAGCAGATGTTCTGTCAGAGTTTATCTCGTTTATGGATTTTACAGAAGGTTCTGGAAGTTTTTATCTCGTTTATGGATTTTAGAGAAGATTCTGGAAGTTTTTATCTCGTTTATGGATTTTACAGAAGATTCTGGAAGTTTTTATCTCGTTTATGGATTTTACAGAAGGTCCTGGAAGTTTTTATCTCGTTTATGGATTTTACAGAAGGTTCTGGAAGTTTTTATCTTGTTTATGGATTTCAGAGAAGATTCTGGAAGTTTTTATCTCGTTTATGGATTTTAGAGAAGATTCTGGAAGTTTTTATCTCGTTTATGGATTTTACAGAAGGTTTTGGAAGTTTTTATCTCGTTTATGGATTTTACAGAAGATTCTGGAAGTTTTTATCTCGTTTATGGATTTTAGAGAAGATTCTGGAAGTTTTTATCTCGTTTATGGATTTTACAGAAGATTCTGGAAGTTTTTATCTCGTTTATGGATTTTACAGAAGGTTCTGGAAGTTTTTATCTCGTTTATGGATTTTACAGAAGGTTCTGGAAGTTTTTATCTTGAGCTACACATATTTTTTTGCTAACCAGTTGTTACACTACAGCTGCTGGAGCAGAACTTCAAAATAAAAGTCTCGATTGTTCGACAGTAACATTTAAATCATGATCAATATTAGTGTTACAGTGAACCTGACTGAGAGCAGTAACCAGGGCTGAACATACGTCATTAATTAATAATTAATTTCACTTTGTTATTATTACCAACACCTCCAGCTTCTCTCAGACTGTATTTTATAGGAGAACGCTGGTCTTACCTTCCCCAGCTGATGTTCTCAGGTATTATTCAGGTTTACCTGTACACAGGTAGGAGAAGGTAGTGTTACAGTTTACCTGTACACAGGTAGGAGAAGGTAGTGTTACAGTTTACCTGTACACAGGTATGTGAAGGTAGTGTTACAGTTTACCTGTACACAGGTATGTGAAGGTAGTGTTACAGGTTACCTGTACACAGGTAGGTGAAGGTAGTGTTACAGGTTACCTGTACACAGGTAGGTGAAGGTAGTGTTAATTTACCTGTACACAGGTAGGTGAAGGTAGTGTTACAGTTTACCTGTACACAGGTAGGAGAAGGTAGTGTTACAGTTTACCTGTACACAGGTATGTGAAGGTAGTGTTACAGTTTACCTGTACACAGGTATGTGAAGGTAGTGTTACAGGTTACCTGTACACAGGTAGGTGAAGGTAGTGTTACAGTTTACCTGTACACAGGTATGTGAAGGTAGTGTTACAGGTTACCTGTACACAGGTAGGTGAAGGTAGTGTTAGTTTACCTGTACACAGGTAGGTGAAGGTAGTGTTACAGTTTACCTGTACACAGGTAGGTGAAGGTAGTGTTACAGTTTACCTGTACACAGGTAGATGAAGGTAGTGTTACAGTTTACCTGTACACGGGTAGGTGAAGGTAGTGTTACAGTTTATCTGTACACAGGTAGGTTAAGGTAGTGTTACAGTTTACCTGTACACAGGTAGGTGAAGGTAGTGTTACAGTTTACCTGTACACAGGTAGGTGAAGGTAGTGTTACAGTTTACCTGTACACAGGTAAGTGAAGGTAGTGTTACAGTTTACCTGTACACAGGTAGGTGAAGGTAGTGTTACAGTTTACCTGTACACAGGTAGGTGAAGGTAGTGTTACAGTTTACCTGTACACAGGTAGGTGAAAGTAGTGTTACAGTTTACCTGTACACAGGTAGGTGAAGGTAGTGTTACAGTTTACCTGTACACAGGTAGGTGAAGGTAGTGTTACAGTTGACCTGTACACAGGTAGGTAAAGGTAGTGTTACAGTTTACCTCTGGCAACGCTGATGACTACAAAAGGTCTAGATACGACCTGTGTAGATCTATCAGAGAAGCTAAGAGACAGTACAGGCTGAAGCTGGAGGGCTACTACACCACAGCAGACTCCCGGCGCATGTGGCAAGGACTGCACCGTATCACCAACCATCAACAAACAAGCACGGCACTCACAACCAGCCATTCTGCATTGCCTGATGAGCTGAATGAGTTCTATGCTCGTTTCGATGTCCTCAACCTTCACCAACTGAAGGACATTGCGGCCAAGGAGAGCACACAGAACCCATCACTCACTGTAACACCAGTGGATGTGCACAGGAACCTGATGAGAATCAACCCACGCAGAGCAGCAGCCCAGACAACATCCCCGGGCGTGCGCTCAGGGTTTGCTCATCAGAACTGGCTGATGTGTTTGTAGACATATTCAATCTGTCACTCACACAAGCTTTTGTGCCATCTTGTTTCAAGACCACCACCATCGTGCCCCTCCCAAAGAAAAGTAATGTGAGATGCCTAAATGACTATCGCCCTGTTGCACTCACTTCAATCGTGATGAAGTGCTTCGAGAGGATAGTCATGACTCACATCCAGAAGACCATTCCCAACACAATAGATCCTTTACAGTTCGCATACCGCCGGAACCGGTCTACAGACGACGCAATCAACGCTACTCTTCACAAAGCCCTCACACACCTGGAGGGCAAGGACACATATGTCAGAATGCTCTTTATTGACTACAGTTCAGCATTCAACACGGTCATCCCACACAGACTCTCAGAAAAGCTCCTCACCCTCGGACTGACACCAGCCCTCTGCAACTGGGTGCTGAACTTTCTAACAGACAGACCCCAGTCAGTCAGAGTCAGCAGCTGCACATCCAGCACAAGAACAGTGAGCACAGGGGTCCCTCAAGGCTGTGTGCTGAGCCCCCTTCTGTACACACTCTTCACATACGAGTGCGTGGCCTCCCAGAACAACACCAGCATCATCAAATTTGCTGATGATACTACAGTCATTGGACTGATCACTGGTGGGGAAGAGACAGCGTACAGGAAGGAGGTGGCTGAGCTGGTGGACTGGTGTCATGACAACAATCTTTCCTTGAATGCAGACAAGACCAAGGAAATGATTGTTGATCCAAGGAGGAAGCGAGAGCTACACACACCCCTGTACATGGGGAGACTGAGGTGGAGAGGGTGAAAACCTTTAAGTTCCTTGGCATTCACATCAGTGAGGATCTCAGCTGGTCCCACAACACTCAGATCATCATCAGGAAGTCCCAGCAGCGACTGTACTTTCTGAGAAGGCTGAGAAAATTTAGTATGCCAACCAAAATTCTCAGCACCGTCTACAGGAGTATGATTGAGAGTGTTCTTACCAGCTCCATCATCGTCTGGTATGAAACTCTACTGCTCAGGACAGAAAGGCTCTCCAGTGTGTGATCAAAACTGCACAGTCCATCTCAGGAGCAGCCTTCCCCTCACTGCAGAACATCTACCACACCAGGGTCACCAGGAGGGCCCACAACATAATCAGGGACAGTACACACCCCCAGCACACACTCTTCACACTTTTACCTTCAGGCAGACGTTACAGGAGTGTGAAGTCCAGGACCACAAGACTGACAAACAGTTTCTACTCACAGGCCATCAGGCTTCTGAACACCTCACGCACTACCTCTCCAACCTCTCCTACCTGAACTGGTTTTAACTGGTCTGATTTAAACTGCACCTTACACTCACTGTACTGTCAGAATATTGTTTACATTCACCGTACAGTCAGAATACTGTTTACATTCACTGTACAGTCAGAATACTGTTTACATTCACTGTACTGTCAGATTACTGTTTACACTCACTGTACTGTCAGAATACTGTTTACATTCACTGTACAGTCAGAATACTGTTTACATTCACTGTACTGTCAGATTACTGTTTACACTCACTGTACTGTCAGAACACTGTTTACATTCACTGTACTGTCAGAACACTGTTTACACTCACTGTACTGTCAGAACACTGTTTACATTCACTGTACTGTCAGAACACTGTTTACATTCACTGTACTGTCAGAACACTGTTTACACTCACTGTACAGTCAGAACACTGTTTACATTCACTGTACTGTCAGATTACTGTTTACATTCACTGTACTGTCAGAACACTGTTTACACTCACCGTACTGTCAGAATACTGTTTACATTCACTGTACTGTCAGAACACTGTTTACATTCACTGTACTGTCAGATTACTGTTTACACTCACTGTACTGTCAGAATACTGTTTACATTCACTGTACTTTCAGAATACTGTTTACACTCACTGTACTGTCAGAATACTGTTTACATTCACTGTACTGTCAGAACACTGTTTACACTCACTGTACTGTCAGAATACTGTTTACATTCACTGTACTGTCAGAACACTGTTTACATTCACTGTACTGTCAGATTACTGTTTACACTCACTGTACTGTCAGATTAATGTTTACACTCACTGTACTGTCAGAATACTGTTTACACTCACTGTACTGTCAGATTACTGTTTACATTCACTGTACTCTCAGAACACTGTTTACACTCACTGTACTGTCAGAATACTGTTTACATTCACTGTACTGTCAGAACACTGTTTATATTCACTGTACAGTCAGAATACTGTTTACACTCACTGTACTGTCAGATTACTGTTTACATTCACTGTACTGTCAGAATACTGTTTACATTCACTGTACTGTCACAATACTGTTTACACTCACTGTACTGTCAGAACACTGTTTACATTCACTGTACTGTCAGAACACTGTTCACATTCACTGTACTGTCAGAACACTGTTCACATTCACTGTACTGTCAGAATACTGTTTACATTCACTGTACTGTCAGATTACTGTTTACATTCACTGTACTGTCAGAATACTGTTTACATTAACTGTACTGTCAGAATACTGTTTACACTCACTGTACTGTCAGAATACTGTTTACATTCACTGTACTGTCAGAATACTGTTTACATTAACTGTACTGTCAGATTACTGTTTACATTCACTGTACTGTCAGATTACTGTTTACATTCACTCTACTGTCAGAATACTGTTTACATTAACTGTACTGTCAGATTACTGTTTACATTCACTGTACTGTCAGAATACTGTTTACACTCACTGTACAGTCAGATTACTGTTTACATTCACTGTACTGTCAGAACACTGTTTACACTCACTGTACTGTCAGATTACTGTTTACATTCACTGTACTGTCAGATTACTGTTTACATTCACTGTACTTTCAGAACACTGTTTACACTCACTGTACTGTCAGAATACTGTTTACGTTCACTGTACTGTCAGAATACTGTTTACATTCACTGTACTGTCAGATTACTGTTTACATTCACTGTACTGTCAGAATACTGTTTACATTCACTGTACTGTCAGATTACTGTTTACATTCATTGTACTGTCAGAATACTGTTTACATTCACTGTACTGTCAGAACACTGTTTACACTCACTGTACTGTCAGAATACTGTTTACGTTCACTGTACTGTCAGAATACTGTTTACACTCACTGTACAGTCAGAATACTGTTTACATTCACTGTACTGTCAGAATACCGTTTACATTCACTGTACTGTCAGAATACCGTTTACACTCACTGTACTGTCAGAATACTGTTTACATTCACTGTACTGTCAGATTACTGTTTACATTCACTGTACTGTCAGAATACTGTTACACTCACTGTACTTTCAGAACACTGTTTACACTCACTGTACTGTCAGAATACTGTTTACATTCACTGTACAGTCAGAATACTGTTTATATTCACTGTACTGTCACAATACTGTTTACGTTCACTGTACTGTCAGAACACTGTTTACACTCACTGTACTGTCAGAATACTGTTTACATTCACTGTACTGTCAGATTACTGTTTACATTCACTGTACTGTCAGAATACTGTTACACTCACTGTACTGTCAGAACACTGTTTACATTCACTGTACTGTCAGATTACTGTTTACATTCACTGTACAGTCAGAATACTGTTTACACTCACTGTACTGTCAGAATACTGTTTACATTCACTGTACTGTCAGAATACCGTTTACACTCACTGTACAGTCAGAATACATTTACGTTCACTTGTGCAGTCAGAATACCGTTGACTGTCACTGTACTGTCAAACACTGTTTTACGTGTCACTGTAACTGTCAGAATACTGGGTTTACACTTCACTGTACAGTCAGAAATACTGTTTAACATTCACTGTTAGCTGTCAGAATACTGTTTACACTCACTGTACAGTCAGAATACTGTTTACATTCACTGTACTGTCAGAATACTGTTTACACTCACTGTACTGTCAGAACACTGTTTACGTTCACTGTACTGTCAGAATACTGTTTACACTCACTGTACAGTCAGAATACCATTTACGTTCACTGTGCAGTCAGAATACCGTTTACGTTCACTGTACTGTCAGAACACTGTTTACGTTCACTGTACTGTCAGAACACTGTTTACACTCACTGTACAGTCAGAACACTGTTTACATTCACTGTACTGTCAGATTACTGTTTACAATTCACTGTACATAGACAGAACACTGTTTACACCACCGTACTGTCATAATACTGTTTAACTTCACTGTACTGTCAGATTACTGTTTACATTCACTGTACTGTCAGAACACTGTTTACACTCACCGTACTGTCAGAATACTGTTTACAATCACTGTACTGTCAGAACACTGTTTACATTCACTGTACTGTCAGATTACTGTTTACACTCACTGTAACTGGTCGAGAATACTGTTTACTATTTCACTGTACTTTCAGAATACTGAGGTTAACACTCACTGTACTCTTTCAGAATACGTTTACATTCACTGTACTGTCAGAAACACTGTTGTACACTCACACTGTACTGTCAGAATACTGTTTACATTCACTGTACTGTCAGAACACTGTGTACAATTCACTGTACTGTCAGATACTTTTACACTCACTGTACAGTCAGATTACAGTTTACACTCACTGTAACTGTCCAGAATACTGTTTAATTCACTCTACTGTCAAACACTGTTTACATACACTCACGTGTACTGTCAGAATACTGTTTACATCCACTGTACTGTCAGAACACTGGTTACATACTGTACTGTCAGATTACTGTTTACACTCACTGTACTGTCAGATTAATGTTTACACTCAGTCTGTACTGTCAGAATACTGTTTACACACTCATGTACTGGTCAGATTACTGTTTACATTCACTGTACTCTCCCGAACACTTTTACACTCACAATGTACTGTCAGAATACCTGTTTTACATTCACTGTAACTGTCAGATTACTGTTTACATGCACTGTACTGGTCCAGAAACTGTTTTACATTCACTGTACTGTCACAATACTGTTTACACTCACTGTACTGATCCAGAACAACTGTTTACATTCACTGCTACTGTCAGAACACTGTTCACATTCACTGTAACTGGTCCATAACACTGTTCACATTCACTGTAGCTGTCAGAATACTGTTTACAGTCACTGTACTGTCAGTTACTGTTTACATTCACTGTACTGTCAGAATACTTTTACATTATCTGTACTGTCAGAATACTGTTTACACTCACTGTACTGTCAGAATATTGTTTACATTCACTGTACTGTAGATAATACTGTTTACATTAACTGGACTGTCAGACTACTGTTTTACATTCACTGTATTGTCAGATTACTGGTTACATTCACTCTACTGTCAGAATACTGTTTACATTAACTGTACTGTCAGATTACTGTTTTACATTCACTGTAACTTTCAATTTACTGTTTACATTCACTGTACTGTCAGAAGACTGTTTACACTCACTATTGTACAGTCAGATTACTGTTTACATTCACTGTACTGTCAGAACACCCTGTTTACACTCCCTGTACTGTCAATACTGTTTTACATTCACTGTACTGTCAGATTAACTGTTTACATTCACTGTACTTTCAGAACACTGTTACACTCCTGTACGTACAGAATACTGTTTTACGTTCACTGTACTGTCAGAATACTGTTTACGTTCACTGTACTGTCAGAATAACTGTTTTACATTCCTGTACTGTCGAACACTGTTTACAACTCACTGTACTGTCAGAATACTGTTTACATTCACTGTACAGTCAGAATACTGTTTACACTCACTGTACTGTCAGATACTGTTCACAACATTCACTGTACTGTCAGAACTGTTTACATTCACTGTACTGTCAAATACTGTTTACACTCACTGTACTCGTCAGAATACTGTTTACATTCACTGGACTGTCAGAACAACTGTTCACATTCACTTACTGTCAGAATACTGTTCACAACTCACTGTACTGTCAGAATACTGTTTACATTCACTGTACTGTCAGATTACTGTTTACATTCACTGTACTGTCCAGAATACTGTTAACATTCACTGTAACTGTCAGATTACTGTTTACATTCATTGTACTGTCAGAATTACGTTTTACATTCACTGTACTGTTCATAACACTGTTTACACTCTCTGTACTGTCAGAAATACTGTTTACGTTCACTGTACTGGCAGAATACTGTTTACACTCACTGGTACAGTCAGAATACTGTTTACATTCACTGTACTGTCGAGAATACCGTTTACAATCACTGTACTAGTCAGAATACCGTTTACACTCACTGTACTGTCAGAAATACTGTTTACATTCACTGTACTGTCAGATACTGTTGTACATTCACTGTACTGTCAGAATACTGGTTACACTCACTGTACATTCAAACACTGTTTACACACACTGTACTGGCAGAATACGGTTTACATCACTGTACATCAGAATACTGTTTATATTCACTGTACTGTCACAATACTGGTTTACGTTCCACTGTACTGTCCAGAAAACACTGTTACACTCACTGTAACTGTCAGAATACAGTTTTACATATCACTGTACTGGTCAGAATACTGTTACCTCTCTGTACAGTCAGAACACTGTTTTACATTCACTGTACTGTCATATTACTGTTTTACATTCACTGTACAAGTCAAATACCTGTTTACACTCACATACTGTCAGAATACTGTTACATTCACGGACTGTCAGAATTCCGTTTCACTCACTGTACAGTCCAGAATTCTGTTTACATTCACTTACGTCAGAATACTGTTTACACTCACTGTACTGTCAGAACAACTGTTTACGTCACTGTACTGTCAGAATACTGTTTACACTCACTGTACAGTCAGAATACCATTTACGTTCACTGTGCAGTCAGAATACCGTTTACGTTCACTGTACTGTCAGAACACTGTTTACGTTCACTGTACTGTCAGATTACTGTTTACACTCACTGTACAGTCAGATTACTGTTTACACTCACTGTACTGTCAGAATACTGTTTACTTTCACTTACTGTCAGAACACTGTTTTACACTCACTGTACGGTCATAATACTGTTTACATTCACTGTACAGTCCAGAACACTGTTTACATTCACTGTACTGTCAGATTACTGTTACACTCACTGTACTTGTCAAATAATGTTTACACTCACTGTACTGTCATAAGAATACTGTTTACAACACACTGTACTGTCAGATTAACTGTTTAAACATTCACTTGTACTCTCAGAACACTGTTACACTCACTGTACTGACAGAATACTGTTTACATTTCACTGTAACAGTCAGAACACTTTTTATATCACTGTACAGTCAGAAATACGGTTTTACACTCACTGTACTGTCAGATACTGTTTACATTCCACTGTACTGTTCAGAATACCTGTGTGACAATTCACTGTACTGTCACAATACTGTTTACACTCACTGTACTGCAGAACACTGTTTACATTCTCTGTACTGTCAGAAACACAGTTCACATTCCACTGTACTGTCAGAACACTGTTCACACCAAAATTTCACTGTACTGGTCAGAATACTGTTTACATTACACTGTACTGTCAGATTACTGTTTACTTCACTGTACTGTTCAGTATACTGTTTACATTAACTGTACTGTCAGAAATACTAGTTTTTACACATCACTGTACTGTCAGAATATTGTTTTACATTCACAGTACTGTCAGAATACTGTTTAACATTTAGACAGTACTGTCAGATTACTGTTTACATTCACTCTACTGTCAGAATACTGTTTACATTAACTGTAGCTGTCAGATTACTCGTTTACATTCACTGTACTGTTCAATTACTGTTTACATTCCCTGTAACTGTCAGAATACAGTTTACCACTCACTGTACAGTCCGATTACTGTTTACATTCACTGTACGTGTCAAACACTGTTTACACTCACTGTCTGTCAGATTACTGTTTACATTCACTGTACTGCAGAATACTGTTTACGTGTCACTAGTACGTCAGAATACTGTTTACCATCACTGTACTGTCAGAAGCACTGTTTTACACTCACTGGTACTGTCCGAAACTGTTTTACATTCACTGTACCAGTCAGAATACTGTTTACACTCACTGTACGTCAGATTAACTGTTTACAATTCACTGTACTGTCAAGACTACTGTTTACTTCACTGTACCTGTCAGAATACTGTTTACACTCACTGTACGCCAGAATACTGTTTACATTTCAACTGTACTGTCAGAACACTGTTCACATTCAACCTGTACTGTCAGAATACTGTTCACTACTCACTGACTGTCCAGAATACTTTTACATTCCCTGTACTGTCAGATATACTGTTTACATTCACTGTACTGTCAGAATAATGTTTACATTCACTGTACTGTCAGATTACTGTTTAACATTCATTGTACTGTCAGAATACTGTTACATTCACTGTAACAGTCAGAACACTGTTTACACTCACTGTAACTGTCAGAAATACTGTTTTACGTCTCTGACTGTCAGAATACTGTTTACACTCACTGTACATCCTGAATACTGTTTTACATTCACTGTACTGTCAGTATACCGTTTACATTCACTGTACGTCAGAATACCGTTTACACTCACTGTCCTGTCAGAATACTGTTTACATTCACTGTACTAGTCAGATTACAGTATACATTCACTGTACTGTCAATACAGTGTACAACTCACTTACTTTCAGAACACGGTTTACACTCACTGTACTGTCAGAATACTGTTAACATACAATGTACAGTCCCAGAATACTGTTTATATTCACTGTACTGTCACAATACTGTTTTAACGTTCACTGACTGTCAGAACACTGTTTACACTCACATGTACTGTCAAATACTGTTTTACATTCACAGTACTGTCAGAAGACTGTTTTACACTCACTGTACTGTCGAACCACTGTTTACATTCACTGTACTGTCAGATTACTGGTTAACATTCACTGTACAGTCAGAATACTGTTTCCACTCCCTGTACTGTTCAGAATCCTGTTTACATTCACTGTACTGTCAGAATAACCGGTTAACACTCACTGTCCAGCAGAATACTGTTAACAATCACTGTACTGTCAGAAATACTGTATTACACACACTGTACTGCCAGAACACTGTTTACGTCACGTACTGTCAGAATACTGTTTACACTCACGTACAGTCAGAATACCCATTTACGTTCACGGTGGCAGTCAGAATACCGTTGACTTCATTGTACTGTCGAACACTGTTTACGTCACTGTAACTGTCAGAAAACTGTTTACACTCACTGTAACAGTCAGAATACTGTTTTACATTCAACTGTACTGACAGAATACTGTTTAAACTCACGTACTGTCGAACACTGTTAAACGTTCACTGTACGTCAGAATACGTTTACACTCACTGTACAGTCTGAAAACTGTTTTACATTCCACTTGTACTGTCATAACACTGTTACACTCACTGTACTGTCAAATACTGTATACACCACGACTGTCAGAACCCAGTTTACCCTCACTGTAAACTCTCAGAATACTGTTTACACTCACTGTACTGTCAGAATAACCGTTTACACTCACTGGGTACTGTCCAGAATACGTTTACATGCACTGTAACTGTCAGAATACTGTTTACATTCACTGTACTTCAGAATACCGTTTACATTCACTGTACAGTCAGTATACTGTTTTACTTCTCTGTACTGTCAGAAACACTGTTTACATTCACTGTACAGTCTGAATACTGTTTACAACCACGCACATACAGTCAGAATAACCGGTTTACACTCACTGTACTGTCAGAAATACGTTTACAATCACGTACTGTCAGATACTGTTTTACACATCCACTGTACTAGTCGCAGAATACTTTTACCACTCACTGTACTGTCAGAATACTGTTTCCATCACTGTACTGTCAGGATTACTGTTTACATTCTCTACACACACACAAACATTATTTGTTTACATTTGTTTCTTGCAAATGCACTCCTGGCTTGCTGCTCTTCATACTTGACATAAAAGCACACATAACATTTATTTTTATTCTTTTAACTATAAAAATTACCATTTATTCTCAACTTATATTGTTATACTTTTGTATATTTTGTGTATAATATATTTTATTTCTATTATTTGTTATCTTTATCTATTGGTGAATGGAGGAGCAGCAAAGTAAGAATTTCATTGTACAGTGTAACAGTCTGTTCTGCTGTACACATGACAATAAAACTCTTGAATCTTGAATCTTACACAGGTAGGTGAAGGTAATGTTACAGTTTACCTGTACACAGGTAGGTGAAGGTAGTGTTACAGTTTACCTGTACACAGGTAGGTGAAGGTAGCGTTACAGTTTACCTTACTACAGGTAGGTGAAGGTAGCGTTACAGGTACCTGTACAACAGGTAGTGAAGGTAGCGTTACAGTGTACCTGTACACAGGTAGGTGAAGGACGTTAAGTGAACCTGTACACAGGTAGGTGAAGTAGCTTAACGTTTTACCTTTACACAGAAGGTGAGTAGCGTTACAGTTTACCTGTACAACAGGTTGGTGAAGGTAGCGTTACAGTTTATTCTTGTAACACAGGTAGTAAGGAGCGTTTCCAGTTTACCTGTACACAGTAGTTGAAGGTATGTGTTACAGTATACCTGACAAAGGTAGGTGAAGGTAGTGTTACAGTTTGACCTGTACACAGGTATGTGAAGGTAGTGTTACAGTTTACCTGTACACAGGTGTTGAAGGTGGTGTTACAGTTTACCTGTACACAGGGTAGGTGAAGGTAGTGTTACAGTTTTACTCTGTACACAGGTAGGTGAAGGGGTGGTGTTACAGTTTACCTTACCTGTACAACAGGTAGTTGAAGGTAGTGTTACAGTTAACCTGTACACAGGGTAGGTGAAGGTAGTGTTACAGTTTACCTGTACACAGGTAGGTGAAGGTAGTGTTACAGTTTACCTGTACACAGGTAGGTAAAGGTAGTGTTACAGTTTACCTGTACACAGGTAGGTAAAGGTAGTGTTAGACAGTATTGAGGACAGCAGTGTAACGCTATACTACACCATCCATACATCATATCATACAGAGGTCATGGTAACACTCTCAGGTATGCTAAAGGGATGTACCGTCTCACTTCCCAATACTCCGGCCCAAATCACTCCGCCACCTGACCTACGTCACACTCTTGTTGGAGCAGGGTGGTCCTTCACCAGCCATCCAGAGCTCCGTCCATCTGCACCGTCCAGTGTAGCGCAGCATTCTTTTCAGGTGTTTCTGGGCAGATGTTTCTACTTAAAGCTGCTCTGACTACAGTTTTATGCAGAAATGCCAGCCGGTGGGGGATCCTGTATCTGTTACAGCTACCTTTACCTGCTTACCTGTTTACCTGCTTACATGTTTACCTGCTTACCAGGTTACATGTTTACCTGCTTACCAGGTTACATGTTTACCTGCTTACCAGTTTACCTGCTTACCAGTTTACCTGTTTACCTGCTTACCAGGTTACATGTTTACCTGTTTACCTGCTTACCTGTTTACCTGCTTACCTGTTTACCTGCTTACCAGGTTACATGTTTACCTGCTTACCAGTTTACCTGCTTACCAGTTTACCTATTTACCTGCTTACCAGGTTACATGTTTACCTGTTTACCTGCTTACCAGATTACCTGTTTACCTGCTTACCAGGTTACATGTTTACCTGTTTACCTGCTTACCTGTTTACCTGCTTACCAGGTTACATGTTTACCTGCTTACCAGTTTACCTGCTTACCAGTTTACATGTTTACCTGTTTACAGTGGTGTTTTTCAAAAGCTGCCTTTTTTAGAATTCAGAACTAGTGAACATGCCAGGGCAGCGAAACACTCACATACACACATACTAGTGAACATATACACTCAGGGACACCAAAACACCCACATATACCACCCAGTCTGATCCACTCTATTCAATTGTCGGTAAAATTCCTTCTCAGTGAGATTTTATTTTTATTTTATTTTTTATTTCCACTTTAAATGTAAACCATTTTTACACTGTTTCATTAATTTACGGACAGCAGATTCACCCACCTGGGTTTGAAACCCACCAAAGTTAGGGAGTCGCCCGAAGGGTTTAACAAACACCAAGCAGATGAGCTGCTGTGGGCTACAAAGCATGGCCAAAAAACAGCTGTTTACATTTAAATATGTAAATAATTAAGAGTCTCTGATTGGATAACTACTGTGATGATGAATGTGCATCAATTCTTTTACCTCTAACTTATACAGTGAGGAACTTCTCATTCCATAAATCCTTGTGTGGGAAAGCTTGTGTATCCTGGTCAGGAAGAAGATCTTACTGTGTTTTAGAAGGTCAAGTTATTGTCCAGTGCCCAGCAACGAAAACCACTAAGGAGAAGCTATCTTCCAGAAGGACAGTGCAAAGACTAATTAGGCTCAGACTGTGAACGAGCCGTTCAGGAAACATGAGGAATCACCCTCACACATGAACTGCCCACCACAGAGTCCTGACCTTAACCCCACTGAAAGAGCTTGGGATGTGCTGGAGATGTGCGGGTCACCAATACAAGATCTCGACCAAACATTAACGCAACTATGGATGGAAATCAGTGGAAAGGTTTCAAAACAATGTGACAGTGAATTAGCTTACAAATTTTAAAGTGTGCAACTTCTGTTTGGCCAGGCTGTGTAGACCACAGACATCATCTTACACACAGGTTCCCAGCCCTGGTCCTGGCTTACCTCCTGCCCTGCATCTGTTAGCGTTTTCCTGCTGTAACATACCTGCTTCTGTGCAGGAAGGGGATATTAATGAGTTGATTAGTTGGGTCAGGGTTGTTGCAGGTCATGGGCTTCTCCAGGACCAAGACTGGGTACCAGGTCAAGGGCTTTTCTAGGAGCAAGGCTGGGTACCAGGTCAAGGGGTTCTCCAGGACCAAGACTGGGTACCAGGTCAACGGTTTTTCCACAACCAAGGTTAGGTACCTGGTCAAGGGCTTCTCCAGGACCAAGGCTGGGTACCAGGTCAAGGGCCTCTCCAGGATCAAGGCTTGGTACCAGGTCAAGGGCCTCTCCTGGACCAAGGCTGGGTACCAGGTCAAGGGCCTCTCCAGGACCAAGGCTTGGTACCAGGTCAAGGGCCTCTCCAGGACCAAGGCTGGGTACCAGGTCAAGGGCCTCTCCAGGACCAAGGCTTGGTACCAAGTCAAGGGCCTCTCCAGGACCAAGGCTTGGTACCAAGTCAAGGGCTTCTCCAAGACGAGGTCTGGGTAGCACTCTTTGATGATGCTGCTGCTGGCCCATCAAGCTTTTCCCAAGGAGGTTCCAGGAGAACATCCAAGGAAATGTGGATCTCTCTAGATTCCGCTAAGGTCAGAAAGCAAGGCAGGATGCACTGGTGACCATACGAAACAGCAACGCTCATCTCATGTTCAACCTTATGAGAAGATGTTATGAGGAAGGACCCGTTTGAACAACACAGGTCCCTTTGCATCTGGTGTTAAGCAAGTCTAGACTGACCCTATTCCTGAGCAACGGAGGCATCAGGATAAGAAGGGATGTAGGAATGTTTGGAGAAACATCGACCACCACGGCAGTTTCTGTTTCCGGTCAAGGTCAATGTCTTGATCTACTGGCCTGAACTCGTTCGTGGATGTTCTCCTGGTGCTTTTTGAGATGATCTATCTGCCTAAAGCTTTTACAACACAAGCCGCAGCTGAAAGGCTTCTCTCCAGTGTGAACCCGCATGTGAACGGTGTAGTTGCCCAACCTGGAAAAACTCTTTCCACACAGAGAGCAGGTGAAGCGCTTCTCTCCAGTGTGAATTTTCGTGTGAGTTTTAAGGTTGCTGTACGATGAGAAGCTTCGTCCACACTCTGAGCAGGTAAACGGCCTCTCTCCGGTATGAATCAACATGTGGATCTTGAGGTTGGTAGCTCTCGCAAAAGCCTTTCCACACTCAGAGCAGGTGAACGGCTTTTCTCCGGTGTGAATCATCATGTGGCTTTTGAGCCTGCATGGTACCAAAAAACTCTTCCCGCACTCGGAGCAGGCGTACGGCTTGGGACCACTATGAATCGTCATGTGCGCTTTCAGCTGGCTCAGAGCCGAATAGCTCTGTCCACACTGAGGGCAGGAGAACGCCTTCTCTCCTTCATCTCCAGCATGAGTCCTTTCATGCCGCCTTAAATCCGATAAACGCTTGAAGCTGCCGCGGCAGCGGGAGCAGCTGAACGGCTTGTCTCCGGTGTGTGTCTTCTCATGCTGCCTTAAGTGAGCCACACTTTTGAAGCTCCACTCGCACCGAGAGCACTGATGAGGTCTCCTGCCTTCATGAACGTCCAGGTGGCGTCTCAGGGACCTCTCATAGGTGAAACTCTTCCCACACTGGGAACAGGCGAAGGCTTCTTGTCCAATATGGATTCCCGGGTGGGAGGAGTCACTGAAGCTGCTTGCAGGCTCTTGAGATTCCTGGGACGACGTCGATTCCGGATCGTGCTCCTCCTTGATGTCTTCTCGTAGAACTGGAATTTAAAAAAATAACGGGTTATAATGTATAGTGTGGTTGGTATAGTGTAGTGGGTTATAGTGTATAATGTGGTTTGTATAGTGTAGTGGGTATAGTGTATAGTGTAGTTGGTATAGTGTAGTGGGTTTATAGGTGTATAGTGTGGTTGGTAGAGTGTGGTGGGTATAGTTATAGTGTGGCTTGGTATAGTGTAGTGGGCATAGTGGTATAGTGTGGTATGGTATAGTGTAGGGGGTTATAGTGTATAGTGTAGTTGTAATAGTGTATGGTATATAGTGTATAGTGGGTTGGTATAGTGTAGTGGGTTAAGTGTGGTAGTGTGGTTGTATAGTGTAGTGGTTAATAGTGTATAGTGTGGTTGTATAGTGTAGTAGTTTATAGTGTATAGTGTGGTTGTATATTGTAGTGGGTTATAGTGTATAGTGTTGGTTGGTATAGTGTAGTGGGTTATAGTGTAATAGTGTGCTTTGGTAGTCAGAGTAGTGGGTTATAGTGTATAGTGTGGTTGTATAAGTGTAGTAGGTTATAGTGTAAGTGTGGTTTGGTATAGTGTAGTGGGTTATAGTGTGTCAGTTTTTTTTTGGTTGGTATAGTGGTAGTGGTATAGTGTAATAGTGTGGTGGTAAGTGTAGTGGGCTATAGTGTATAGTGTGCTGGTATAGTGGTAGTGGGGTTATAGTGTATAGTGTAGTTGGTATGTGGAGTGGGTTTATAGTGATAGTGTGGTTGGTATAGTGTAGTGGGTTATAGTGTATAGTGTGGTTGGTATAGTGTAGTGGGTTTTATAGTGTAGGTGTGGTTGGTATAGTGAGTTTGGTATAGTGTAGAGGGTTATAGTGTATAGTGTATTTGGTATAGTGTAGTGGGTTATATGTATAGTGTGGTTGGTATAGTGTAGTGTTAAGTATATAGTGTGGTTGGGTAAGTGTAGTGGGTTATAGTGTATAATGTGGTTAGGTAATAGTGTAGTGTTATAGTGATAGTGTAGTTGGTATAGTGTATGGGTTAAAAATTATAGTGTGGTTGTATAGGTAGTGGTTATAGTGTATAGGTGGTTTGTATAGTGTAGTGGGCTATAGTGTATAGTGTGGGTGGAATAGTGTAGTGGGCTATAAGGTGGTATAGGTGGTTGTGTATATGTAGTGGGTTATAGATAGTGTATAGTGGAGTTTGGTAATAGTGTAGTGGGTTATAGGTGTATAGTGTGGTTGGTATAGTGTAGTGGGTTATATGTGTAGTGTGGTTGGTATAGTGTAGTGGCTTATAGTGTATAGTGGGTTGGATATAGTGTAGTGTAGTTAATAGTGTATAGTGTGGTGGTAATTGTATGGTTATAGTGTAGAGTGTGGTTGGTATAGTGTAGTAGGTTATAGTGTATAGTGTGGGGTTGGTATAGTGTAGTGGGTTATAGTGTGTAGTGTGGGTTTGGTATAGTGTAGTTGGGTTATAGTGTAATAGTGTGGTTTGGTATAGGAGTGGCTATAGTTATAGTGTGTTGGTATACGTGTAGTGGGTTAATAGTGGTATAAGTGTAGTTGGTATAGTGGAGTTTATTATAGTGATAGTGTGGTTTGGTATCGTGGAGTGGGTTATAGTGGATAGTGTGGTTGGTAAGAGTGTAGTGGTTATAGTGTTTGTTGTGTGGGTGGTTTAGTGTGTTGGTATAGTGTAGAGGGTTATAGTTAATAGTGTAGTTGGTATAGTGTAGTGGTTATATGGATAGTTGGTTGGTAGAGCTAGGTGGTTATAGTGGGTAGTGTGGTTTGGTATAGTGTAGTGGGGTATAGTGTATATGTGTGGTTGGTGATGTGTAGTGGGTACTAGGTATAGGGTGGGTTGGTAAAGGGTAGTGGGTTATAGTGGAGTGGTGGGTGGTAGTGTGGTAGTGGGTTAGAGTGTAAGTGTTAGTATGGTTATAGTGGTATAGTGTGGTTTGGTATAGTGTAGTGGGTTATAGTGTATAAGTGTGGTTTGGTATAGTGTAGTAGTATAGTTATAGTGTGTTGGGTAAAGTGTAGTGGGTTTATAGTGTATAGTGTGGTTGTATAGTGGTAGTAGTTATAGGGTATTGTGTGGTTGGTATAGTGTGTAGTGGGGTTTATAGTGGTATTGGTTGGTAGAGGTATTGGGGGTTATAGTTATAGTGTGTTGGTATAGTGGATGTGGGTTATAGTGTGTATGTGGTTGGTATTGTGTAGTGGGTTATAGTGATAGTGGGGTTGGTATAGTGGTAGGTTGGGTTGTGTGTATAGTGGTGGTTGGTATATTGTAGTGGGTATAGTGTATAGTGTGGTTGGTATAGTGTAATGGGGTATACTGTATAGTGTGGTTGGGTATATATAGGTAGAGGTTATAGTGAATAGTGTGGTTGTAATAGTGAAGTGGTTATGTGTATAGTGTGGTTGGTTAAGTGTAGTGGGTTATACGTATAGTGTGGCTGGTATAGTGTAGTGGGTTATAGTGTATAGTGTGGTTGGTATAGTGTAGTTGGTTTAGTATGGTTGGTAAAGTGGTAGTGGGTTATAGGTATAGTGTGGTTGGTATAGTTAAGTGGGGTATAGTGTATATGTGGTTGGTATGTGTTAGTGTTATAGTGTTAGTGTGGTTGGCTCACAGTGTAGTGGTTATAGTGGTACAGTGAGGTTGGTATAGTGTAGTGGTTACAGTGTATAGTGTGGTTGGTAAAGAGGTAGTGGGTTATAGTTGTATAGTTGTAGTAGGATTATAGTGTCATAGTGTGCTGTATAGTGTAGTGGGTTAAAGTGTAATAGTGGGGTAGGTATAGTGATTGTGGTATAGGTGAATAGTGGTGATTGGTAAGTGTGTTGGTATAAGTGAGTGGTTATAGTTTATAGTGGGTTGGTATAAGTGTAGTGGGTTTATAAATGTATAGTGTGTGGTAAAGTGTATGGGTTACAGTGTATTGGTGGTTGTATAGTGTAGTGAGTTATAGTGTACAGTGTGGTTGGTATAGTGTAGTGGGTTATATGTATAGGGTGGTTTGTGTATAAGTGAGTGGTTTATAGTGTATAGTGTGTTGGTATAGTGTAGTGGGTTTAGTGTTAGTGTGGTTGGTATAGTGTAGTGGGTTATAGTGTATAGTGTGTTTTGGTATAGTGTAGTGGGTTATTGTGTGGTATTGTGGTTGGTATAGTGTAGTGGGGTTAAGTGTATAGTGTGTTTGGTATAGTGGTAGTGGTTATTGGTGTGTAGTGTGGTGGGAAGTGTAGTGGGTTATAGTATAGTGTGGGTTGGTAATGGGTTGGTAGTGGGTTATAGTGTATAGTGTGGTTGGTATAGTGTAGTGGGTTTAATAGTGTATGAGTGTAGTGGTTTAGTGTAGTGGTTTATAGTGTATAAGTAGTGGTTTGGAATAGTGTAGTGGGTTATAGTGTTGTAGTGTGGAGGTATAGTGGTAGTGGTTATAGGTATAGTGGTGGGTTGTATAGTGTAGTCGTTTAATAGTGTATAGGTGTGTGTATATTGTAGTGGGTTATAGTGTATAAGTGTGGTTGGTATATGTAGGTAGGTTAATAGTGTATAGTGTGATTTGTATAGTTGTGGGGGGGGGGAAGTGTTTATAGTGGTGTAGTTGTGGTTGGTAATAGAGTAGTGGGTAATTATGTGTATAGTGTGGTTGGGTATAGTGTAGTGTGTGTTTAGTATGTCTAGGTATAGTGTGTTGTATAGTGTAGTGGTTTAAAGTGTCTAGTGTGGTTGGTATAGAGGGCGTAGGGTTATAGTGTATGATTTGTGGTTGGTATAGAGGGGTTGGTATATGTAGAGGGTTAAAGTGTTTAGTGTAGTAGGTATCGTGAAGTGGGTTAATAGTGTATAGTGGTGGTTTGGTATAGTTAGTGGGTTATGTGATGTCGGGCAGAAGTGTGGTTGGTAAGTGAAAGATGGGGTATAGTGTATAGTGTGGAAGGTAAAGTGAAGAGGGATATACGTGTAATAGTGTTGGTTGATCACCGGTAGTGGGGTTCTAGTGTATAGTGTGGTTGGTATAGTGGTAGTTTGGGTTATAGTGAATCGTTGGTTATTTATGTTATAGTGGTATTGTGTGTGTTGTACAAAGTGAAGTTGGGATAACGAGTAAAATGTGGGTTGATTGTAGGTAGAAGTGTAGAAGGTTTATAGTGTATAGTGTGGTAAGTACAGTGTAGTGGGTTATATGTATAGAGAGTAGTGTGGTTGTAAAGTTGTAGTAGTAGTTATAGTGTCTAGTGAGGATTTATAAGTGTAGTGGATTTAGTGTGTAGTGTGGTTGTATAGTGTAGTGGTTATATGTATATAGTGTGGTTGGTATAGTGTAGTGGTAATAGTGTGTAGTGTGGTTGTATAGTGTAGTGGGGTTAATTGTAATAAGTGTCGGTATGTGTTATAGTGTCGTTGGATTAAATGTCAAGTGTAGGTTGGTCTACAGTAAGAGGGATTCTCGTGATAAACGAGATGGTTTAGGTAATAGTTTCATGGGTAAACATGACTAGGTTGAGTTGGTAAAGTGTAAGTGGGTTATCGTGTATAGTGTGGTTGGCTCTATACGATAGGGTTACACGTTACTCGACGAGATGGATTTGGTCTCGTGGACCTTTGAATTTAACACCCAGTTCAAGAAGGTGAGATGCAATGAGCAAGTGTCATGAGGGGAGGGGGGGGTTGGTGGTGGAGTTGGAACACAGACACGTAGATTATAGATCACTAGACTGGGTAACACTACATTAATGACACAATACGAGTGAACACCTATACACTAGAGTTATACACTATGACCGATGTTACACGATACACGATATAATGACTCGCCTAATACATTGTACACTATACACTATGTTAATACCTAGACAAGGTTAACCACTAGACGCCCCATAGTAATTACACGTATACTTATTGTAACGCCGTATACACTATATTAATGTCACGAGACTATTAACTCTATACACTATACTACTTAACACTATACACAGATGCAATTTACACGATGACTTAGTGTGAACACGATAACACTTTTTAATTACACTATAAAGAGTGAACACGATTACACACTATACAAGTACGCCATCGTATATTAATTAACACTTCACTATTAACACTATACACTATATTAATTACACTATACGCTATCTTAACAGCCCTACACGATATGTAATTACACCGTAAAGTTTACTATTTAAACCCGATACATATAGTTAATTACACTAATCCGAGATCTACACTATACCCTAGGAGTGTAATTACACTATACATGTAACACTAGTAATACTTATATTAATTACGACTATTACGTATTTAAACTCTATTCCCCTATATTTAATTACACTGATACTTTTTAACACTATATACTATATTAAATTACACTATACGATTGAACACTTTAGCCACTATATAAATTACACTATACTGAATAACAATAGTATACGATATTAATACACTATACTATTGAACACTATACATCTATATAAAGACCACTATACTATTGAACGATATAGACATATTAATTACCACAATACTAGTAAACCCTATTTTTGTTGGTAAAAACCCCCCCACCTAAAGAGATAAAGTACATTATAATATGTAACTCTAGACACATCGTAATACCCTAGACTATTAACACTAACCCCTATATTAATACACTAACTAGTTTGAACCACTAGTCCACTATACGCTAAATAAACTATACCTACTTATAACACTAGTAACTGATATAAAGGACACATACTATTTAACCACGATACTCTATACTATGTAACACTAGACACTATACAAATACACTATACCTACTTAACACGATACACTGATAGAAATGTCATTTACTATTTAACACTGATACCATCTATACGTTTAACACTAGGACACTATACGTAGGTAAAACACTTAAACACTAACTACGTAAAATACACTATACTACTTAAACTACTAGACACGATAGAACGTACTCGATACTAGTTAACACTAGACACGATACTAGTTGAACACTATACACGAATCGAAATACACTAGACTAACCCCCCCTTAAAAAAAAAAATAAATACACTAATACACGATTGGAAGTACCCTATACTATTTATACACCTATACACTATATTAATTACACTATACTATTTAACACGAGACACTAGACTATTAACACGATAAACACTATACTAAATACGCGATATCTACGTAAGCACTATACAATGTGATCCATGGTAAAATTACCCGATACTATGTGAACTCTAATTACACTATTTGGTAATGTATCACTAGCCGTAGTTAACACTAGATACATATGAAGGACACAGTACTACTGTAACACTATACATAAGTTTTAAATGACACCCATACAGTTAACTCGAGTACACGATAGGTAATTACGACTTTATCTTTGACATAACACTGATACCCATATGTAAAGTACACATATACGACGAACACTATACACGTATATAAAATTACACGATACTAGTGAACAGCGATACACTATACGATGTTGTTTTGGTTAAAAGAACACTGATACACGTAGCTAAAATACACTATACTACTGAACTCTATACACTATTGTGTATTACCCTATACGATTGAACACTATACCCACTATATGAATTACACTATACTATTAACACTATACACGATAGGAATTACCACTATACGATTTAACACCCATACACGATATGTCCATGTACACATACTATGTCAACACTAGTTACACTATATGAATGACACTATTACTAGTAACACTACAGTAATGTGACACTAGACGAGGTAACAGCTATGACACTATATATAATTACACATACGAATGGTGTACACTATACAACTGATATGAAATGACACTATACTATTGGAACACTATACACGATATGAAGTGTACCCGATACTATGTAACACTAGACCCATATTAAACGCCACGTTTACTATTTAACCCTATACAGATATTAAGTACACGAGACTATGTAACTCTATACACGCTACGACTTAACACTATTCAGCGTGATCATTTACACCTATACTATTTAATCACTGATACCCACTATTTTAATTACACTATAATATTGAAAACACGAGTACACTATATCAATTACACTAGATTTTAATGTACACTATACTATTATACCACTAGTCACTGATGAAGGACACTAACTATTGACACCAGACACTATATTAAGTACCACGATCCTAGTTGTTAACCCGGATACCACTATATGAAGTACACGATACGATCTAACACTATACCCTATATGAATGACACTAATACCTAGTTAACGCTATTCACTGTATATTAATTACACTTAGAACTATGGTAAACTCTAGACTCTAGTTGAAGGTACACTATACTATGTGAACACTATAGACCGATATTAAAAGTACACTATACGATTTGGAACACTAGACTAGATAAATGTACACGTATACGATTGACAAGATATACTATAGTAATTACACTATGACTATGACACGGAGTACACTATATAAATGACTTATACGATTGTAACAATAGATACTAGATTAATTTACACTATTGTTTCATTTTAACACTATACCACTAATATTAAAAGTACATGTTACTAGTTAACACTATACACTAGATTAATTACTCGATGCCGAGTTAACAAGATACATCTATACTATTTACTACTATAATATTTAACACTATACACTATAGTAATTACACTAGACTATGTAAACCACTAGATACGAGTAGTAATTACACTATACTTAGGTAACACTAGACACGATATTAAGGACCACGATACTGACCTAACCAAAGAGACACTATATAAATGACACAATACGATTAACACTGATACACTATAGTGTAATTACACTAGGACTATTAACGACCTTTATACTGAGTATTTAATTGATCACTCTATATACATGTAACACATACACGATATTAATTACACGATACGTATTTCACATATACACTATAGTAGAGGACACTAGACTATCTGTAAACACTGATACACGATCGAAGTACACGAGACTATTGAACACTAGACTCTATATTAATACACGATACCGAGGTAACACTAGCACTATAGGAATTACACTATACTATTTAACACTAGACTTTAAAATTAATTGACCACCTAGATTTAAGGTACACGATACTCGTTAACACTATTCGACGAGACGTAATTACATCCTTAGTACTAGTTAACACGTAGTACACTAGTAGGTAATTACACATATTACTATGTAACACTATATCACTATATACCTTAAACACTATACACGAATTTATTACACGTAGACTATTAACACATACACGATATGAATTACACTATCTACTTAACACTAGACACTATTATGTAATTACCGCGATAACAGTTAACACTAGAGCTCCTAGAGGAAAGAACACATACTACTGTCACGATACACTAGATTAATTACACTATGACTAGTTAACTCTATATACAGATATTAAGTACGACTATTACGATTTAACACTATACCACTATAGGTAGACCCAAATGACGAGTTAACACTTAGTAGACGAGATTATATGTACACTATACAGTTACACTAGACACCGATATTAAAGGTGACACTATACTATTTACACTATACACTATAGTTAACTGAACGGTCATACTATTTAAACACTAGACACTATATTAATCACTTACGATTGTAACACTAGGACGATATTAAGTACACATATACTATTTAACACATATACACTATATTTAATTACACTATCACTATTAACACTATACACTATATTAATACAGCTATACTAGTTAACACTACATTAATTACACGATACTGATTGAACACTATACACTATAGGAATGACACATACTATTGTACACGATACACTATAGGAATTACACTATACTAGGTAACCTATAACACTATATTAATTACCCTATACTAGAAACACTAGACCCTAGATTGAATGACACTATACTAATTTAACCCTATACACATATTGAGTACACGATTCAATTTAAACAACCCCTATA
Source organism: Megaleporinus macrocephalus (assembly GCA_021613375.1). Classification (NCBI taxonomy): domain Eukaryota; kingdom Metazoa; phylum Chordata; class Actinopteri; order Characiformes; family Anostomidae; genus Megaleporinus; species Megaleporinus macrocephalus. The sequence goes on along the minus strand of CM038722.1, from coordinate 33,823,863 downwards.
CCACGTATACTACCTTAACCACGGAACACTATATCAATACACTGGAAGGGGTATATTGGTATACTATTTATCACTGACACGATTTTATTACACTTTAAGATTTTAACACCTATACACTATATCAATTACACTTATAGTAATTAACCTATACGATTTAATCAAGTACACTGATAGTTATAGGACACTATACGGATTTAACACCATACACTGATTATGTACCACTAGACTATTTGTAGACCCTGATTCACGATATGAAATTACACTATACTATCTAACACTATGACCCTATATTAAGTACCACGATAGCGATTGAACACTGTATACACTATATTAAATTACCACTTGATACGATTACACTATAACGGGGATTAATTACAATATACTATTGAAACACTATTAGACTATATTGAATTACACAATACTATGGTAACACTATACACGAGTATGAAAAGATCAACACTATACTATTTAACAATAGATTATATATTAATGACACGATACTATTAAACACTATACACTATATAAATTACACTTAGACTATGGAACTATATATTTCTATATTAATTACACTATACTAGTTAACACGATACCACTATATGTAATTACACTGATACTATTTGAACAACTATACCTATAGGACTTACCCGAGACCTATTAACACTATACCCTATATTACATTACACTATACAATTAACACATCCACGATACTAAATACACTAGACTACGGAACACATATCTCGAGATACTAAATTACACCGATACGAGTGGAACACGAGACACTATCCGATGTAACACTAGTACACTGATACTAAATACACTATCTACTTAACACTAGTACACTATAGTTAAAATTACACTATACATTTAACCGATCACTACGATACTATTTAACTACTAACACTATACGATGGAACACTAACACTAATACCGAAAATACACTATGACACTTAACACTATATACTAGATAAATTAACACTATACTATTTAATACTATACACTATGACGATGGAAACACTAATACCTCCTATACTAAAATACACGATACGACTTAACACTATACACTAATTTTAATTACCCGTATACTATTTAAACACAATACACTTATATTAATTGTACACTTATACTATTGAACACTAGACACTGATACTATTGAACACTAGACACTATACGTAATACACGATACTACTTGACAAGATACACGCTGTTAATTACCCTATCACTATTATAAGCCTATACACATATTAAATTACACGTAGACTATTTAACACTATATACTATAGTTAATGACACTATACTAGTAAAACTAGACTCTATATGAAAATGACACCATACTATTTAACACTATTACACCTATATCTAATACACTATACTACCGTACACCTAGACACTATAGTTAATCCACTATACCTACGTAACACTATACACTTTATAAATTTACACTAGGACGTATCTTTAACCGACATAGTACACTATACGGTATGTTAACACTATACACTAGACTAAAATACACTATACTACTTAACACTATACACGATTGTAATTACCCTTACTATGTGAACACTATACCACTATAGTAATTACTCGAGACTATTTAACACTATACACGATATTAATTACACTAGACTATGTGAACACTATACACTATATTAATTACACGTATAGCTATTTAGAACACTATAACACTATATAATTACACATATACTATTTGGAACCACTAATACACTATACGAAAGTGTACCACTATACGTATTTAACACGATACAGCAGATTAATTACCACACTAGACCTATTAAAAACTAGATGAAAGGACACGATACGATTGTAAACACTATATACGATATTAATTACACAATACTAGGTAACACTATACACTATATTAATACACTATACTATTGAACACTATACCTATAATTAATTTCACATACTAGGTAACACGATTACCACTATTTTAAATACCACTGATACTTATTAACACTATACACTGATATTAAGTTTCACTATACCTATTTCACAACTATGCACAATACTACGTAACATCTAACACTATATTAATTCCTACAGAATATTTAAACACTATACACTATATAAGACACGATACGTATTTAACATATACACTATATTAATTACACTATACTATGCTAACACTTAGAACACTATATTAAGTACACTATAATATGTTACACTAGACACTTATTGTAAAAGTACACTATAATATTTAACACTATACCACTATTTATTAATTTACCCACGATACGATTAATCACTTATACACAGTTGGTTGAATTACCCTATACTGATTCAACACTGATGACAGCATATTATTACACTGATACTATTAACCACTATACACTATACTAATTACACTATACTATTTAGACACTATACCACTATATTAATTACACGATACATTGAGCACTAGACACTATATTAATGACACTTATACGATGTGAACACTATACCTATATGAATTACACCGATACTAGGCACACTATACACGATAATTAAGGACACTTACGTAGTGGAACACTATGACACTAGATTAAATTACACCTATACTGACTGAACATCTATTCACTTGACATAAGGACACTAGACGATTAACACTATATTAATATATTGAGATTACGACGAACATATTAAACACAGATACGTAGATAATTACACTATACTATTAACGACTAGAGACTATATTATGACACTGTTACCTAGCTTTTGGATGTTGTTGATCACTAGAACACTATATGTAGTACACTACTGACGATTTGAACACTAGACACAGTCTGAAAGTACACGATACGATTGAACACGATAACACTAGACCCTAATTTACACTTACGATGTTAACCGAGATACTAGATTAAGTACACGATTCACGCACCACACTCTATTCCCACCCCAACCCCCCCCCCCCTTTTGAACCGATAAAATCTCCTTTATCGCGCACCAGCCCCGTAAGGTGGCCCTACAACCCAACACAGAAAACTCCCTGCACAGTATTATCAATGCCACCCACAAACCACCCCCCACCCCCCCTCCCTACTCCTACTCTACCAACGACAGCTCATCTCTAATAACTCAACATCATTCCTCCCGGTCCACACAGACCTACCTCCATCTCCAGTACTACAGTCTTCAGTCCAGGAACCTCCCCCACTCACTGATCTCCTCCCAAACCTCATTAACCCAGCAACAACAACTGGTGTCCTATACACAGAAAGATCCCACAGTGCTGGACTCTCCAGTCCTACTGACCGTTCAGTGCCTCCGTGCGGATCTTCTAGCGCTACCCGGCTGTGGACAAAACGGAAATGTGGCACGCGACCACCACCCACTGGACTGGAGCGAAGTGCAGTGAGGACAGAAATACGACAGGGGGCGCTGTTCTTCATCAAATCTTTCAATGGTTTTTGAAAAACAATCATAGAAACAGCACCCAGTAGAGAGAGTCCAGGGTAGTTTAGTAAAGATAATTGTTCTGATTAGAACGTTAAATCCATCACTGTTCTCTACTATTTTTACTTTTCTGCATGTTTTGGGCTTGGAAACTATCCTGGTTCCATTGATTTACAGTGAAAGTAAAGACAGTTTTTGGTCTCTCCTGGAAAGTTGCACTTTTGGGATGGTCCTACAGCAAATAAGGGTTCTTCTAAAACGATGAGGTCAAGCTTGTAACAGTAGCAGAACCCTGTGTAGGTTCTGTGGGGGTTTATGAGTTTAGTCATCCACTTCTATAACAGTGGGTTCATTTTTGTTTATATTAGTTTACTAATGTGACTTGGTTCAGTTTGGCTGTCGTTTTTCTTATTCCAGCCCCTCCACCGCTCCGATTCAGAGCGCAGAAAGATTGTCCTGCTTTAAATAACGATTTTTAAAAATGATAGTAATACATGTAATTGAGTGGTTTGGACATATCTTTTTGATTTTACATTTTTTAAAACGTCGCCTCCTTTTTGTATTTATATTTTATTTTTTATTGTACTTCAGACTCCAGCCGGCAGGTGGAGCAGCGAGTTCGTCTTCGCGGCGGTAACGCGCAGTGAAGAAGAAGCTGAGCCGTATACAGACCCTTCTCTCAGCTGGTAAACATTTAAAACCTGGATTTTTATTTAAACTCTGATTTTAATCTTCTCTGTTTATTTAAACTCTGATTTTAATCTTCTCTTTTTATTTAAACTCTGATTTTAATCGTCTCTGTTTATTTAAACTCTGATTTTAATCTTCTCTTTTTATTTAAACTCTTATTTTAATCGTCTCTGTTTATTTAAACTCTGATTTTAATCTTCTCTGTTTGTTTAAAACCCTCTCAGTTTGACGAGGAAGCGGCTGTGTGTGGGGAAGGCGCAGTCCGAACTGAACTGATCTGAGATCTGCGGATCGATATGACTGATATCAGTACGTATCGATACACAAACACTGATACAGTGTGAACTGTGACTGACTGTGTGTTCTAGTGCTGTTAGAAACTATCAGTACTTTCACTGACGGTGTGTATATTGTGTGAGTATCAGTTCAGAGTAACAGTATTGATTATTGATTAGTAGTTTAGTGTAAATACACAGTGGATCCTGCGTTCTGCTGCTTTCATTTCTCACCTACAGTACGCCACGCATTCTTTAATACTACATACTTAATAATTCATACTGGATACTGAGTAATAGTACATACCAAATAATTCATACTGAATAAGGGTAATTCTTAGTAAATACTGAATTATTCATAGTGGGTACTGACCAATTCATAATAAATACTGAGTGATTCATAGTGTGTACTGAGAAATTCATAACAAATACTGAGTAATTCATAGTGTGTACTGAGCAATTCATAACTAATACTGAGTAATTCATAGTGTGTACTGAGCAATTCATAACTGATACTGAGTAATTTATAGCAAATACTGAATAATTCATAGTGGGTACTAAATCATTTATAGTAAGTACTAAATAATTCATAGTGGGTACTAAGTAATTCATAGTAAATCCTGAATGAGTCATAGTGGATACTGTATAATACACAGTAGATTGAGTAATTGTAGTACATACTGAATAATTAATATTGCATACTGAATACATTTTGGGATTTACTGAGTAATTTATTGTAGATACTGAATAATAGATAGATAGATGGATACTTTATTGATCCCAGAGGGAAATTCAAGCAAGTAGATGTATAGTGGATTCATAGTGTAATTCATAGTGGATACTAAATAATTCATAGTAGATACTGAATGATTGATACTGGAAACTGAATAATTCATAGTGGGTACTAAGTCATTCATAGTAAATCCTGAATGAGTCATAGTGGATACTGTATAATACACAGTACACATTTTTTTTATTCATACAGGTTATGATTCATACCAGTTACTGATTAGTCCATAGCAAATACTAAGTATTTTATACCAATTACTAATACAAGTTACTGAGTACTGCAGATCATTCATAGAAATCTGTGAATCTCAGATCTCAGCTTTGAAACTCAGTTTCCATTTCGTTCTGTAAGTTCTAGAATTAACCAGCAGCGCTCCAGTCCTGATCCAGTCATGAGCAGCTTGGTCTTTTTCACCCGCGCGAGAGAGGAGGACCGGCGGTGGACGGACGGACAGAAAGCAAAGGAGGAGAGAGGCGGAGCTCCACTGACCGGAGAGCAGGCCAGAGACTTCTACCAGAGTTTGTTTGGAGAAGAAAATCCGAGTGGACCGAGGAACAGGAGGGAGGTTAGGAAGGAGAACAGGAAGGAGAGACGGAGGAGAGAAGGAGGACAGAGTGAGTTTATACTAAACCACCAGTACAGATTTCCACCGCAGAGAGAGTAAATTCTAGTTTAATCTGTGGTATACGGTAAATTCTAGTTTAATCTCTGATATACGGTAAATTCTAGTTTAATCTATATCAGTAAATTCTAGTTTAATCTCTGATATACGGTAAATTCTAGTTTAATCTATATCAGTAAATTCTAGTTTAATCTCTGATATACGGTAAATTCTAGTTTAATCTCTGATATACGGTAAATTCTAGTTTAATCTATATCAGTAAATTCTAGTTTAATCTGTGATATACGGTAAATTCTAGTTTAATCTCTGATATACAGTAAATTCTAGTTTAATCTCTGATATACGGTAAATTCTAGTTTAATCTATATCAGTAAATTCTAGTTTAATCTGTGATATACGGTAAATTCTAGTTTAATCTCTGATATACAGTAAATTCTAGTTTAATCTCTTATATACGGTAAATTCTAGTTTAATCTATATCAGTAAATTTTAGTTTAATCTCTGATATACGGTAAATTCTAGTTTAATCTATATCAGTAAATTCTAGTTTAATCTGTGATATACGATAAATTCTAGTTTAATCTCTGATATACGGTAAATTCTAGTTTAATCTATATCAGTAAATTCTAGTTTAATCTGTGATATACGATAAATTCTAGTTTAATCTCTGATATACAGTAGATTCTAGTTTAATCTGTGATATACGGTAAATTCTAGTTTAATCTATATCAGTAAATTCTAGTTTAATCTCTGATATACAGTAAATTCTAGTTTAATCTGTGATATACGGTAAATTCTAGTTTAATCTCTGATATACAGTAAAATCTAGTTTAATCTGTGATATACGGTAAATTCTAGTTTAATCTCTAATATACAGTAAAATCTAGTTTAATCTGTGATATACGGTAAATTCTAGTTTAATCTAAATCAGTAAATTCTAGTTTAATCTATATCAGTAAATTCTAGTTTAATCTGTGATATACGGTAAATTCTAGTTTAATCTCTGATATACAGTAAATTCTAGTTTAATCTCTGATATACGGTAAATTCTAGTTTAATCTCTGATATACAGTAAATTCTAGTTTAATCTCTGATATACGGTAAATTCTAGTTTAATCTATATCAGTAAATTCTAGTTTAATCTCTGATATACGGTGAATTCGAGTTTAATCTCTGATATACGGTAAATTCGAGTTTGATCTATATCAGTAAATTCTAGTTTAATGTGATATATGGTAAATTCTAGTTTAATCTCTGATATGCAGTAAATTCTAGTTTAATCTCTGATATACGGTAAATTCTAGTTTAATCTCTGATATACAGTAAATTCTAGTTTAATCTGTGATATACGGTAAATTCTAGTTTAATCTCTGATATACAGTAAATTCTAGTTTAATCTGTGATATATGGTAAATTCTAGTTTAATCTTTATCAGTAGATTCTAGGTTAATCTGTGATATATGGTAAATTCTAGTTTAATCTATATCAGTAAATTCTAGTTTAATCTCTGATATACAGTAAATTCTAGTTTAATCTGTGATATACGGTAAATTCTAGTTTAATCTCTGATATACAGTAAAATCTAGTTTAATCTGTGATATACGGTAAATTCTAGTTTAATCTATATCAGTAAATTCTAGTTTAATCTCTGATATACAGTAAATTCTAGTTTAATCTGTGATATACGGTAAATTCTAGTTTAATCTCTGATATACAGTAAATTCTAGTTTAATCTGTGATATACGGTAAATTCTAGTTTAATCTCTGATATACAGTAAATTCTAGTTTAATCTGTGATATATGGTAAATTCTAGTTTAATCTTTATCAGTAGATTCTAGTTTAATCTGTGATATATGGTAAATTCTAGTTTAATCTATATCAGTAAATTCTAGTTTAATCTCTGATATACAGTAAATTCTAGTTTAATCTGTGATATACGGTAAATTCTAGTTTAATCTCTGATATACAGTAAAATCTAGTTTAATCTGTGATATACGGTAAATTCTAGTTTAATCTATATCAGTAAATTCTAGTTTAATCTCTGATATACAGTAAATTCTAGTTTAATCTGTGATATACGGTAAATTCTAGTTTAATCTCTGATATACAGTAAAATCTAGTTTAATCTGTGATATACGGTAAATTCTAGTTTAATCTATATCAGTAGATTCTAGTTTAATCTGTGATATACGGTAAATTTTAGTTTAATCTCTGATATACAGTAAATTCTAGTTTAATCTGTGATATACGGTAATTTCTAGTTTAATCTATATCAGTAAATTCTAGTTTAATCTCTGATATACAGTAAATTCTAGTTTAATCTGTGATATACGGTAAATTCTAGTTTAATCTCTGATATACAGTAAATTCTAGTTTAATCTGTGATATATGGTAAATTCTAGTTTAATCTATATCAGTAGATTCTAGTTTAATCTGTGATATATGGTAAATTCTAGTTTAATCTATATCAGTAAATTCTAGTTTAATCTCTGATATACAGTAAATTCTAGTTTAATCTGTGATATACGGTAAATTCTAGTTTAATCTCTGATATACAGTAAAATCTAGTTTAATCTGTGATATACGGTAAATTCTAGTTTAATCTATATCAGTAAATTCTAGTTTAATCTCTGATATACAGTAAATTCTAGTTTAATCTGTGATATACGGTAAATTCTAGTTTAATCTCTGATATACAGTAAAATCTAGTTTAATCTGTGATATACGGTAAATTCTAGTTTAATCTATATCAGTAAATTCTAGTTTAATCTATATCAGTAAATTCTAGTTTAATCTGTGATATACTGTAAATTCTAGTTTAATCTCTGATATGCAGTAAAATCTAGTTTAATCTGTGATATACGGTAAATTCTAGTTTAATCTATATCAGTAAATTCTAGTTTAATCTATATCAGTAGATTCTAGTTTAATCTGTGATATACGGTAAACTCTAGTTTAATCTATATCAGTAAATTCTAGTTTAATCTGTGATATACGGTAAATTCTAGTTTAATCTATATCAGTAAATTCTAGTTTAATCTGTGATATACGGTAAATTCTAGTTTAATCTATATCAGTAGATTCTAGTTTAATCTGTGATATACGGTAAATTCTAGTTTAATCTATATCAGTTAATTCTAGTTTAATCTGTGATATACGGTAAATTCTAGTTTAGTCTCTGATATACAGTATATTCTAGTTTAATCTGTGATAAACGGTAAATTTTAGATTAATCTCTGATATACAGTATATTCTAGTTTAGTCTGTGATATACGGTAAATTCTAGTTTAATCTATATCATTAAATTCTAGTTTAATCTGTGATATACGGTAAATTCTAGTTTAGTCTCTGATATACAGTATATTCTATTTTAATCTGTGATAAACGGTAAATTCTAGTTTAATCTCTGATATACAGTATATTCTAGTTTAATCTGTGATAAACAGTAAATTCTAGTTTAATCTCTGATATACAGTATATTCTAGTTTAATCTGTGATAAACTGTAAATTTTAGTTTAATCTCTGTTATACAGTATATTCTAGTTTAATCTGTGATAAACGGTAAATTTTAGATTAATCTCTGATATACAGTTTATTCTAGTTTAATCTGTGATAAATGGTAAATTCTAGTTTAATCTCTGATATACAGTATATTCTAGTTTAATCTGTGATAAACTGTAAATTTTAGATTAATCTCTGATATACAGTATATTCTAGTTTAATCTGTGATAAATGGTAAATTCTAGTTTAATCTCTGATATACTGTATATTCTAGTTTAATCTGTGATAAACTGTAAATTTTAGTTTAATCTCTGTTATACAGTATATTCTAGTTTAATCTGTGATAAACGGTAAATTTTAGATTAATCTCTGATATACAGTATATTCTAGTTTAATCTGTGATAAATGGTAAATTCTAGTTTAATCTCTGATATACAGTATATTCTAGTTTAATCTGTGATAAACTGTAAATTTTAGTTTAATCTCTGTTATACAGTATATTCTAGTTTAATCTGTGATAAACGGTAAATTTTAGATTAATCTCTGATATACAGTTTATTCTAGTTTAATCTGTGATAAATGGTAAATTCTAGTTTAATCTCTGATATACAGTATATTCTAGTTTAATCTGTGATAAACGGTACATTTTAGATTAATCTCTGATATACTGTATATTCTAGTTTAATCTTCTATGTTCAATGTTAACGCTCTCCTCTGGATTACAGCTCGTGGAGGAGGTCCGTATAGGAGATCGTCAGGAGAGAGTGCGGCGCCCCCCAGTGGCGGAGCAGACGCTGTGTCGGAGCGAGATGGTCACAGGCTGCTCCGCGGCGCTCAGGAAGGAGACCTGCGGGCGCTGACCCGCCTGCTGGATCGGGGCTGTGATATAAACTTCCGGGACGGGTTTTTCTGGACGCCGCTGATGTGCGCCAGTCACGCCGGCCACAGGGAGGCAGTGCGTCTGCTGCTGAGCAGGGGGGCCGCCTGGGTGGGAGTGGTAGACACGCAGGTGGGTGTTGTATTTGTTGCTGTTTCCTGTTAGAGACTCGTCTTGTGTGTTGTTGTCCTGCACGTGGAGCCGGGGACTTCAGTCGGGGGTACGGAAGCTGAGGTGTTATCAGTGGTCTGATTGGCTGTTTCAGGAAACTTGTTCCACTGAGTTTAGACACTGTAGCGCCTGAGTTGCAGAATCCTTTACGTTTACAGCTCAAGTGTGAGTTAGTTTCACGTTGTTACTGGTGTGGGTACATGTAGTTACTGGTGCCAGTAAATGTAGTTACTGGTGTGGGTACATGTAGTTAATGGTACAGGTACATGTAGTTACTGGTGCGGGTACATGTAGTTACTGGTGCGGGTACATGTAGTTACTCTATTAATACTGATTAATATTTAATAATAAAGTGTAAAAGCTCTACTTACTCTATTAATACTGATTCATATTTAATAATAAAGTGTAAAAGCTCTACTTACTCTATTAATACTGTTTAATATTTAATAATAAAGTGTAAAAGCTCTACTTACTCTATTAATACTGTTTAATATTTAATAATAAAGTGTAAAAGCACTACTTACTCTATTGATACTGTTTAATATTTAATAATAAAGTGTAAAAGCTCTACTTACTCTATTAATACTGATTAATATTTAATAATAAAGTGTAAAAGCACTACTTACTCTATTAATACTGTTTAATATTTAATAATAAAGTGTAAAAGCTCTACTTACTCTATTAATACTGTTTAATATTTAATAATAAAGTATAAAAGCTCTACTTACTCTATTGATACTGATGAATATTTAATAATAAAGTGTAAAAGCTCTACTTACTCTATTAATACTGTTTAATATTTAATAATAAACTGTAAAATCACTACTTTATTACTACGGATTATTATTTAATAAAAAAGTGTAAAATCACTATTTACTCTATTAATACTGTTTAATATTTAATAATAGTGTAAAATCACTACTTACTCTATTACTACTGTTTAATATTTAATAATAAAGTGGAAAAGCTCTACTTACTCTATTAATACTGTTTAATATTTTATAATAAAGTGGAAAAGCTCTTCATACTCTATTAATACTGTTTAATATTTACATAATAAAGTGTAAAAGTAAAAGTTACTCTTTTACTACTGTTTAATATTTAATAATAGTGTAAAAGTAAAAGTTACTCTTTTACTACTGATTAAATTTAATAATGAAGTGTAAAAACACTACTTACTCTATTAATACTGATTAATATTTAATAATAAAGTATAAAGCTCTACTTACTCTATTAATACTGATTTGTTATTTAATAATAAAGTGTAAAAGCTCTACTTACTCTATTAATGCTGTTTAATGTTTAATAATAAAGTGTAAAAGCACTACTTACTCTATTAATACTGTTTAATATTTAATAATAAAGTGTAAAAGCGCTACTTTATTAATACTGATTCATATTTAATAATAAAGTGTAAAAGCTCTACTTACTCTATTAATACTGATTAATATTTAATAATAAAGTGTAAAAGCTCTGCTTACTCTATTAAATATTAATCAGTATTAATAAAGTGTAAAAGCACTACTTACTCTATTAATACTGATTAATATTTAATAATAGTGTAAAAGCACTACTTACTCTATTAATACTGTTTAATATTTAATAATAAAGTGTAAAAGCGCTACTTTATTAATACTGATTCATATTTAATAATAAAGTGTAAAAGCTCTACTTACTCTATTAATACTGATTAATATTTAATAATAAAGTGTAAAAGCTCTGCTTACTCTATTATTAAATATTAATCAGTATTAATGAAGTGTAAAAGCACTACTTACTCTATTAATACTGATTAATATTTAATAATAAAGTGTAAAAGCACTACTTATTCTAGTAATACTGTTTAATATTTTATAATAAAGTGTAAAAGCTCTACTTACTCTATTAATACTGTTTAATGTTTAATAATAAAGTGTAAAAGCTCTACTTACTCTATTAATACTGTTTAATATTTAATAATAAAGTGTAAAAGCTCTGCTTACTCTATTATTAAATATTAATCAGTATTAATGAAGTGTAAAAGCACTACTTACTATATTAATACTGATTAATATTTAATAATAAAGTGTAAAAGCACTACTTATTCTAGTAATACTGTTTAATATTTAATAATAGTGTAAAAGCTCTACTTACTCTATTAATACTGTTTAATATTTAATAATAAAGTGTAAAAGCTCTACTTACTCTATTAATACTGTTTAATATTTAATAATAATGTGTAAAAGCTCTACTTACTCTATTAATACTGATTAATATCTAATAATAAAGTGTAAAAGATCTACTTACTCTATTAATACTGATTAATATCTAATAATAAAGTGTAAAAGATCTACTTACTCTATTAATACTGATTAATATCTAATAATAAAGTGTAAAAGCTCTTCTTACTCTATTAATGCTGTTTAATGTTTAATAATAAAGTGTAAAAGCACTACTTACTCTATTAATACTGTTTAATATTTAATAATAAAGTGTAAAAGCGCTACTTTATTAATACTGATTCATATTTAATAATAAAGTGTAAAAGCTCTACTTACTCTATTAATACTGTTTAATATTTAATAATAAAGTGTAAAAGAACTACTTACTCTATTAATACTGAATAATATTTAATAATAAAGTGTAAAAGCTCTACTTTTTTAATACTGATGAATATTTAATAATAAAGTGTAAAAGCTCTACTTACTCTATTCATACTGATTAATATTTAATAATAAAGTGTAAAAGCACTACTTACTCTATTAATACTGATTAATATCTAATAATAGTGTAAAAGATCTACTTACTCTATTAATACTGATTAATATTTAATAATAAAGTGTAAAAGATCTACTTACTCTATTAATACTGATTAATATTTAATAATAAAGTGTAAAAGCTCTACTTACTCTATTCATACTGATTAATATTTAATAATAAAGTGTAAAAGCTCTACTTACTCTATTCATACTGATTAATATTTAATAATAAAGTGTAAAAGCACTACTTACTCTATTAATACTGATTAATATTTAATAATAAAGTGTAAAAGCTCTACTTACTTTATTCATACTGATGAATATTTAATAATAAAGTGTAAAAGCACTACTTACTCTATTAATACTGTTTAACATTTAATAATAAAGTGTCTCTCTTTCTGTATCTCTGTATCTGTATCTGTATCTCTCTCTCTCTCTCTCTCTCTCTCTCTCCCTCTCTCTCTTTCTCTCCTGCAGGGTAGAGATGCTCGGTCGCTCGCTCTTCAGGCTGGTCACCAGGACGTGGTAACAGAATTGGAGCAGTTTGGTACTGTAGAAGACTCGCGGACACCCGATGACGTCACAGCCAGGTTAGAGCAGAGAGCGTGTGTATATTAGCTGATAAGACATGCTCAGTGGCATTGAAGGACAGGCTCTGTTAATTGTTTTACTTTTCTGTCACAAATAGCTACAAGGCTGCTCAGGTTGTGATCATTCTTTATGTTTACTCACAAATACTCTTTCCTTAAAGGCTGAGCAGTACTCCTGGAGCCCCCTGGTGATTTCTCATTGTTTTAGATACTGAAAATATATAAACATGATTTAAAATTAAATCTACCATATCACTTAGTCCTGATACTTTTAGACCGCCATATCACTTAGTCTCGATACTTTTAGACCACCATATCACTTAGTCTCGATACTTTTAGACCCCATATCACTTAGTCCTGAAACTTTTAGACCACCATATCACTTAGTCCTGATACTTTTAGACCACCATATCACTTAGTCCTGATACTTTTAGACCGCCATATCACTTAGTCCTGAGACTTTTAGACCACCATATCACTTAGTCTCGATACTTTTAGACCCCATATCACTTAGTCCTGATACTTTTAGACCACCATATCACTTAGTCTCGATACTTTTAGACCGCCATATCACTTAGTCCTGAGACTTTTAGACCACCATATCACTTAGTCCTGAAACTTTTAGACCACCATATCACTTAGTCCTGAAACTTTTAGACCACCATATCACTTAGTCCTGAGACTTTTAGACCACCATATCACTTAGTCCTGAGACTTTTAGACCACCATATCACTTAGTCTCGATACTTTTAGACCGCCATATCACTTAGTCCTAAGACTTTTAGACCACCATATCACTTAGTCCAGATACTTTTAGACCACCATATCACTTAGTCCTGAAACTTTTAGACCACCATATCACTTAGTCCTGAGACTTTTAGACCACCATATCACTTAGTCCTGATACTTTTAGACCACCATGTCACTTAGTCCTGATACTTTTAGACCACCATATCAGAGTGTTTCCAGTGTGTACTGTATATGGGGTAACCAGTATGTATTGTTCCTCCCCTGTAGTTCTTGCTGGTGTGAAGTGTGCGAGGTGACTTACACCGACGGTGCTCACGCTCATGCCACGTCCACTCTGCACCAGTTCAGCCTGAAGCGACCCCCCGTGGCCCCCCACTACTGCCTCCCCGAGTCCAGCGTCAGCTACAGGATGATGCTGCGCTCAGGCTGGGACCCCCACCACGGCCTGGGTCCCTTGCACTCCGGCCGGAAGAATCCCGTCGGCACCGTCCTCAAGCGGGACCTCCGCGGCCTCGGGTACGGACCCCAGCCGAGGTCCAAGGTCACCCACTTCGACGCCAAGGACCCTCAGGCGGTGCGGCGGCTGGAGCGAGCGGAGAGGAGAGAGAGGAGGGAGAGGGGGACGAGCCTCACCGTGAAGGAGATGAGGAGGAGGGAGGAGAGACAGCGGGACTGGGAGAGAGACTTCAGGAGCTCCTTCAACATAAACCCCTGATCAGGCTCTACCAGGACACCTGGGGGCAGTCAGAAGTCTGGTGACGCCTGGGGGGCGGTCAGAGGTTTGGGGAAGCCTGGGTTCAGTCAGAAGTTTGGGCGCGCCTGGGGGGCGGTCAGAAGTCTGGGGACGCCTGGGGGGCGGTCAGAGGTTTGGGGAAGCCTGGGTTCAGTCAGAAGTTTGGGCGCGCCTGGGGGGCGGTCAGAAGTCTGGGGACGCCTGGGGGGCGGTCAGAAGTCTGGGGGCACCTGGGGGTGGTCAGAGGTGTGAGGACGCCAGGGTGCAGTCAGACGTCTGTGGGCGCCAGGGGGAAGTCAGAAGTTTGGTGGGCGCCTGGGGTCAGTCAGAAGTTTGGGGACACCTGGGTGCAGTAAGAAGCTTGAGGGTGCCTGGGGTCAGTCAGAAATCTGGGGGCGCCAGGGGTCAGTCAGAAGTCTGGTGGGTGCCTGGGGTCAGTCAGAAGCTTGGGGGGCGGTCAGAAGTCTGGGGGCACCTGGGGGTGGTCAGAGGTGTGGGGGCGCCTGGGTGCAGTCAGAAGACTGGGGACGTCTGGGGGCGCCAGGGGGAAGGTCAGAAGTCTGGTGGGTGCCTGGGGTCAGTCAGAAGCTTGGGGGGCGGTCAGAAGTCTGGGGGCACCTGGGGGTGGTCAGAGGTGTGGGGGCGCCTGCGTGCAGTCAGAAGACTGGGGACGTCTGGGGGCGCCAGGGGGAAGGTCAGAAGTTTGGGGATGCTTGAGGGTGCCTGGGGTCAGTCAGAAGTTTGGGGACGAGTAGGTTTTCATTAATACACAGATGTTTGTTTGTATGAAACACATTAAACAGACTGTTTGCATCAAATCCTGAAGAATCCATTCTTCTCCGTGTTCCATCCTGCTGCAATAATAATAATAATAATAATAATCCTATATATATATATATATATATATATATATATATATATATATACCTCATGTCAGTCATTCGGTTACTGTTACTGTCACAAAGCAGCTTTACAGAACTTTGAAAACACACAACATATACCCCCCCAGTGAGCAAGCCAGAGGCAATGGTGACAAGACCACCTCCCTCAGACTGGAGGAAGAAATCTTGGGAGGAACCGAGACTCACAAGTGGAGACCCGTCCTCCTCTGATCAAACAGTATTTACTGTTTAATAAACACCAAAGAAAAACTGGGAGAACATCTGTTTGAAGTCTGGATAGCAAAGCTTTAGAAGCTGCACAGATAGAGGTAGTCTCTCACTGAGGTAGTCTCTCACTGAGGCAGTCTCTGACTGAGGCAGTCTCTGACTGAGTCTGTATGTAAAGTGGGTGTGAGCTGAAACAGTCCCATCCTATCTCAATGCAGGTACATCTGGATGGTACAGTGATGCAGGAGAGCTGGTTGGTGTCAGGTGAGGACAGTACGGTCACTACCTCAGGAAGAGTTAAGAGTCAGAGTCAGTTCTGGTTTGGATCAGTATAGAGGAGCTGAAGTATTGTAGAGTGTGGCTGGTGACTGATCTCAAATCTGATGATAACAGCCTAAACTAAAAGGAGAGAATCAGAAGGTAACATAGACACAAGACCACCCTGAGACACTGGGATCCCCCCACTCCACCACCAACAAACCTGTGTGACCGCGTGAAGTGGTGGAACAACAGCACCAACATCTCAGTTTACCATAAACCTCTGTGTCCATGAACCCCCAGATCTCCTGCCTCTATCTTTTTTGTAGGAAAAAGCTTCCCTGCATTGAAGTCTTCTGAATTTTAGGAACCAATAGAAAACCAGCATCCTGAGATCACCTGACGTTAACAGGTTAAATATTTTTATATTTTAATTAAATTACTGAAACTGATTTAATAGTTTTAATCATTTCTGGTTTCAGAGTAACGTTGGAGGAGGAGGGCTGAGGCAGCAGTTTGGTCAGCCTGCGTGGTCACTGCTGAGATCAGGGTGGAGGTTATCTGAGAGTCTCTGGAGGAGCTCAAACAAAAACACTCTAATCTTACTTACAGGTTCATCTCACCTGATCTCAACTTTCACAGCTTCAGAAGTAACTGGACAAACCACCGTGTATTAGTACAGGAGTTATTTTATCTCTGGTGGTGTAAAATTGTCTGAACTGTCCGAAAACTTATGGAACTTATGGATCTCAATATATGTTTAAAAAATATTGATAGTGAGGAGGTGTAACATCTGGACAGCTGTGTAAGTGAGCATTACAGAGGAGTAGCACAGGAGCAGCACAGCGAGGAGTGCCAGTACAACAACTAAGCTTCCTGACCAGCCAGCACTGCTTTCATGATGTAGCAACACATTTACATATAATACATAATATATAATATATAATACATAATACATTATATATAATACATAATATATAATACATAATACATAATCTATAATCTATAATATATAATACATAATGCATAATATATAATACATAATATATAATCTATAATATACAATACATAATATATAATACATAATATATAATACGTAATATATAATACATAATATATAATCTATAATATATAATATATAATACATAATACATAATATATAATACATAATACATAATATATAATCTATAATATACAATACATAATATATAATATATAATCTCTAATATATAATACATAATACATAATATAATCTATAATCTATAATATATAATCTATAATATATAATCTATAATATATAATACATAATATATAATCTAAAATCTATAATATATAATACATAATACATAATATATAATCTATAATCTATAATATACAATACATAATATATAATACATAATATATAATGTATAATATATAATACATAATATATAATACATAATACATAATATATAATACATAATACATAATATATAATATATAACATATAATACATAATGTATAATACATAATATATAATATATAATACATAATACATAAAACATAATATACAATATATAATATATAATACATAATGTATAATATATAATGCATAATACATAATACATAATATATAATATATAATACATAATATAATATATAATACATAATACATACTATATAATACATAATATTCCTACAGCAGCTTAGCCCCACCCCTTCACATTGGACTTATAGTGTTTCAGTCCGGATAGCTTTTTGAACGAGGCACAGCCAATCAGAAGAGAGCACATTGTTGTGATAATATACATATTTGTAGTGGTTAGTACAGTGGTGTAGGGGTCAGTATGGTGGTGTAGTGGTTAGTAAGGTGGTGTAGTGGTTAGTATGGTGGTGTAAAAATTCTCAGCACCTTCTACAGGAGTATGATTGAGAGTGTTCTTACCAGCTCCATCATCGTCTGGTATGGAAACTCTACTGCTCAGGACAGAAAGGCTCTCCAGCGTGTGATCAAAACTGCACAGTCCATCTCAGGAGCAGCCTTCCCCTCACTACAGAACATCTACCACACCAGGGTCACCAGGAGGGCCCACAACATAATCAGGGACAGTACACACCCCCAGCACACACTCTTCACACTTTTACCTTCAGGCAGACGTTACAGGAGTGTGAAGTCCAGGACCACAAGACTGACAAACAGTTTCTACTCACAGGCCATCAGGCTTCTGAACACCTCACGCACTACCTCTCCAACCTCTCCTTTCTGAACTGGTTTTAACTGGTCTGATTTAAACTGCACCTTACACTCACTGTACTGTCAGAATACTGTTTACATTCACTGTACTGTCAGAATACTGTTTACATTCACTGTACTGTCAGAATACTGTTTACATTCACTGTACTGTCAGAATACGGTTTACATTCACTGTACTGTCAGAATACTGTTTACATTCACTGCTCACACAAACATTATTGTTTACATTCGTTACTTGCAACTTGCACTTTATGGCTGCTGCTCTTCATACTTGCACATAAAAGCACACATAACTTTTATTTTTTATTCTTTAACTATAAAAATATTTTTATCTACTTCAACTTATATTGTTATACTTTGTATATTTTGTAAATATATTTTTTATTTCTTTTATTTGTTATCTTATCTATTGGTGAATGGAGGAGCAGCAAAGTAAGAATTTCATTGTACAGTGTAACTGTCTGTTCTGCTGTACATATGACAATAAAACTCTTGAATCTAGTGGTCAGTACGGTGGTGTAGTGGTTAGTACGGTGGTGTAGTGGTTAGTACGGTGGTGTAGTGGTTAGTATGGTGGTGTAGTGGTTAGTACGGTGGTGTAGTTGTTAGTATGGTGGTGTAGTGGTTAGTATGGTGGTGTAGTGGTCAGTACGGTGGTGTAGTGGTCAGTATGGTGGTGTAGTGGTTAGTATGGTGGTGTAGTGGTTAGTATGGTGGTGTAGAGGTTAATATGGTGGTGTAGTGGTTAGTACGGTGGTGTAGTGGTTAGTATGGTTGTGTAGTGGTTAGTATGGTGGTGTAGTGGTTAGTACGGTGGTGTAGTGGTTAGTATGGTGGTGTAGTGGTCAGTATGGTGGTGTAGTGGTTAGTATGGTGGTGTAGTGGTTAGTATGGTGGTGTAGTGGTCAGTACGGTGGTGTAGTGGTCAGTATGGTGGTGTAGTGGTTAGTATGGTGGTGTAGAGGTTAATATGGTGGTGTAGTGGTTAGTACGGTGGTGTAGTAGTTAGTATGGTGGTGTAGTGGTTAGTACGGTGGTGTAGTGGTTAGTATGGTGGTGTAGTGGTTAGTATGGTGGTGTAGTGGTTAGTACGGTGGTGTAGTGGTTAGTATGGTGGTGTAGTGGTCAGTATGGTGGTGTAGTGGTTAGTACGGTGGTGTAGTGGTTAGTACGGTGGTGTAGTGGTTAGTATGGTGGTGTAGTGGTCAGTATGGTGGTGTAGTGGTTAATATGGTGGTGTAGTGGTTAGTACGGTGGTGTAGTGGTTAGTATGGTGGTGTAGTGGTCAGTATGGTGGTGTAGTGGTTAGTATGGTGGTGTAGTGGTAAGTACGGTGGTGTAGTGGTTAGTATGGTGGTGTAGTGGTTAATATGGTGGTGTAGTGGTTAGTACGGTGGTGTAGTGGTTAGTATGGTGGTGTAGTGGTCAGTATGGTGGTGTAGTGGTTAGTATGGTGGTGTAGAGGTTAATATGGTGGTGTAGTGGTTAGTATGGTGGTGTAGTGGTCAGTATGGTGGTGTAGTGGTTAGTATGGTGGTGTAGAGGCTAGTACGGTGGTGTAGTGGTCAGTATGGTGGTGTAGTGGTTAGTACGGTGGTGTAGTGGTTAGTACGGTGGTGTAGTGGTTAGTACGGTGGTGTAGTGGTTAGTACGGTGGTGTAGTGTACTAACCGTACTAACCACTAGATTAATGTTCCACTGTACATTAATCTCCACTGTAGATTAATGTTCTAACTGGTTCTGGTTCCTCACAGGAGCAGACAGCAGATCTTCTCTGTCTCTACACTAAGATCGTCTTTATGTTTATATTTATGTTTCTTGTTTATGTTTATTATTTGATGGTATATTGTTTCCGCCTCTTTGACCCACACCTGAACTTTGCTGCTCGCTCGTTGTTTTATTCAGCGCTGAAGCTGCGGCGAGCGTCGTGATTGGTCCGCGTCAGCGCGTCACCGCTTCCCTCCGCGTTCTGATTGGCTGAACGGCGAAGTGTTTTCTTTCTCTGCTGAGCCGGACGCATTGAAGAGCGTTCTAAACTCCGCGTTGCGCTCGTTCAGGAGCTGTGAGAAGCTGAAGGTCTGAAGATCAACAGGACCTGAGATCTTCTCCCACCGTCTGAAAGAGCTCTCTGTAACCGGAGCTGCCGGCTCTCCGCTGGTTTCCAGTCTGGAATGGGTTCCCAGTGGATCCAGTGGATCTGCAGTGCAGGAACATGGAGCTCTGTTCTTCTGCTGGTCTGTCTGTCACTGCTGTGAGTCTCCCACTCTTATATAACCACTCTGAATCAGTATACTCACTAATAATACTAATAATAATACTAATAATACTAATACTACTAATGAAATACTAAGAATACTAATACTAATAATAATAACCACTCTGTATCAGTATACTCACTAATAATACTAATAATACTACTACTACTACTACTACTAATAATAATAATAATAATAATAATAATAATACTAATACTACTAATAAAATACTAAGAATACTAATACTAATAATAATAACCACTCTGTATCAGTATACTCACTAATAATACTAATAATAATACTAATAACCACTATGAATCAGTATACTCACTAATAATACTAATAATACTAATAACCACTCTGTATCAGTATACTCACTAATAATATTAATAATAATACTAATAATACTAACAACCACTCTGTATCAGTATACTCACTAATAATACTAATAATAATACTAATAATACTAACAACCACTCTATATCAGTATACTCACTAATAATATTAACAATAATACTAATAATACTAACAACCACTCTGTATCAGTATACTCACTAATAATATTAATAATAATACTAATAATACTAACAACCACTCTGTATCAGTATACTCACTAATAATATTAATAATAATACTAATAATACTAACAACCACTCTGTATCAGTATACTCACTAATAATATTAATAATAATACTAATAATACTAACAACCACTCTGTATCAGTATACTCACTAATAATATTAACAATAATACTAATAATACTAACAACCACTCTGTATCAGTATACTCACTAATAATATTAATAATAATACTAATAATACTAACAACCACTCTGTATCAGTATACTCACTAATAATACTAATAATAATACTAATAATACTATTACTAATAATAATAATACTACTAATACTAATACTACTACTAAAAATACTAATAATACTAATACTAATAATAATAACCACTCTGTTTATATAACCACTCTGAATCAGTATACTCACTAATAATACTAATAATACTAATAATACTAAAAACCACTCTATATCAGTATACTCACTAATAATATTAACAATAATACTAATAATACTAACAACCACTCTGTATCAGTATACTCACTAATAATATTAATAATAATTCTAATAATACTAACAACCACTCTGTATCAGTATACTCACTAATAATATTAATAATACTAATAATACTAACAACCACTCTGTATCAGTATACTCACTAATAATATTAATAATAATACTAATAATACTAACAACCACTCTGTATCAGTATACTCACTGATAATACTAATAATAATAATAATAATACTAACAACCACTCTGTATCAGTATACTCACTAATACTACTACTAATAATACTAATAATACTAACAACCACTCTGTATCAGTATACTCACTAATAATGCTAATAATAATACTAATAATACTAATAACCACTCTGTGTCAGTATACTCACTAATACTAATACTACTACTACTACTAATAATAATAATAAAGACCACAGTTACCACATACCTTCACCTGTATTAGTATTAATATACTCACTAATAATAATACTACTACTACTACTAATAATAATAATAATACTAATAATAATAATAATAATACTAGGGCTAAAGTCGTGTTGGGTGAACCAGACGTAACAGAATATAGATCAAAGGCTTATATAAACAGAGTTAGTAGCCGATAGCCGCATCATCAACATAAAGCGTTTGTTGTTTTGGGGGGTTACGTGTCCTGGGTGGGCTGTAAAGGGGAAACAGTAAGGGGGCTAAAACTGAGCCCTGAGGAACACCAGGTTACAGGAAACTCCTCACTTATGTTCAGAAATATTATATATATATTAGACTTGGTCTCAGTAGGAAGATGTAGATCAGACCTGCGTGTCTGAAGAAGAATTAAGCTGTAATTGAAATTTCAGACTGACAGACTTTTCACACTCGGAGGTAACGTTGACCGTGTTGTGCAGTGCACCTCTTAATTTCTAAACTCCTAAACTCTTCATTTCTAACCACCTCCACACGACCTGCCAATGTTTTAGATCATTTTATTTTAATATCCTTTACCAGTCTTTTATTTAGATTTTTATTAGTCTATTATTATTATTATTATTATTATTATTATTTTATTATTACTTTAATTTTTTATACATTTTTTTACTATTTTGTTTCACTACTATATTTATCTATTTTTATTGACTTATTTTTTTACTTTTGTCTTATTCATAATTTTAGTTTCTTATTCAGTTTTTATGTTTTTCTTTTATGATTTATCTTAGTCTCTGTTCTCATTGTTTCTTTTACATTTTAAGAACTTAAAAATAAAAAAAAATCAATTTGATTTATTTTCAATCCCGTTTTAGAGCCAATTTTTGAGCAAATTTTTATTTATTCATTTATTTTTTGTTTTATTAGTAGGGGAGCGTGACGGGTGGTCTACTGCAACACGATAGTGAGACATGTTGACTGACGTATGACTGGGCCACCGAGCCTGCCTGTAGAAGACTGAGTCAATGTTTGTACTGAACTACTGAATGAACTGGTGGGCTATTAGATCTACCTACCCCGACTTCCTCGTCAGGCTCTAAGTGTTAAAATCTCTACACAAAGTAAATGTGTCCACCACAATCTGTCCCCTGACTACAAGAGCAGTGTTTCCCGTAAAGTGGCCGGGCAGTGGATATGAGTGATTGTAAAGACGGTGTGATGAAGGTGTTGTGTTTGTTTCAGGTATGGATTCTGGTCCAAAAGGTTGTTCAGGAATTTAGGAATTCCTGGACCAAAACCTCTCCCGTTCCTTGGAAACCTGCTGGGCTACAATAAGGTCAGTAAGCCTTGAAGCTGTCCAGACGTAGCTTCAGTCTGTCCAGTCTCTGAGTGTAACCGTTATACCGTCCTGTTTCCTTCAGGGGGCGCATGCCTTCGATATGGAGTGCTTCAGGAGGTTCGGCAGAGTCTGGGGGTGAGTGTGGGAAGTGTGCAGTGCAGTGTTGTCCAGAAGTGCTGGTTGTTTATTTGCTGTCTTGTTTGGATTTGGACGTTTGGGGACGGTTGTAGATTTGAAAGAAGAGTGTTTGTCCCAGTCTTGTTTGTTTGAACAGTCCAGGTTTCTACTGTTGTGCATTGTGCTTGTTGTGCACTGCTTTAAGTGTTAGGTGTTCCTGGACGTTGGGCTGGTCAGTCCAGCACCTGCACTGTCTGATCGTCCTGCTGTAACAGGTGTAGAGTGTTGGTCAGTGTTGATCAGGTTGTAGTAATGATGGACGTCTCTGAAGAAGACGGAGTTTAGAAGGCAGCAGATGTTCTACACAGTGTTCACAGTGAACACACACACACTAGGAGGCAGTGAAGCACTTACACACACATACTAGTGAACACACAAACACTAGGGGTAGTGAAGCACTTACACACACATACTAGTGAACACACAAACACTAGGGGGCAGTGAAGCACCTACACACACATACTAGTGAACACACAAATACTAGGGGGCAGTGAAGCACCTACACATACTAGTAAACACAAAAATACTAGGGGGCAGTGAAGCACCTACACACACATACTAGGGGCAGTTGGGCCTGAAGGTTTGGGGTCTAGTCTTGTGACTGGAAGGTCGCCGGTTCGATCCCCAGGCCACGACTGAAGTGCCCTTGAGCAAGGCCCTAACCCCCAACTGCTCCCTGGGCACCGCGGATAGGGCTGCCCACCTCTCCACGCACGTGTGCTCACATCCCCCCTAGTGTGTGTGTTCACTAGTGTGTGTATGTGGGTGTTTCACTGCCCCCTAGTGTGTGTGTTCACTAGTGTGTGTATATGTGGGTGTTTTGTTGCACCGATTTGTTAAATGCGGAGGTCAAATTCCACTGTGTGCAAAATTCTAGCCACATTTAAACATTCTAAAAAAAAAATCTAAATTCTAGTGAAAACACAAACACTAGTTGGCAGCAAAACACCTTCATACGCACGCGCACACCCACACATATACACACACACACACACTAGTGAACACATACACACTTGGGTGTAGTGAAACACACACGAACACACACACTAGTGAACATACACACACACATACTAGTGAACACATACACACTAGGGGGCAGTGAAATACCCACATACACACACGCTGGTAAACACACACTCTAGTGAACATACACACTAGGAGGCAGTGAGCACACTTGCCGGGAGCGGTGGGCGGCCCTACCACAGTGCCGGGAGAGCAGTCAGGTGTTAGGTGTCCTGCTCAAGGGTGCCTCAGTCGTGTCCTGTCGAATCATAAGACCGAACCGGCGACCCTCCGCTCACGAGGCTGCTTCTCTAACCTCCAGTGTAGAGGGTGAAATTCCTCAGACACCCTTAATTCCTCTACCTGAACTTTTCCTGAGGGCATCACCTGTTCACCTGTGGAAAGATCTGGTACAGCTGTCTTCCATCACTGCTGCTCCAGATCTTCTGGAGTGCGTGGCAGTCAGCAGATGTTTTCTGAGTGTAGATGTACAGGAGGTTAAATATGAGATCTTCTTCTGGGTGGTGTTAGTCTCTGATCCCGTATCAGAGAGAGTAATGATAAACTGTTTCTTCTCTCACGCAGCGTATACGAGGTCAGTCAGCCTGTCATGTGTGTTCTGGACAAAGACATCATTAAAGCTGTGCTGGTCAAAGAGTGCTTCTCCCTCTTCACCAACAGACGAGTAAGATCATACATCGCTCCCTTTAACTAGTCCAGACCTAATTACAGTCCAGATCTCTATCACAGCCAATACACAAACAGCTCAGCCCAGCTCAGCCGGACACCAGCAACACCAGCGCGTGCTCTGTGGTCAGCCACCATGACCGTGCTGGGTGACCAGCTAAACCAGCACTAGTAAAAACCAGCTGTGTTTGTTTCTAGGAGCTGTAGGTTTAGGGGGTGTTATCTGTTTTCTAGTAGCAGAGTTAGCTTACATTGGCTAATTAGAGTGAACGGACAGCTATATTCAGAAGAGGGATTAGCTAGTGTACGCTAATTTTGGTCAGCATGTTTAACTAGTGGTCCTAGAGATGTATTTAGCTGCTTTCCACTATGTGTTAGCTGCTTTCTGTTAGCTACAGTTAAAAACTGGGGTAAACGCTTCAGGAGTCATATTTCAATTTAAAGTCATTTAAATATGTCGTCGCTGTCCAGAGAAAAACACGTATCTTCAAAACAGTAACTTTATAGGAGCGGCCAAAAACAGTTCTAACTTTCAATGTAAGTCAATGGAACCAGAATTCTTTTAAAGCTATTTTGGAGTATTTCTATTGGTCCATTCATCATGAAATTTGTAAACAACCATTGTAATCAACAGTTGTCGTGTTCTAATGATGAAGAGAAATAAAAATACATCCTTTCCAAGAAAATCCAAGAAAAACATCTCCATTATTTTTAGAACACAACATTATGTGAAAATTTCATGATGAATGGACCAATAGAAATGCTCCAAAATAGCTTTTACAAATTTCAGGTTCCCATATACTTACATTGAAAGTTGGGGCTGTTTTTGGCTTTTTTTGGACAGTGGCGATATATTTCAGATTTTAAAAAATATTGTTACTTACTGAAAAATACTCACAAATTAATACTTACAGGGAATTACTCACAATCATATAGTTACTTACTGAGAATTACTCAAAATCATATTGTTACTTACAATAACTGTTTATATTAAATTACAGGAAAACACATAGTGACATTCATTGCTTGTATATTTTCATAAATAAAACACATTCTAATTTTTGATTTTGAGATTGATTTTATGTTACATTGACTTACATTGAAAGTTAAAACTATTTTTGTCCTCTCCTGTAAAGTTGTTTTTGTTGGAGGTACTTGTTTTTGTTTGGACAGTGACGGTATATTTGAGATTTAAAAAAAATGTTTTAAATTAGAATTGCAAATTTAGAAATAAATAATAATTATTTATATTTAATGATAGGACAATTCACAGTGACATTCAGTGCTAATTTATTTTAATGAATAAAGTAAAATTTGATTTCTAAATTTCTATTGAATTATTCTTCATATCTTGATAATGATATATTTCTTTATAATTGCTGTCCAAAGAAAAACAAATATAGTATAACTTGGAAAAAATTCAGGTTCCATTGACTTTTATTAAAAGTTAGGACAGTTTTTGTTCTCTCCTGTAAAGTTGGTATTTTCAAGATACTTCTTCTTTGCACGGTGTTGATATACAATTTTTTGTTCTTTACTTTATAATATAATATATATTATATTATAAATTAGTACTTCATTAGAGTTTTCTCTAAATTCTGCTGTTAGGATTACAGATTTAAAGTCAGTGATGATGCTGAACATGTTGCTATTGATGTTCTGCTCTGAGTAGGATATTCCTGTGAACGGCGAGCTGTATGATGCCTTGCCGGTTGTGCAGGATGATGACTGGCGGAGAATCCGGAATATTCTCTCTCCATCCTTTACCAGCGGAAAACTGAAGGAGGTACATTATTATATCCAGACAGGAAGTTTTTACACTTTATTATTAAATATTAAACAGTATTAATAGAGTAAGTAGAACTTTTACACTTTATTATTAAATATTAATCAGTATTAATAGAGTAAGTAGTGCTTTTACACTTTATTATTAAATATTAAACAGTATTAATAGAGTAAGTAGTGCCTTTACACTTTATTATTAAATATTAATCTGTATTAATAGACTAAGTAGAGCTTTTACACTTTATTATTAAATATTAAACAGTATCAATAGAGTAAGTAGAGCTTTTACACTTAATTATTAAATATTAAACAGTATTAATAGAGTAAGTAGAGCTTTTACACTTTATTATTCAATATTAATCAGTATTAATAGAGTAAGTAGTACTTTTACACTTTATTATTAAATATTAATCAGTATTAATAGTGTAAGTAGTGCTTTTACACTTTTTCATTAAATATTAAACAGTATTAATAGAGTAAGTAGAGCTTTTATACTTTATTATTAAATATTAAACAGTATTAATAGAGTAAGTAGAGCTTTTACACTTTATTATTAAATATTAATCAGTATTAATAGAGTAAGTAGTGCTTTTATACTTTATTATTAAATATTAAACAGTATTAATAGAGTAAGTAATGCTTTTACACTTTATTATTAAATATTAAACAATGTCTGGGGCATCCAGGAGAAATCTGGAACCTAACTTTGTTCTTCAAACTGGATCAAGATCTGATCTACTTCTCTCACAATAACATATTCATGTTACTTTGTATTGTATGACTGATTATTTACATCAGCTATACACCACCTGCTACCATCCAATCAGCAGCCTGCTCACTGTATGTATTTGGGATACTTGGATCCAGCAATGAGATTAATGTACTTGCGTAGAATTGCAGGAGAAAATACTAGCTTGGCGGCAGATCAGACTGATTTGCGAGAGATCTGACTGATCTGCAGGACATTGGACTGACCTGCAGAAGATCGAACTAAACTGCAGGACATTAGACAGACCTGCAGAAGATCGGACTGAATGGCAGGAGATCAGAGTGAGGTGTTGAAGATTGGACTGACCTGCAGAAGATTTGACTGAATGGCAGGAGATCGCAGTGAGCTGTTAAAGATTGGACTGACCTGCTGAAGATCGTACTGACCTGCTGAAGATCAGACTGACCTGCCGAAGATTGGACTAAACTGCCGGACATTGGACTTACCTGCAGAAATCTGACTGAATGGTGGAAGATCGCAGTGAGCTGCTGAAGATCGGACTGACCTACTGAAGATCAGATTGACCTGCCAAAGATTGGACTAAACTGCAGAAGATTGCACTGAACAGCAGGAGATTGCAGTAAACTGCAGGACATTGGACTGAACTGCGGGAGATCAGACTGACCTGCTGAATATTAGACAAAACTGCAGTCTGTCTGAACTGCGGGAGATCGGACTAAACTGAGGGAGATCCTGACTGAACTGTGGCCCCAGCTTTAGGACTAAATTGGGGAGCAAATTGGTTAATTGGTTGGGTAGCAGTTAATGAACTGAGTAGTCATTAGTGTAAAGTGTACAGTGGCTGTTTGTATCCTGACCAGGTGGACTGTGTTCTTCTACAGATGTTCGGGATCATGAAGATGCACTCGGGTACTTTATTGAAGAACCTGCAGAAGACCGCAGAGCAAGGAGCAGCAGTGGAAGTGAAGGAGTGAGTAGAGTTGTTCTATTCTAAATGTATGTTAATAAACTGTGAATACAGTTTGACCAGAGGAGGACGGGTCTCGGTTCCTTCCGAGGTTTCTCTTTGTACGTATCGTTTGTAATTATTATGTAGGTCGTGATGACAACGTCCTAGAGAAGATAAACTCTAATGAGCAATAACTTCATCGTGACTGTGATTGACAGGGTTTTTGGACCGTACAGCATGGACGTGGTGGCCGGCACAGCCTTCAGCGTTGACATCGATTCTCTGAACAACCCCAATGACCCCTTTGTGGCCCACGTGAAGAAGCTCACGCTAAACATCCGCCACCCTGTCGTCCTCATCGCTGGTAACGCGATACACATTCAAGCCCACCTTTCATCTGAACTGAGTTCCTATACGACTTCGGCAGATAGTCATTATCGAAATCCTGGGAATCCTTTTTTTAGCAAACCCAGATGGGGGCCCGCAAAGGTTTTCCCATTGGCTCCATATGGGCCCTGTGTGTATTTTTTGTTCCTGTGGGCCACTAATTGGACCAATCTTGGCTGCAAGTGGGGCCCATGTAAACAATCATCCACTGGCCCAACAGTCAAAAGAGAAATAACTGTAACCATGATGGGACCACACATGTAGCCTAACTGGGCCCCAGACAGTGACCCTAATGGTGCCCTCAACTGTAACTTAACAGTGGTAACCCACCTGGAGCCACACCTGTACCCTAACTGGGCCTATAACTGTAACCTGAATGGGGCCCAAAAAACTGACCCAACCTGGACCCACAACTGTAGCACAGAGTTATAACCCAACTGGAGCCTTGAGTTATAACCCAAC
Organism: Megaleporinus macrocephalus; assembly: GCA_021613375.1. Classification (NCBI taxonomy): domain Eukaryota; kingdom Metazoa; phylum Chordata; class Actinopteri; order Characiformes; family Anostomidae; genus Megaleporinus; species Megaleporinus macrocephalus. The sequence continues at coordinate 33,793,864 of CM038722.1, read as the reverse complement.
TGGGGTCCAAAGTTATAACACAACTGGGGTCCAAAGTTATAACCTAACTGGAGCCTTGAGTTTTAACCCCACTGGAGCCTAGAGTTATAACCCTAATAGGGCTCAAAGTTATAACCCAACTGGATCCTAGAGTTATAACTCTAATGGGGCTCAAAGTCATAACCCAACTGGGGTTCAGAGTTATAACCCAACTGGAGCCCAAAGTTATAACTCAACTGAAGCCTAGTGTTATACCGCTAATGGGATTCAAAGTTATAACCCAACTGGGGTCCAAAGTTATAACCCAACTGAAGCCTAGAGTTATAACCCTAATGGGATTCGAAGTTATAACCCAACTGGGGTCCAAAGTTATAACCCAACTAAGGATCCAAAGTTATAACCCAACTGGGGTCCAAAGTTATAACCCAATTGGAGTCCAAAGTTATAACCCAACTGGGGTCCAAAAGTATAACCCAACTGGAGCCTAGAGTTATAACCCTAATGGAGTCCAAAGTTATAACCCAACTGGGGTCCAGAGTTATAACTCAACTGAGGTACAAAGTTACAACCCAACAGGAGCCTAGAGTTATAACCCCAATGGGGTTCAAAGTTATAACCCAACTGGAGTCCAAGGTTAAAACCCAACAGGGGTCCAAATTATAACCCAACTGTGGTACAAAGTTACAACCCAACTGAAGTCCAAAGTTATAATCCAACTGGGGTCCAAAGGTATAACCCAACTGGAGCCTAGAGTTATAACCCTAATGGGGTCCAAAGATACAAACCAACTGTGGTCCAAAGTTACAACCCAACTGAAGCCTAGAGTTATAACGCAATTGGAGCCAGAGTTATAACCCCAATGGGGCTCAATGTTATAACCCAACTAGGGTCCAAAGTTATAACCCAACTGGGGTCCAAAGTTACAACCCAACTGGAGCCTAGAGTTATAACCCAATTGGGGTCCAAAGTTATAACCCAACTGGGGTCCATAGTTATAACTCAACTGGAGCCTAGAGTTATAACCCTAATGGAGTCCAAAGTTATAACTCAACTGGAGCCTAGAAGTATAACCCTAATGGAGTCCAAAGTCATAACCCAACTAGGGTCCAGAGTTATAACCCAACTGGGGTCCAAAGTTACAACCCAACTGGGGTCCAAAGGTATAACCCAACTGGAGCCTAGAGTTATAACCCAACTGGGGTCCAAAGTTACAACCAAACTTGAGCCTAGAGTTATAACCCAACTGGAGTCCAAGGTTAAAACCCAATTGGGTGCTGATTTTCTTTGTTCTTGTTCTCCAGTGCTCTTTCCCTTCACCATCCCTCTTCTGGAGAAGATGAATCTGATGATGTTTCCACCGTCAGTGACTGCCTTCTTCTTCACTGTCCTGCAGAAGATCAGGGCTGACCGACTGGACAAAGACCACAAAGTACGTTGAAGAATTTAGATTCTTAAAGAGGTTCGTTGGGTGTCTGTATTCGTACACACTTTACAACTATTTGACCCACTTGTTCAACCCATCTGTGTACATACACACACTAGTGATAACACACACTAGAGAACACACACACTAGTGAACTCACACACTAAAGGAACACACACACTAGAGAACACACACACTAGTGAACACACACACCAGGAGGCAGTGAAACACCAGGAGTTCACAAACTGTTACAAAAGCTCCAGAGAAACTGTGACTCCTAACAACCACCTGGAAGCCCTGCTAGTCCCAGCAACACCGTCCTCCCATCAGATAAACAGAACTTTGATCGTATGAAGAGAGGAGAACATCAAACTGCTTCAGATCTAAAAACATCCACAGGTGTTTCTGTCCATCCTTCCACAGTGAGAAGACACCTCAACACTCTGGGTCTAAAAGGAATGGACCAACCACCCCAAAGTCCAGAACCTCAACACCACTGAATGGACTGACCACCTCTCTGTCTTAGAATCCTGTTTTGGTTTAAATTAAAATTGATATGGTCAGATGTGTCCACACCCATCCTACAGTGTTAACACTGCTCTGTCCCTCCGTCCCTCTGTTCCTGCAGAGACGAGTGGACTTCCTTCAGCTGATGATTGACTCTCAGAAAGCAGATGTAGGAGAAGATGGTAAACAGATGAATAAAGGTACCGCCTTCTTAATTGTAGAATCGCCTCCAGATCGCAACAAATCCGATCTTTCTGAATCAGATTTGAGTCACTTTGGCTATGTTCCCATTACAAACCTTATCAGTCAGATCTGATGTTTTGCTTAGATCGGATTTGGCTATCTTGACGGTTCACATCCATGAATCCTGTACATCAAGTCAAGTTTATTTGTGTAGCTCTTTCTACAAAGCTGCTTTACAGAAGCTTTAAAAAACATGAAGTCACAGCATGTGGCCCCCAGTGAGAAAGCCAGAGGTGACTGCCTCGAGACTGGAGGAAGAAACCTTGGGAGGAACCAAGACTCATTAAGCTTATTAAGCCAAGTTCAGAAGAAAAGCTGAGAGAGTCTCTGTTTGAAGTCTGGATGGTCTGGAAGTCTAAGCTTTAGAACCGGCACAGGTAGAGGCAGTCTCTGACTGAGGCAGTCTCTGACTCAGTCTTTGTCATATCTTAATTCTGGTACATCTGGATGACAGAGTGATGCAGTCGAGGGTGTAGCAGTTAGCATGAATGAACAGTGGTTGGTGATGGTGATGAGGAGGCCCTGATGGTCAGTCCTCCAACAGGTATTGGGCAGGACAGAAGGACGATCACTACCTCAGGAAGAGTGAAGAGACAGAGTTATTTCTGGGTGGGATTAGTATAGAGGAGGTGTAGTATTGTGGAGTGTGGCTGGTGGCTCTGATCTCAGATCTGATTATAAACAGAGTGATCTAAAAGGAGAGAACCAGAAGCTAACATAGACATGAGACCATCCTGAGCATTAACTGAGAGATTATTCAGTTGTGCTTTGTTTCCTCTGAAGGTCTGAGTGACCATGAGATCCTGACCCAGGCCATGGTGTTCATCTTCGGCGGATATGAGACGAGCAGTAACACGCTGTCCTTCTTCTTCTACAATCTGGCCACCAACCCCGAGGTCCTGAAGAAACTCCAGGAGGAGGTCGACCGAGCTTTCCCGAACCAGGTGACCCCGTAATGCTTTACATGTCTGAGTTAACTGAGCCACTCAGTTACCCTCCAATTTAACCTCAACGTTCATAGTCATAGATAGATAGATAGATAGATAGATAGATAGATAGATAGATAGATAGATAGACAGATAGATTTACAGCACAGTGGTGCTGAATGGTCTGAACTGCTGGGGTGTCTCTGCGGTGCTGCAGGCAGACCCTCCTCCTCCTCCCCCTCCTCCTCCTCCAGCCTGAAAACACAAGCAGCCAGAAACGGAAACACGTCCAACACGTATCGTCTTCTAAGAATGTCATTATGTAGTTATGTAATTACCTAACTGAGGCCCCAGAGGCCCCCCTGTTCCCACGGCTCTGACTCGCCAGTGAAATGCTGGCATCAGACTGTCACGGAGACGACTCCTCACATATAAAAGTGTAAATGAGAGACTTTGACACTGTACAGAGTTTATCCTGACCTGTACTCAGTATTTAGTCAGCAGTTAGTGGCAGTAGCTGATAACTGACTACTGATAGCTTCTGATACTGTTCATCACAAGATTCTAATCCACCAAGAGAGTGACTCGGCCTGTCAGGCAGTTATAGATGGTTTAAGTCATATTTAACAGATAGACAGTTTGTTACAAGTTAAACACTGTAATGGTCAGAGTTGATCACTGTAATAGACAGAGTTGATCACTGTAATAGTTAGAGTTGATCACTGTAATGGTTAGAGTTGATCGCTGTAATGGTCATAGTCGATCACTGTAATGGTCAGAGTTGATCACTGTAATGGTCAGAGTTGATCACTGTAATTGTCAGAGTTGATCACTGTAATGGTCAGAGTTGATCACTGTAATTGTGAGAGCTGATCACTGTAATGGTGAGAGCTGATCACTGTAATGGTCAGAGTTGATCACTGTAATGGTCAGAGTTGATCACTGTAATGGTCAGAGTTGATCGCTGTAATGGTCAGAGTTGATCACTGTAATTGTCAGAGTTGATCGCTGTAATGGTCAGAGTTGATCACTGTAATTGTCAGAGTTGATCACTGTAATGGTCAGAGTTGATCACTGTAATGGTCAGAGTAGATCACTGTAATAGTCAGAGTTGATCACTGTAATGGTCAGAGTTGATCACTGTAATAGAGTTGATCACTGTAATGGTCAAAGTTGATCGCTGTAATAGTCAGAGTTGATCACTGTAATAGTTAGAGTTGATCACTTTAATGGTTAGAGTTGATCACTGTAATAGTCAGAGTTGATCACTTTAATGGTTAGAGTTGATCGCTGTAATGGTCAGAGTCGATCACTGTAACGGTCAGAGTTGATCACTGTAATGGTCAGAGTTGATCACTGTAATTGTCAGAGTTGATCACTGTAATGGTCAGAGTTGATCACTGTAATTGTGAGAGCTGATCACTGTAATGGTGAGAGCTGATCACTGTAATGGTCAGAGTTGATCACTGTCATAGTCAGAGTTGATCACAGTAATGGTCAGAGTTGATCACTGTAATTGTCAGAGTTGATCACTGTAATGGTCAGAGTTGATCACTGTAATGGTCAGAGTTGATCACTGTAATAGTCAGAGTTGATCACAGTAATGGTCAGAGTTGATCACTGTAATTGTCAGAGTTGATCACTGTAATGGTCAGAGTTGATCACTGTAATTGTCAGAGTTGATCACTGTGATGGTCAGTGTTGATCACTGTAATGGTCAGTGTTGAACGCTGTAATGGTCTCTTACTGGAGTTCCTAAGAAAACAGTCCATCTGGTCCAGAACGCAGCAGCTGGGATCCTAACAAACACTAAACAGATCTCAGATCAGTCCTGTTTTAAAGAGCTGCACTGACTACCTGTATCTTTTAGAACAGACTTTAAACTTCTGTACTTGTCTATAAAGCTCTAGATAATCTAGAACCTGCTACATCACAGAACGTCTCTCTGTTTATGTTCCAGCTGCTGATCTTAGATCTGCAGATACAGACCTTCTGTACAAACACCTTCAGTAACATACAGAGAACCTGGAGAACCTCTTTCAGCTCTTCAGCTTCTAAACTATGGAGCTCAGCTCAGCTTCTATTAGACAGTCCAGCTCAGGGTCACTTTAACTACACGTTTATAAACGTTGCTCACCAAAACAACTTTTACTGACAATATTTAGGACAAGATTTCTTTTAATAAGTACACTATGTTCATATTTATCCCCACAATTCCTTTAGTTTTCTAGTTTTTTAGTATTAAATTATCTGAGAATAAATTTTTCTTATCTCGTATTGTTATCCTTTTCTTTTTCAGGCTCCAGTTCAGTATGAAGCACTGATGAACATGGACTATCTGGAGGCCACTCTGAATGAAACGATGAGGTTGTACCCAGTTATGGTTCGGCTCGAAAGGGTTTGCAAGAAGACCGTGGAGATCGGCAGCCTCACCATCCCGCAGGGAACCATTGTGGTGATTCCTACTTATGTCCTCCATCGAGACCCAGAATACTGGCCTGAACCGGACACCTTCATCCCTGAGCGGTCAGTATTATTAATATTTTAATAAAGAGCTGTTGAAGTTAATTTGAAGTTAATAGTAAAGTTAATGATAATAAAGAGCTGAATATAAATTACAGTTTGGAAAAGATCAAAAAGTTTAAATTCAAATTATTGCATTTAAAGTTATTAGTAAAGTTAATGATAACAAAGAGCTGAATATAAATTAAAAATGGAAAAAAACGATCAAAATGTTAAAATTTGAAGTGTTACATTTAAAGTTAATAGTAAAGTTAATGATAATAAGGAGCTGAATATAAATTACAATTAAGAAAATGATTAAAAAGTTTAAATTTGAAGTATTAAATTTAAGGTTAATAGTAAAGTTAATGATAAAGAGCTAAATATAAATTGCAGTTAAGAAAATGATCAAAGTTTACATTTGAATTATTAAATTTAAAGTTAATAGTAAAGTTATGATAAAGAGCTGAATATAAATTACAATTATGAAAATAATCAAAAAGTTTGCATTTAAATGATTAAATTAAACGTTAATATTAAAGATTGCTTAAGAGCTAAATATAAATTACAATTAAGTAACTTATCAAAAAGTTTACATTTGAATTATTACATTTGAAGTTAATAGTAAAGTTAATGATAATAAAAAGCTGTAAATAAATTACAATTAAGAAAAAGATAAAAAAAGTTTACATATGAATTATTAAATTTGAAGTTAATAGTAATGTTAAGGATAATAAAAAGCTTGATATTAATTACAATTAAGAAAATTATCAAAATGTTTAAATTTAAAGTATTAAATTTAAGATTAATAGTTCATGATAAAAAAGAGCTGATTATAAATTACAATAAAGAATATTATCAAAAAATGTAAATTTGAAGTATTAAATTGGAAGTTAATTGTAAAATTAATAATAATAAAGAGCTGAATATAAACTACAGTAACTATGTGAGAAATAGTGTAGTTTGTAAGTGAGATTTTATGAACATTATATGCTTTTACTGTGTAATATAAACATAAACTGGGACAGCTGGAGGAATATTTATCTACACTGAGCTCGTTATGAACTGTTTATTTCAGTTTTGTTGTGTATGTTTATGATCCTGTGCAGGTTCACTAAGGAGAATAAGGACAGTATAGACCCCTATGTGTTCATGCCATTCGGGGCGGGACCCAGGAACTGTATTGGAATGAGATTTGCTCTCGTGTCCATGAAGCTGGTCATTGTAGAACTACTGCAGAGATTCGACGTCCACGTTTGTGATGAAACTCAGGTCAGCTGGTAAAAATACTGTCACTAACTGGTTAATATGATGCAGGGATCATTTCTTCTATACTGTATATGGAGTTATATGAACACATCACAGAGCTACTCCAGAAATATAAAAATGATAAACATTCAAAATTGTACAAACTTTAAGTTATGTTCTGAATGTGCGTCTTCCATATGTAAAATATTGAGTTTAACTGTTCACAGAATTAACCAACATTAGCTGGATATACATACATAAGTATTAGTAGTTTTTACATGCTTGAGCATAAAATGTTTTCAAAATGTTTCATTCCAACATATCTGTCATACTAAAACAAAATTTTAGAGACTATCTATTCCTCCAAAAAGCTTTTTTCCTTTACTTTCTTTCCTGAAAAGAACTTTTACAACATACACAATATTCAGTAAAAATGTTTCTTTATTGCTAAATTCTATAGACCTGTTGGATTTTTGCGTTCAGTGGCCGGTACATATCAACATTTAAGTTGATTTTTTAAATTGAAATATTTAATTAAATAGCTGAATTTATAACTTAAGGACTGTTTCTAGCACAGTTGTGAAAGTTTGTAGGCTTGCGTGAATTAAATATATGTCATTACTTGAATTTGTTAGTGCAAGACCGTGAGGTCACAGGTGGAGAATAATTATGAATATTAAAGTAACTGTATAATATTGTGTATATATATATATATACACAACTGTGTAAACATCTGAGGCACCTTATTTGATAGTTTAAAAGTGTGTATCTGATCAGTAAGTGTGTGTTGACCAGTAAGAACAGCAGATCTGAACAGATGTAAATAATCATACATGCAATACAAAGTAACATGAATATGTTATTGTGAAATAAGTGGATCATATTTTGAGCTCCAGTTTGAAGATCAAAGTGTAGTTCCAGATTTCTCCTGGACGCCCCAGACATTGTATGAATGTGTTCAGTTCCTTCAGCAGCAATCTTGATTTAGCTTAATGAAGTACTGAGCAGTCAAAGCAGGTATTAGATGAGAACTGATAATAATACTGGGTTGTTTAGGAGAAGCTTGGAAAGAGTTAAATAAACACACTGATGTATGGAAAAGCACTACCTACTCTATTAATACTGATTAATATTTTATAATTAAGTGTAAAAGCTCTACTTACTCTATTAATACTGATTAATATTTAATAATAAAGTGTAAAAGCTCTACTTACTCTATTAATACTGATTTAATATTTAATAATAAAGTGTAAAAGCTCTACTAACTCTATTAATACTGTTTAATATTTAATAATAAAGTGTAAGAACACTACTTGCTCTATTAATACTAATTAATATTTAATAATAAAGTGTAAAAGCACTACTTACTCTATTAATACTGTTTAATATTTAATAATAAAATGTAAAAGCACTACTTATTCTATTAATACTGATTAGTATTTAATAATAAAGTGTTTACTGAGTAAATAAAAACTTCCTGTTTGGAAAAAAATAACTTTTTAAATATAATAATATCCCCAAGTGATAATCATGTTAACACTGTATAAACAGTGAATTCCACTATTAATGCTACCGTAATCACATTCCCTGTAACACCTAAATGAATAATAATAAAAATATGTGTTATGTAATTCTAATTCTGGATGATGTATCACTGTGCAGTTATTATTAATGGTTATTAATGGTTATTAATGTTTATTACTGGTTCTCTGTCTGCTCAGGTTCCTCTGGAGGTGAGTTCAGGTGTTGTGCTGACTCCTGCTATACCCATCAAGCTCAGATTCACCCCTCGAGCAGCGTCCAACTGCAGCAACGACAGTTAATTTACATCCAGAAGAACTTCAGTTTATAACATAGACCTTTAAATATGAATTATTATTAGTTATTAGACATCAGTATTACTCTAATTATATTCTGTTCTATTCTGTTCATCTTCTTAGACTTATTAGTCAGATATTTGTGTTAATTTGATTATGAAAATAATGTTAGAATTTCAGTTCTTACTTAAATTTAAGAATTATTAATTGGTTTTACACTGTTTACTGAGTAGAAACAAATGACGTGTGTATAAGTACAGTTAAAGGAGAGAGATGATTAAACTTCATAATCTGTGTTTGTTATTAGAAATGTTTTATATTTTAATTTTAATAAAATACATTTACTCTGTTATACAGCACTAATACTTTGTCATTTCACTCATTCAGTCTACAGCAGTTCAGTTCTGGATCTACAGCAGTTTAGCTCCATCCATTCAGTCTATAACAGTTTAGCTCCACCCATTCAGTCTACAGCAGTTTAGCTCCATCCATTCAGTCTATAACAGTTTAGCTCCACCCATTCATTCTACAGCAGTTTAGCTCCACCCACTCAGCCTACTGTGGTGTACTTGGTGATGGTAGGTGGTAATGATTCCTGACACAGTTCTTACTGAGCAGTTCGCTAACTGTCCTGCTCTCTGTCCTCTGTGCTGACTGTCCTCAGGTCAGGAACACCTGTTCTATTTCAGATTTAAGGTACAACTCATTTTATAACATGTTCTAAACACTGAAGTACAATCAGCACCGTGTTAGTACTCATTTTCAGATCTATGAATGGAGTTCAGAGTCCAGAAGTCTGAGAGCTGCTGAATGCAAAATGCTGCAGTACAAATAACATCTTCAGAATAAAGTTTATTCATTTAGAGTGAATAAAATAGTAAAAAAATAAAAATAGAATTTAAATAAAATAAAATAAAAATAGAATAAAGTCCTCTAATCAGATCCTTCTGCGAGGAATCTGAAGACGAGCTACACTAATAATAACAACCATAAACAATAGTACCGAGTCTTTGTTTTACTTCTAAGCTCTTCTTAGTTCTCAAACTGTCTGTTGTTCATTTCCCGGTTCTCCGATATTCTACCTCCCGCATGACCTCCTTCATGTATGACGTCCAACCCAGTGACCTGATGTGACTCATGACTGACTGTTACTAACACTGAGATAAGATAAAGTTATTTTAACGCTGTGTTTTCGGGTCAGTATAATATCTGATCAGCAGTAAACAGGGATCAGACTTGTGGACGAGTAAACACAGCAGTATATTTCTTTATATAAGGTCGTTAATTATATAATGTCAGTCTAAACAGAAACAAGCTTCCCTAAAATAGTAACTTTACAGAAGAGACCAACAACGTTCTTCACTTTCAACGCAAGTCAATGGAGAGCTAGTTTATTAAAAGCAGTTCTAGAGCATTCCAGTACAGTCATCATAAAATTTCCACACAATGTGAAGAAGAACAGTGGAGTTTTAATTACATAGAAAACCAAAAATCACCCCAAAAAATTGTGATAGCTGGTTTTCAGTGAACAGCGATAATATATATTCAGTATATTTGTTTTCAGCTTCACTCTATTCAGAGATGTATAGCTGAAAGATCTGGTTGGGAAGTGAACTTTTGTTTATTATTGTTGCTGTAGTGAAATAAAGATTTAAGGAAGATCTATTATCAGATTACCTGTAACTACTAATCGTTGCGTTGCCGTTATCTTAGAATGAACCCTTATATCTATATAGTAGCAGAAACTACCACCGCCATGTTTCTTCTACAAGGCTGACACCCAGCTTCGTATTCGCCAACTTCTTAGTTAGATTTTCCTGTTCCACCTTAAATAGTACAGTATCTGTGTTCTGGCTCTGACACTCAGCTCCTAGTTCCAGTGTTCCCAGTCCACCTTAAATAGTACAGTATCTGTGTTCTGGCTCTGACACTCAGCTCCTAGTTCCAGTGTTCCCAGTCCATCTTAAATAGTACAGTATCTGTGTTCTGGCTCTGACACTCAGCTCCTAGTTCCAGTGTTCCCAGTCCACCTTAAATAGTACAGTATCTGTGTTCTGGATCTGACGCTCAGTTTCTAGTTCCAGTGTTCCCAGTCCACCTTAAATAGTACAGTATCTGTGTTCTGGCTCTGACACTCAGCTCCTAGTTCCAGTGTTCCCAGTCCACCTTAAATAGTACAGTATCTGTGTTCTGGCTCTGACACTCAGCTCCTAGTTCCAGTGTTCCCAGTCCACCTTAAATAGTACAGTATCTGTGTTCTGGATCTGGCGCTCAGTTTCTAGCTCCAGTGTTCCCAGTCCACCTTAAATAGTACAGTATCTGTGCTCTGGCTCTGACGCTCAGTTTCTAGTTCCAGTGTTCCCAGTCCACCTTAAATAGTACAGTATCTGTCTTCTGGATCTGACGCTCAGTTTCTAGCTCCAGTGTTCCCAGTCCACCTTAAATAGTACAGTATCTGTGCTCTGGCTCTGACGCTCAGTTTCTAGTTCCAGTGTTCCCAGTCCACCTTAAATAGTACAGTATCTGTGTTCTGGCTCTGACGCTCAGTTTCTAGCTCCAGTGTTCCCAGTCCACCTTAAATAGTACAGTATCTGTGTTCTGGATCTGACGCTCAGTTTCTAGCTCCAGTGTTCCCAGTCCACCTTAAATAGTACAGTATCTGTGTTCTGGATCTGACGCTCAGTTTCTAGTTCCAGTGTTCCCAGTCCACCTTAAATAGTACAGTATCTGTGTTCTGGATCTGACGCTCAGTTTCTAGTTCCAGTGTTCCCAGTCCACCTTAAATAGTACAGTATCTGTGTTCTGGATCTGACGCTCAGTTTCTAGTTCCAGTGTTCCCAGTCCACCTTAAATAGTACAGTATCTGTGCTCTGGCTCTGACGCTCAGTTTCTAGTTCCAGTGTTCCCAGTCCACCTTAAATAGTACAGTATCTGTGTTCTGGCTCTGACGCTCAGTTTCTAGTTCCATTGTTCCCAGTCCACCTTAAATAGTACAGTATCTGTGTTCTGGATCTGACGCTCAGTTTCTAGTTCCAGTGTTCCCAGTCCACCTTAAATAGTACAGTATCTGTGTTCTGGATCTGACGCTCAGTTTCTAGCTCCAGTGTTCCCAGTCCACCTTAAATAGTACAGTATCTGTGTTCTGGATCTGACGCTCAGTTTCTAGCTCCAGTGTTCCCAGTCCACCTTAAATAGTACAGTATCTGTGTTCTGGATCTGACGCTCAGTTTCTAGTTCCAGTGTTCCCAGTCCACCTTAAATAGTACAGTATCTGTGCTCTGGCTCTGACGCTCAGTTTCTAGCTCCAGTGTTCCCAGTCCACCTTAAATAGTACAGTATCTGTGTTCTGGATCTGACGCTCAGTTTCTAGTTCCAGTGTTCCCAGTCCACCTTAAATAGTACAGTATCTGTGTTCTGGATCTGACGCTCAGTTTCTAGTTCCAGTGTTCCCAGTCCACCTTAAATAGTACAGTATCTGTGTTCTGGATCTGACGCTCAGTTTCTAGTTCCAGTGTTCCCAGTCCACCTTAAATAGTACAGTATCTGTGTTCTGGATCTGACGCTCAGTTTCTAGCTCCAGTGTTCCCAGTCCACCTTAAATAGTACAGTATCTGTGTTCTGGATCTGACGCTCAGTTTCTAGCTCCAGTGTTCCCAGTCCACCTTAAATAGTACAGTATCTGTGTTCTGGATCTGACGCTCAGTTTCTAGCTCCAGTGTTCCCAGTCCACCTTAAATAGTACAGTATCTGTGTTCTGGATCTGACGCTCAGTTTCTAGTTCCAGTGTTCCCAGTCCACCTTAAATAGTACAGTATCTGTGCTCTGGCTCTGACGCTCAGTTTCTAGCTCCAGTGTTCCCAGTCCACCTTAAATAGTACAGTATCTGTGTTCTGGATCTGACGCTCAGTTTCTAGTTCCAGTGTTCCCAGTCCACCTTAAATAGTACAGTATCTGTGTTCTGGATCTGACGCTCAGTTTCTAGTTCCAGTGTTCCCAGTCCACCTTAAATGTTGCAGTAGCCACTATAACGTCTCGGACTTATTTAAGGTGGACCCGCCAGTCACGCCCAGGCACGTCGAAGCGTTTCAGCTCGCGCTGCAGTTTGAATAAGACACAGCCAATCATTTACATAGCGTCTTGCGCTGTTTTGTCGTGTTTATGTTTCTTGTTTATCTCCACTGTAGATTAATGTTCTAACTGGTTCTGGTTCCTCACAGGAGCAGACAGCAGATCTTCTCTGTCTCTACACTAAGATCGTCTTTATGTTTATATTTATGTTTCTTGTTTATGTTTATGTTTATTATTTGATGGTATATTGTTTCCGCCTCTTTGACCCACACCTGAACTTTGCTGCTCGCTCGTTGTTTTATTCAGCGCTGAAGCTGCGGCGAGCGTCGTGATTGGTCCGTGTCAGCGCGTCACCGCTTCCCTCCGCGTTCTGATTGGCTGAACGGCGAAGTGTTTTCTTTCTCTGCTGAGCCGGACGCATTGAAGAGCGTTCTAAACTCCGCGTTGCGCTCGTTCAGGAGCTGTGAGAAGCTGAAGGTCTGAAGATCAACAGGACCTGAGATCTTCTCCCACCGTCTGAAAGAGCTCTCTGTAACCGGAGCTGCCGGCTCTCCGCTGGTTTCCAGTCTGGAATGGGTTCCCAGTGGATCCAGTGGATCTGCAGTGCAGGAACATGGAGCTCTGTTCTTCTGCTGGTCTGTCTGTCACTGCTGTGAGTCTCCCACTCTTATATAACCACTCTGAATCAGTATACTCACTAATAATACTAATAATAATACTAATAATACTAATACTACTAATGAAATACTAAGAATACTAATACTAATAATAATAACCACTCTGTATCAGTATACTCACTAATAATACTAATAATACTACTACTACTACTACTACTACTAATAATAATAATAATAATAATAATAATAATACTAATACTACTAATAAAATACTAAGAATACTAATACTAATAATAATAACCACTCTGTATCAGTATACTCACTAATAATACTAATAATAATACTAATAACCACTCTGAATCAGTATACTCACTAATAATACTACTACTACTAATAATAATAATAATACTAATAATTCTAATACTACTAATACTACTAATAAAATACTAAGAATACTAATACTAATAATAATACCACTCTGTATCAGTATACTCACTAATACTACTACTACTACTACTAATAATACTAATAATACTAATAATACTAATAAAATACTAATAATACTAATACTACTAATAAAATACTACTAATAATAACCACTCTGTATCAGTATACTCACTAATAATACTAATAATAATACTAATAATACTAATACTACTAATGAAATACTAAGAATACTAATACTAATAATAATAACCACTCTGTATCAGTATACTCACTAATACTAATACTACTACTACTACTAATAATAATAATACTAATAATACTAATAAAATACTAATAATACTAATACTACTAATAAAATACTACTAATAATAACCACTCTGTATCAGTATACTCACTAATAATACTACTACTACTAATAATAATAATAATAATAACCACTCTGTATCAGTATACTCACTAATAATACTAATAATAATAATAACCACTCTGTACCAGCATACTCACTAATACTACTACTACTACTAATAATAATAATAATAACCACTCTGTATCAGTATACTCACTAATAATACTAATAACCACTCTGTATCAGTATACTCACTACTACTACTACTAATAATAATAATACTAATAATACTAATAAAATACTAATAATAATAACCACTCTGTATCAGTATACTCACTAATAATACTACTACTACTACTAATAATAATAACCACTCTGTATCAGTATACTCACTAATAATACTAATAATAATAATAATAACCACTCTGTACCAGCATACTCACTAATAATACTACTACTACTAATAATAATAATAACCACTCTGTATCAGTATACTCACTAATAATACTAATAACCACTCTGTATCAGTATACTCACTAATACTACTACTACTACTAATAATAATATTAATACTAATAATACTAATAATACTAATACTATTAATAAAATACTAAGAATACTAATACTAATAATAATAACCACTCTGTATCAGTATACTCACTAATAATACTAATAATAATACTAATAACCACTCTGTAGCAGTATACTCACTAATAATACTAATAATAATACTAATAACCACTCTGTACCAGTATACTCACTAATACTACTACTACTACTACTAATAATAATAATAATAACCACTCTGTATCAGTATACTCACTAATACTACTACTATTAATAATAATAATAATAACCACTCTGTATCAGTATACTCACTAATACTACTACTATTAATAATAATAATAATAACCACTCTGTATCAGTATACTCACTAATACTACTACTACTACTACTAATAATAATACTAATAATACTAATAATACTAATACTAATAATACTAGTAATAATATCCACTCTGTATCAGTATACTCACTAATAATACTAATGATAATACTAATAACCACTCTGTATCAGTATACTCACTAATAATACTAATAATAATACTAATAATACTACTACTAATAATAACATCCACTCTGTATCAGTATACTCACTAATAATAATACTAATAATACTAATAACACTAATAACCACTCTGTATCAGTATACTCACTAATAATACTAATCCTAATAATACTAATACTAATAATAATAACCACTCTGTATCAGTATACTCACTAATAATACTAATACTAATACTAATATTAATAATACTAATAATAATAACCACTTTGTATGAGTATACTCACTAATAATACTAATAATAATACTAATAATACTAACAACCACTCTGTATCAGTATACTCACTAATAATACTAATAATACTACTACTAATAATACTAATAATACTAATAACCACTCTGTATCAGTATACACACT
>CM038722.1:33683258-33775758 GCA_021613375.1 Megaleporinus macrocephalus | reverse complement strand
CTAATAATAATAATAATAATAATAATAATAACAATTATAATTATAATAATGAACCTGTATCAGTATTAATATACACTACTACTACTACTACTACTACTACTACTACTACTAATAATAATAATAATAATAATAATAATAATAATAATAATAATTATAATTATAATAATGAACCTGTATCAGTATTAATATACACACTACTACTACTACTACTACTAATAATAATAATAATAATAATGACCACATACATTTGGTGTTGGTGCTGTGGAATGAGTTAAATACTAAACACCTAAACTGAGTAGATGTTAGCCTGTAGCTAAGTTAGCCTATAGCTAAGTCTTCAGCATCAAGTAAAGTTTATATTTATAGGTGGCAGTGTTTTAGTGAAATCCGAGGACTGAAAAACGAGAACTGTAAAGACTCTATCTGTGATATGAAGGTGTTGTGTTTGTTTCAGGTATGGATTCTGGTCTAAAAGGTTGTTGAGGAATTTAGGAATTCCTGGTCCGAAACCTCTCCCGTTCTTCGGAACCATATTCCAGTACAGGAAGGTCAGTTCACCTGTGTGACCGTGTTCATATCGTCTGTGATTGGACTGTTGCTCAGTCTAAAATCTGTGGTCAGACAGCAGGCATGAAAATGTGATTCTAATCTGATTTTCACAGACATGTCTCTGTCTGGATGCTCAAATCGGACTGGAAATCTGATATGACGACAAACAAATAACATGGTGGACAGTGGACCACTCGGACCACTCGGATCTGAGAAACACTTGCACGCTGGACATGCTGGGAATCTGATCTGACTACTAACAAATAACAGGGTGGACAGCGACTAAGTCACATGTGTAAAGATCAGATTAGAATCCCATTTTAAACCACCTGCAAATGTGATTTAGATCCGGTTTGATTTCATGTGGTTTCTGCTGTTCAGACTAAGTTGAACCTGGATACGATCTGCATATGACAGAGATCGGATTGGGGCCGGCAGTCTGTTTGGGTTAAAGTGAATGAATTGATTTTGTTTGTTTGCTTGTTTGTTTGTTTGTTTTGAAGGGTTTCCATGGCTTTGATATGGAGTGCTTCAGGACGTACGGCAGGGTGTGGGGGTGAGTGCAGAAGCTGTGTAAGTAAGTTGTGTAAGGAAGCTGTGTAAGTAAGCTGTGTAAGGAATCTGTGTAAGGAAGCTGTGTAAGGAAGTTGTCTAAGGAAGCTTTGTTAGGAAGCTGTGTAAGGAAGCTGTGTAAGTAAGCTGTGTAAGGAAGCTGTGTATGGAAGTTGTGTAAGTAAGTTGTGTAAGTAAGCTGTGTAAGGAAGCTGTGTAAGTAAGCTGTGTAAGGAAGCTGTGTAAGTAAGCTGTGTAAGTAAGCTGTGTAAGGAAGCTGTGTAAGTAAGCTGTGTAAGGAAACTGTGTATGGAAGCTGTGTAAGGAAGCTGTGTATGGAAGTTGTGTAAGTAAGCTGTGTAAGGAAGCTGTGTATGGAAGTTGTGTAAGGAAGCTGTGTATGGAAGCTGTGTAAGGAAGCTGTGTATGGAAGTTGTGTAAGTAAGCTGTGTAAGGAAGCTGTGTATGGAAGTTGTGTAAGTAAGCTGTGTAAGGAAGCTGTGTAAGTAAGCTGTGTAAGTAAGCTGTGTATGGAAGTTGTGTAAGTAAGCTGTGTGAGGAAGCTGTGTAAGTTAGCTGTGTGACTAAGCTGTGTAAGTAAGCTGTGTAAGTAAGCTGTGTAAGGAAGCTGTGTAAGTAAGCTGTGTAAGGAAGCTGTGTAAGGAAGCTGTGTAAGTAAGCTGTGTAAGGAAGCTGTGTAAGTTAGCTGTGTGACTAAGCTGTGTATGGAAGCTGTGTGAGGAAGCTGTTTAAGGAAGCTGTGTGAGGATGTTGTGTAAGGAAGTTGTGTGAGGATGTTGTGTAAGGAAGCTGTGTAAGGAAGCTGTGTTAGGAAGCTGTGTATGGAAGCTGTGTTAGGAAGCTGTGTATGGAAGCTTTGTAAGGAAGCTGTGTGAGGATGTTGTGTAAGAAAGTTGTGTGAGGAAGCTGTTTAAGGAAGCTGTGTGAGAATGTTGTGTATGGAAGCTGTGTGAGGAAGCTGTGTAAGGAATTAGGGTATGGAAGCTGTGTAAGGAAGCTGTGTGAGGAAGCTGTTTAAGGAAGCTGTGTGAGGATGTTGTGTAAGGAAGCTGTGTGAGGATGTTATGTAAGGAAGCTGTGTAAGGAAGCTGTGTTAGGAAGCTGTGTATGGAAGCTTTGTAAGGAAGCTGTGTGAGGATGTTGTGTAAGAAAGTTGTGTAAAAAAGCTGTTTGAGGATGTTGTGTATGGAAGCTGTGTAAGGAAGCTGTGTATGGAAGCTGTGTATGAAATATGTGTCAGAAGTTGTGTAAGGAATCTGTTTGAGGAAGCTGTGTATGGAAGCTGTGTAAGGAAGCTGTGTGAGGAATTTGTCTAAGGAAGCTTTGTTAGGAAGCTGTGTGAGGATGTTGTGTAAGGAAGCTGTGTGAGGAAGCTGTGTATAAAATCTGTGTAAGGAGGTTGTGTAAGGAGGCTGTGTAAGGAGGCTGTGTAAGGAGGCTGTGTAAGGAGGCTGTGTAAGGAGGCTGTGTAAGGAGGCTGTGTAAGAAGGCTGTGTAAGGAGGCTGTGTAAGGAGGCTGTGTAAGGAGGCTGTGTAAGGAGGCTGTGTAAGGAAGCTGTGTAAGGAAGCTGTGTGAGGATGTTGTGTGAGGATGTTGTGTAGGGAAGATGTGTAAGGAAGCTGTTTAAGGAAGCTCTGTAAGGAATTTGTCTAAGGAAGCTGTGTAAGGAAGCTGTGTGAGGATGTTGTGTGAGGATGTTGTGTAGGGAAGCTGTGTATTGAAACTGTAAGGAAGCTGAAGCAGTTATAGCAGTTGCTGAATGCAGTATTTGCTTGATAGCAGCAGGTCATGTTCAGGAAATGAAGGTAATCAGATGTGTAGGTTATACTCAGTGAAGTAAGTACTGTGCGGTATGTCTGAAAAGCCGGCCAGGACAGGTTTCTCACTGGAGTGTGACTGTAGATTCACTTCTACAGAGCTGTGATCAGAAACTGTTTCTATTTCTCAGTATATACGACGTGAGGCAGCCTGTGATCTGCGTTCTGGACAAAGACTTGATTAAAAGTGTGCTGGTCAAAGAGTGCTACTCCCTCTTCACCAACAGACGAGTAAGACTCCTTCTAACAGCCACACTCTCACTCATACTCCAGTATACTACTGAGTAAAGGAATCTACTGTTCCAGCACTTCCTGGAATTTTTCCCCATAGACAATGAATAGGCTGGAAAAGTGCATGGCAATCTATTGAACTTTTGCTTCACCACCAGACACAGCTTCACATACACTGACGGCGCTGTTGGTGTTAGAGCCGCAAGACGAGTCTGCAATAGAGCGATCAAACAGGAAGTTGAACAAAGACTCCATACTGAGAAAGACAGAAAGCAGCTCAAGATATGAAACAATGTGGAGCGAGGAATCAGGTCACGAAGGAACTTACTTGACCCGCTGACTTGTCCAGACTCTTTTAGGTACTCTACCAAAACAGCTGTGATCTCCTGCTTGCTGGTCAAAGTCATTTGCTCAAATGCCACGTTCAGCCCTTCAACACTGTTATGGAAAAGAGAAATATATGCTAGTAACATTTCTGTCAAAGATTGTTTACCTTGGACAATTTAACCATTAGGTGGAGACGTCTTGGTCACATCGATACCACGATTGCATCAAATAGAGGAAAAGAATCTCCTGCCAAGAAAAGGCAACCACTCACATCACTTGGTAAACCTCACAGCTAACACTTGATGTCACAATTGTTAGCATCTCTGCAGTCAGACTGGGCAGGGCAGACCCCCGACCACGACTGCAGTGCTGTACTCGTCTTTTTATAATTTTTTCCATTCCTCTTTTTCCCCCATTGAGTCCCATTCATCTTTGGACACACCAAAACATCACAGTGTCATTTAACCTACAGCCGCCAAACTGCCCCACTCAGGACAGATCCCCAACCTCTAATCCACAGACATACTGACCCACACTCCTCTATTTGTTGTTTATTCATCCTTCGTTCCTCCCATAGAGTCCCCTTCACTTTCAACCATACCTAGCAATGGCTTGTCAACCCATACAGGAACCAATGTACACCATGGAAACCTAATCTTCTAGACATATGTTAGCAACCACCTGAGCCATAGCAAACACACCATAGCAAAAGTCTAGAAACACCTTAGCAATGCACAATCATTATGCATATATTTTTTAGTAAATTTGAATATTGTTTGCTCTAAACTCTATTAAATTGTTAAAACTGCAGCGTAGACTCTATCAGTCTCACTTCCTTCATATCCCCCCCGCACAGGACTTTGGTTTGAATGGGGATCTGTACGATGCCCTGACCATCGTGCACGACGATGACTGGAAGAGAATCCGGAGTGTTCTGTCTCCGTCCTTCACCAGCGGAAGACTGAAGGAGGTGTGTAGGCCATTATTAATGGAGAACCGAGTCTGTACAGGGTCCGGGTTTGAATCTATACTGAGTCTCTACTGATTTTCTACTGTGTCTCTACTGAGTTTCTACTGAGTCCCTACTGAGTCTCAACTAAACATCTACTGAATCTTTACTGAACCTCTGCTGAGTCTCTACTGAACCTCTGCTGAGTCTCTACTGAGTCTCTACTGAGTCCCAACTGAGTCCTAACTGGGTCCCTACTGAGTCTCAACTAAACGTCTACTGAATCTTTACTGAACCTCTGCTGAGTCTCTATTGAGTCTCTACTGAGTCCCTACTGAATCTCTATTGAACCTCTACTGAGTCCCTACTGAGTCTCTACTGAATCTCCACTGAGTCCCTACTGAGTCTCTACGGAATCTTTACTAAGTCTCGACTGAGTCTCTGCTGAGTCTCTATTGAGTCTCTGCTGAGTCTCTACTGAATCTCTACTGAACCTCTACTGAGTCTCTACTGAACCTCTGCTGAATCTGTACTGAGTCCCAACTGAGTCCCAACTGAGTCCTAACTGAGACCCTACTGGGTCCCTACTGAGTCTCTATTGAGCCTCTTAAGTCCCAGCTAAATCTCTACTGAGTGTCCACTGAGTCTGCAGCTGCAGTTGATACAGTCGTTATAATTCTTACACCAATGAAGAAACACTAAGTTCGGTACCGCTGGACTAGCTAACTAGCTAATCTGGCTAATCTGGCTACCGTTAGCACCACTGCTAAAAGATAAACTGGTTCTCTGTGGAGCTTCTGGATAAACTGGGGGGATTGATAGGGAGTGTCTTGTTATGAATCCAACTCGCAATGTTCGAGTTATCAGTCCTTATTCGGTGCTGCCCAGCAAAGGTGAAGATAGCTGTGAAAGCTGTTTCATGGAGATTAAAACAGAACAGGACATTAAATACAGGACTGAGAAGGTAAAGAAAGTGCTGACCAGGTGAACTACTGTAATGATAGCCGGTGAGGAACACAAACGCTGGACGTGTATTTCTCTGAAGAACTAACATGGTGATACATCATCCACTGAGCAGAAGAGGAGATCTCGTGTAGAAGATGATATCATTTTGTTTTGTATGGGTTTTTTTTTTTGCTGTCCCAACATCAGTTATTTCAATTTGCAGTTATTCATTCTGTGTCTGTGTTGAGTTGCAGAGACCAGCAGGTGTCTAACAGTGTTCTTCTGCAGATGTTCGGGATCATGAAGATTCACTCAGGTACTTTATTGAAGAACCTGCAGAAGACCGCAGAACAGGGAGGAGCAGTGGAGGTGAAGGAGTGAGTAGAGATTTCATGTTTATAGGAGATGTTTGTGAGGAGAGGAGGTATAATCCATACCCAAAGAAAGCCAGACCCTTAACAACTACCTGGAAGACCTGCAAGACCCACCAACACTGTCCCTATCAGATAAACAGCACGTATAGTTCTCAGAACATTGGACTGACCGCCCCAGAGTCCAGAACCTCAACACCACTGAATGGACTGACCACCCCAGAGTCCAGAACCTCAACACCACTGAATGGATTGACCACCCCAGAGTCCAGAACCTCAACATCACTGAAGAGACTGACCAACCCACAGTTCAGAAACCTAACATCACTGAATGGACTGACCACCCCAGAATCCAGAAGCTCAACATCACTGAATGGACTGACCACCCCAGAGTCCAGAACCTCACCACCACTGAATGGACTGATCACCACAGAGTCCGAAAGCGAGTCTGATCTGAAAGTGAATCTGATCTAAAAGCGAGTCTGACCATATCTGTGATTCACAGGGTATTTGGACCATACAGTATGGATGTGGTGGCCAGCACAGCGTTCAGTGTGGACATCGACTCCCTCAACAATCCTAACGACCCGTTTGTGACCAACGTAAAGAAGCTCACGCTGAATTTCCTCAGTCCAGTTTTCCTCCTCGCCGGTAACTAAACTTTCAAACACACGTTCACACTGAACCACTCGCCGGTAACGAAACTTTCAAACACACGTTCACACTGAACCACTCGCCGGTAACGAAACTTTCAAACACACGTTCACACTGAACCACTCGCCGGTAACGAAACTTTCAAAAACACATTCACACTGAACCACTCGCCAGTAACGAGACTTTCAAATACACGTTCATACTGAACCACTCGCCAGTAACGAAACTTTCAAACACACGTTCACACTGAACCACTCGCCAGTAACGAAACTTTCAAACACACGTTCACACTGAACCACTCGCCGGTAACGAAACTTTCAAACACACGTTCACACTGAACCATTCGCTGGTAACGAAACTTTCAAACACACGTTCACACTGAACCATTCGCTGGTAACGAAACTTTCAAACACACATTCTTACTGAATCACTCGCCGGTAACGAAACTTTCAAACACACATTCACACTGAACCACTCGCCAGTAACGAAACTTTCAAACACACGTTCTTACTGAACCACTCGCCGGTAACGAAACTTTCAAAGACATGTTCATACTGAACCACTCGCCGGTAACGAAACTTTCAAACACACGTTCACACTGAACCACTCGCCGGTAACGAAACTTTCAAACACACGTTCACACTGAACCACTCGCCGGTAACAAAACTTTCAAACACACGTTCATACTGAACCACTCGCCGGTAACGAAACTTTCAAACACACGTTCATACTGAACCACTCGCCGGTAACGAAACTTTCAAACACACATTCACACTGAACCACTCGCCGGTAACGAAACTTTCAAACACACGTTCATACTGAACCACTCGCCGGTAACGAAACTTTCAAACACACGTTCTTACTGAACCACTCGCCGGTAACGAAACTTTCAAACACACATTCACACTGAACCACTCGCCGGTAACGAAACTTTCAAACACACGTTATTACTGAACCACTCGCCGGTAACGAAACTTTCAAACACACGTTCTTACTGAACCACTCGCCGGTAACGAAACTTTCAAACACACATTCACACTGAACCACTCGCCGGTAACGAAACTTTCAAACACATGTTCACACTGAACCACTCGCCGGTAACGAAACTTTCAAACAGACGTTCACACTGAACCACTCGCCGGTAACGAAACTTTCAAACACACGTTCACACTGAACCACTCGCCGGTAACGAAACTTTCAAACACAGGTTCTTACTGAACCACTCGCCGGTAACGAAACTTTCAAACAGACGTTCACACTGAACCACTCGCCGGTAACGAAACTTTCAAACACACGTTCACACTGAACCACTCGCCGGTAACGAAACTTTCAAACACAGGTTCTTACTGAACCACTCGCCGGTAACGAAACTTTCAAACACACATTCACACTGAACCACTCGCCGGTAACGAAACTTTCAAACACATGTTCACACTGAACCACTCGCCGGTAACGAAACTTTCAAACACACGTTCACACTGAACCACTCGCCGGTAACGAAACTTTCAAACACACGTTCACACTGAACCACTCGCCGGTAACGAAACTTTCAAACAGACGTTCACACTGAACCACTCGCCGGTAACGAAACTTTCAAACACACGTTCACACTGAACCACTCGCCAGTAACGAAACTTTCAAACACACGTTCATACTGAACCACTCGCCGGTAACGAAACTTTCAAACACACATTCACACTGAACCACTCGCCGGTAACGAAACTTTCAAACACACGTTCACACTGAACCACTCGCCGGTAACGAAACTTTCAAACACACGTTCACACTGAACCACTCGCCGGTAACGAAACTTTCAAACACACATTGACACTGAACCACTCGCCGGTAACGAAACTTTCAAACACACGTTCACACTGAACCACTCGCCGGTAACGAAACTTTCAAACACACGTTCACACTGAACCACTCGCCGGTAACGAAACTTTCAAACACACATTCACACTGAACCACTCGCCGGTAACGAAACTTTCAAACACACATTCACACTGAACCACTCTCCGGTAACGAAACTTTCAAACACACGTTCACACTGAACCACTCGCCGGTAACGAAACTTTCAAACACACGTTCACACTGAACCACTCGCCGGTAACGAAACTTTCAAACACACGTTCATACTGAACCACTCGCCGGTAACGAAACTTTCAAACACACATTCACACTGAACCACTCGCCGGTAACGAAACTTTCAAACACACGTTCACACTGAACCACTCGCCGGTAACGAAACTTTCAAACACACGTTCACACTGAACCACTCGCCGGTAACGAAACTTTCAAACACACGTTCACACTGAACCACTCGCCGGTAACGAAACTTTCAAACACACGTTCACACTGAACCACTCGCCGGTAACGAAACTTTCAAACACACATTCACACTGAACCACTCGCCGGTAACGAAACTTTCAAACACACGTTCACACTGAACCACTCGCCGGTAACGAAACTTTCAAACACACGTTCTTACTGAACCACTCACCAGTAACGAAACTTTCAAACACACATTCACACTGAACCACTTGCCGGTAACGAAACTTTCAAACACACGTTCACACTGAACCACTCGCCGGTAACGAAACTTTCAAACACACGTTCACACTGAACCACTCGCCAGTAACGAAACTTTCAAACACACGTTCACACTGAACCACTCGCCAGTAACGAGACTTTCAAATACACGTTCATACTGAACCACTCGCCAGTAACGAAACTTTCAAACACACATTCACACTGAACCACTCGCCGGTAACGAAACTTTCAAACACACATTCACACTGAACCACTCGCCAGTAACGAAACTTTCAAACACACATTCACACTGAACCACTCGCCGGTAACGAAACTTTCAAACACACGTTCACACTGAACCACTCGCCAGTAACGAAACTTTCAAACACACGTTCATACTGAACCACTCGCCAGTAACGAAACTTTCAAACACACGTTCACACTGAACCACTCGCCAGTAACTAAACTTTCAAACACACGTTCATACTGAACCACTCGCCAGTAACGAAACTTTTAAACACACGTTCATACTGAACCACTCGGCAGTAACGAAACTTTCAAACACACGTTCATACTGAACCACTCGCCAGTAACGAAACTTTCAAACACACGTTCACACTGAACCACTCGCCGGTAACGAAACTTTCAAACACACGTTCATACCGAACCACTCACTGCTGTGGACTTAGAATTAATCCATGTGGTCGTATCTTAGTATTAGTTGTGGGAGGTAATAGTGATGGGGTATTAATGTGTGGTGGGGTAATAGGGTTGGGGTGTATTATTATGGGGGGGGGGCGGGGATATTAGTGTTTTTGGGGTATTAGTGTTGGTAGTATTATTTTGGGGGGTATTAGTGTTGGGGGTATTATTTTGGGGGTATTAGTGTGGGGTAACTTGCACATCTGTGAAAGCTCAATTAACTCTGGACACTCTGTAGAACATATGTTGCCTTCTAAACTCTGTCTTCTTCAGAGCTTTCCATCATCACTTACACACGACCAACACTGACCAACACTGACCAACACTGACCAGCACTGACTAACACACACAACCTAACTATATATTAGCAATGAAACTGTCACATAGAACCTCCTAATAAATTCCTGATATTATGATATTAAATAATAATTAATTTAATAAACTCTCAGTCGTATCATTGTTTTTGTCTTCCAGCGCTCTGTCCCTTCACCATACCGCTACTGGAGAAAATGAATTTCGGATTTTTTCCACCATCAGTGACCAAATTCTTTTTCGCCGTCCTGCAGAAGATCAAGGCTGACCGACTGGACAAAGACCACAGGGTTGGTTTGAGAATCACTGAGTGTTCGTACGGTAGTATCAGACCGCGGCACCTCAGCGGTTCTAATGTTCTTGTGAAGCCTTAACGAGTGTCAGGCAGTGATTAGGTTGTTATTAACTGTGGCCTAATCCGTTACACATTCCACAGTGCAGAGGGTCCTGATTAGACTTAGAGAGTCTGATAATGTAAAGCTGATAAAGGCCTTTGACCTTCACTGCCTTAACCACCAGCATGTTTCTGAGATGCCGTCACCACACGGGCTCAGGAATATTCGAACTCACCGTTATCAATAAACGCCGTCCGCCACAGCACCACACGCTGTCTACAGTGGTCAGTCATATACCAACAATATTAGTGTATTTGTGTTGGGGGTATTAGTGTGTGGTGGGACATTATTGTTTGGTGGGGGTATTAGTGTGTGGGAGTATTAGTTGTCAAAGATAATAGTGTTGAGTTATCAGTGTTTGGTGGGGGTATTAGTATGTGGGAGTATTAGTTGTCAAAGATAATAGTGTTGAGGTATCAGTGTTTGGTGGGGGTATTAGTATGTGGGAGTATTAGTTGTCAAAGATAATAGTGTTGAGGTATCAGTGTTTGGTGGGGGTTTTAGTATGTGGGAGTATTAGTTGTCGAAAATAATAGTGTTGAAGTATCCGTGTGTGGTGGGGTATTAGTTGTGGGAGGTAATAGTGTTGGTGGTAGTAGTTTGGGGTAAAGGTATTGGGGTAGAAGTGTGAAGTGGTACAAGTGTGGAAGTAATAGTATTGGGGGTATTAGACTGGGGGAAATAGTGTTGATGGGTATTATTGGTGGTGGGGTGTGTTAGTGTGAGGCTTTTAGCGAAGGGAGTATTACTGTTGGTGGGTGTTAGTGGTGGTGGGGGGTATTAGTGCGGGGGTGTTAGTGTTGGTGGGTGTTAGTGGTGGTGGGGGGTATTAGTGAGGGGGTGTTAGTGTGGGGTTATTAGTATGTATGCGGGGGGTGTTAGTGGGTAATCTGCACATCTGTGAAAGCTCCATTAACTCTGAACACTGTGTAGAACATGTGCGTGCTGCCAGCACACAATCAACACTGACCAGCACTGACCAACACTGACCAGCACACAACCAACACTGACCAACACTGACCAGCACTGACCAACACACAAACAACACTGACCAGCACTGACCAACACTGACCAGCACTGACCAACACTGACCAGCACACAACCAACACTGACCAGCACTGACCAACACTGACCAGCACACAACCAACACTGACCAACACTGACCAGCACTGACCAACACACAACCAACACTGACCAGCACTGACCAACACTGACCAGCACACAACCAACACTGACCAGCACTGACCAACACTGGCCAGCACTGACCAGCACACAACCAACACTGACCAGCACTGACCAACACTGACCAGCACTGACCAGCACACAACCAACACTGACCAACACACAACCAACACTGACCAACACTGACTAGCACTGACCAACACACAACCAACACTGACCAGCACTGACTAACACATAACCAACACTGACCAACACTGACCAACACATAACCAACACTGACCAACACATGACCAACACTGACCAACACATAACCAACACTGAGCATCACTGACCAACACACAACCAACACTGACCAACACACAACCAACACTGACCAACACATAACCAACACTGAGCATCACTGATCAACACACAACCAACACTGACCAACACACAACCAACACTGAGCATCACTGACCAACACACATTCAACACTGACCAGCACTGACCAACACTGACCAACACTGACCAGCACTGACTAACACACAACCAACACTGACCAACACACCACCAACACTGACCAGCACTGACCAACACACAACCAACACTGACCAACACACAACCAACACTGAGCATCACTGACCAACACACAACCAACACTGACCAACACACAACCAACACTGAGCATCACTGACCAACACACCACCAACACTGACCAACACACAACCAACACTGAGCATCACTGACCAACACATAACCAACACTGACCAACACATAACCAACACTGACCAACACATAACCAACACTGACCAACACATAACCAACACTGACCAACACATAACCAACACTGACCAACACATAACCAACACTGATCATCACTGACCAACACATAACCAACACTGACCAACACACAACCAACACTGAGCATCACTGACCAACACACAACCAACACTGACCAACACACAACCAACACTGAGCATCACTGACCAACACACAACCAACACTGACCAACACATAACCAACACTGAGCATCACTGACCAACACATAACCAACACTGATCAACACACAACCAACACTGACCAACACATAACCAACACTGAGCATCACTGACCAACACACCACCAACACTGACCAACACACAACCAACACTGAGCATCACTGACCAACACACCACCAACACTGATCAACACACAACCAACACTGAGCATCACTGACCAACACATAACCAACACTGACCAACACACAACCAACACTGAGCAACACTGACCAACACACCACCAACACTGATCAACACACAACCAACACTGACCAACACTGATCAACACATGACCAACACATAACCAACACTGACCAACACTGACCAACACATAACCAACACTGACCAACACTGCTTTGTCCCTGTCCCTCTGTCTCCCCGTCCCTGCAGAGGCGAGTGGACTTCCTCCAGCTGATGATTGACTCTCAGAGTGCAGATGTAGGAGAAGATGGTAAACAGATGAATAAAGGTACCGCCTCCTTCTCTACTGACTCTGATTACTGAGCCTGTTCCTCAGAGACGCCTCCAGGTCTCTGTCTGATCTCCAGTCTGACAGTTTTGAGATGTTTACAGTTGTGCTTTGTTTCCTCTGAAGGTCTGAGTGACCATGAGATCCTGACCCAGGCCATGGTGTTCATCTTCGCTGGATATGAGACGAGCAGCAGCACGCTGTCCTTCTTCTTCTACAATCTGGCCACCAACCCGGAGGTCCTGAAGAAACTCCAGGAGGAGGTCGACCGAGCTTTCCCGAACCAGGTGACCCCGTCCAGCTGGTCTGGTATAGTTCTTAACATGACCGTAAAGTTAGCACGTTTACCATGAAAATGAACTATGGGGATAAGGGGTTATAGGAATTAATGGGTAATTATGAGGATTAACAGGTAATTAATCCAAATTAACAGGAAATAATGGAAATTAACAGGCAATTATGGGGATTAACATGTAATCAATGGGGATTAACGGGTAATTAGTGGGGATTAAGGGGTAATTATGGGGATTACCAGGTAATTAATGAGAATGAACGGGTAGTTATGAGGATTAACAGGTAATTAATCAGAATTAACAGGAAATAATAGAAATTAATGGGTAATTATGGGGATTACCAGGTAATTAATGGGTATTTATGGGGATTACCAGGTAATTAATGAATATCAATGGGTAATTATGGGGATTGCGAGGTAATTAATAGGAATTAACGGGTAATTATGGGGATTACCAGGTAATTAATGGAAATTAACAGGTAATTATGGGGATTAACAGGTAATTATGGGAATTAACAAGAATAAAATGGGAATATTGGAATCTAAATATTGGAAGCAAGAAACTTACATATGGTTGGTAAAAAACATACTGGAGCAGAATCTCGGCTAAAATAGCCAGATATGATACCAAAACAGTAGAATAGCCAAGCTGCTCCTCAATCCCAGACACATGACACTCTGAAGGCTATTGAGACCACACCCCCTGCATGCGTAATGTCACAGTTATTATTTATATTGTTATGCCTTCATGTCTGCTGTACGGTGTATTGATAGTGTACGATATAGTTTCTTTAAATTGTCCAGTATTTCCTGTTAATCCCAATAAATTCCCATCAATTCCCAAAGTTTCCTGAATGTGCATGGGAAGTTTACATTTTGGAATATTTCCTAAGGTAATTTACTGGAACTGTATTGGAAATGTTCCACCCCTTTCTTAACCCTATGATTGAGGGCACATTAGTACTGGGTCTAGAGCCCCGATCTCCTTTGACTAGCGTCATGTGCTAGAACCTGTACTGTGATCTGTGGGACTTAGCTAGAACTGTAATGTGATCACAGAGAAACATTAAGAATCAACATGTACTGATATAAGAGTAATATAAAGTCTTTGCCGACTTCGCCTTGGCATCCACAATTACAGTTGGGTTTTCAGGGGTCTATCCTGGGCCCACTTTATTAGGCTATATTTGTTGTTCTTGGGCAGCTACTGGTCTTACGGTGTGAGCAATGAAACAGCTGTTACTGGCAGTATTTAAGAAGATGAATCTCACGTTCTGCTGTTTTTTTTTTCAGACTCCAGTTCAGTATGAGGCGCTGATGAACATGGACTATCTGGACGCCACTCTGAATGAATCCATGAGGTTGTACCCTGTCATTCCTCGGGTTGAGAGAATTTCCAAGAAGACCGTGGAGATCGGCGGCCTCACCATCCCGAAGGGAACAGTCGTAGTGATTCCCACTTATGTCCTCCAACGAGACCCAGAATACTGGCCTGACCCAGACACCTTCATCCCTGAGCGGTCAGCATTATTAATATTATTCTTGTTGTCATTATATTCTGTTACTATTACTACTACACTAGTAATTATTTCAGTCATTATGTTAGCAACAGTGCTCAATTACAATTAAGAAAATGATCAAAAAGTTTAAATTTGAAGTACTAAATTTTGTTTAATTGTAAACTTAATAATAATAAAGAGCTGAATGTAATTTACAATTAAGTTAAATGATTAAAAAGTTACAATTTATAGTATCAAATTTAAAATTAGTAGTAAGGTTAATAATAATAAAGACCTGAATATAAATTACATTTAAGAAAAAGAATAAAAAGTAAAAAAAATCAGTATTAAATAAGAAGTTAATAGTAAAGTTAATGATAATAAAGAGCTAAATATAAATTACAATTAAGAAAATTATTAAAAAGTTACAATTTGAAGTATTACATTTAAAGTTAACAGTAAAGTTAATAATAATGAAGGACTAAATATAAATTACAAATAAGAAAAAGATAAAAGGTTTAAATTTGAAGTATGAAATTAAAAGTTTATAGTATAGTTAATGATAATAAAGAGCTGAATATAAATTACAGTTAAGAAAAAAGATTAAATGTTTACATTTTCAGTATTAAATTAGAAGTTTATAGTAAGGTTAATAATAATGAAGTGCTAAATATAGATAACAATTAAAAAAAAGGTTTAAATTTTAAGTATTTAATTAAAAGTTAGTAGGTAAGTTAATGATAAAGACCTGAATATAAATTACAATTAAGAAAAAGATAAAAGGTTTAAATTTAAAGTATTAAATTAGAAGTTAATAGTAAAGTTAATAATAATAAAGAGCTGAATATAAATTACAGTAACTCTATGTGAGAAATAGAGGAGTTCGTATCTGACATTATATAAATATTCTATGGTTTTATGCTGTAATAAAATCACATATATGGAACTGGAGGAAAATTTATCTCCACTGAGCTCGTTATGATCTGTTTATTTCAGTTTTATTGTGTATGTTTATGATCCTGTGCAGGTTCACTAAGGAGAATAAGGACAGTATAGACCCCTATGTGTACATGCCGTTCGGGGCGGGACCCAGGAACTGTATTGGAATGAGATTCGCTCTCGTGTCCATGAAGCTGGCCATCGTAGAGATACTGCAGAGATTCGATGTTCACGTTTGTGGTAAAACTCAGGTCAGCTGGTAAAAATACTGTCACTAACAGTTTATTGTAAATGCAAAATAATGCAATGTGATATTAGTTAAGAATGTGTAAAAGTTGCTGCTTTAAATTGTAAATCACATTAAACTGTAAATGTAACTGTATAATACAAAAATAGGTAAAAAATATCTAATTTACAATTAACTTTCATCTTAATAAATTCACAATCCTGTTTATTTAAAGAGAATCTTTTTGTTTGCCCATAAAATCTGTTAATGTTGAAAATAGTAATTTGGACACTTGTTACTTTCATCATTTTAACAGTTTTATTGTATTTTAAATCCATTTTACCACTTATTCTTTCGAAATCCAAAAATCGAACACCATTATTTGGTAGTTTTATATTTTTTTAGTCATACTAACATTCAGTGAGCAGTACAAACTTTCTATATAAATATGTTCATTATTGCTGTCTTTTATGAATGACGTACCACAGTTAATTTCTTATTGTTGTTTTTTTTTTCTTCTTATAACTAATCTGCATTTTCTTAGGTTCCTCTTGTGCTGGGTTCTGGTATTCTGCTCACTCCTACTAAACCCATCACCCTCCAGTTCACCCCTCGAGCAGCGTCTAACTGCAGCAACAACAGCTAATTTACATCCAGGAGAACTTTAGGTTCTTTATATACACTTTAAAATATCAATTCAAACACAACATATTTATTGTTCTAGACACTTTTTCTAAAGTTAACTGAGTAGAAATTGTAACTATGAGAGTTAATGATGTCAGTATACAATCTTAGACCTCATTACTTAAGTCTGTTTTTAACAATATGTTGAGAATAGTTAGATAAAAAAAAATTAATTTACATCGTTTTATGTGATTGGTGCGTAAATTTAAAAACGTTTTAAGTTTTATGTTCAAAGGTGGCCACTTGTTCAAGTCCTGTTTTTTTGGCCATTCTAATTCACATTCCCTTAAAAACCCTGTATAATATGTTTTGAAATCTTTTCAGTTGTGTGAATAAGGGATAACAGTGAAAAACTAGGGATGGATAGATTTTGGGTTGTGGTACAAGCTGAATCATAACTAGTAGTGTGTAAAATAACCACAGACCAAAACACTGATACACAAATATAGACGATGAGGTTTGTATGTTTTTAAAACTGGTCTGAGGAGCACATTGCTGTTTTATTATTGTATCAGATAATAATCTAAAACTTGTCTGTTATGTGTGGATTAAACATGTCACCAAATATGGCAGTGAGAACTCACCAAAACCCAGGTTTGATCGAACTTAAATGTTAGAATAAAGCCTCTACTATGAATTCTTCATTATTTACTATGAATTATTCCATATCAAATATATATTATTCAGTATCGACTATGGGTTAATTAATATCTACTATGGGTTAATTAGCATCTACTATGGGTTAATTAGTATCTACTATGGGTTAATAAGTATCCACTAGGAATTATTCATTATCTACTATGAAATTATTAGTATCTACTATGAATTATTCAGTACCTAATATGAAATATTTAGTATCTATTATGGGTTAATTAGTATCTACTATGGGTTAATTAGTAGAACCTGTCAGCAACAGTGGGCTAAATGATTGTATGGACTGATGTGTGGTAATTAATTGGCTCAGTAATGTTGAGTGTATGTTTAATCGTTTATTATCGTAATGTTTAGTGTGAGAGTTTTACATCACAACTTTTATTAAACAGGACAATAATAAAATATACAATATACATTGTACCATAACATTTATACAGACCATGTTTTGTCCAGTGTGCTAAAGTCCATAAATAAACAATAATTGTGTATTACAATATGTAGTAGTGTGTGTTTGCAAAAAGGTTTTGACTTATTTATACCAACAACATGGAAATAGGCATGGTGCAAAAACTTTTTCTTATGACTGTACTAACCCTAACCCTAACCCTTTTAAAACCTAATCCTACTACACCCTAACCCTAAAAAAACTGAAACCT
This sequence comes from Megaleporinus macrocephalus, assembly GCA_021613375.1. NCBI lineage: Eukaryota > Metazoa > Chordata > Actinopteri > Characiformes > Anostomidae > Megaleporinus > Megaleporinus macrocephalus. The sequence goes on along the minus strand of CM038722.1, from coordinate 33,757,783 downwards.
AACCCTACTAAATCCTAACCATATTAAACACTAACACTAATAAACCCCAACCGTAGCCCTACTAAACCCTAACCCTATTAAATCCTAAAACCAATAAACCATAATCCTAGCCCTATTAAACCCTAACCCTATTAAACCCTAATACTAACCTTATTACACCATAACCCAATTAAACCCTAATCCTAATACCCCTAACCCTAATAAACCCTAACCCTAATAATCCCCAACCCTAACCCAACTACACCCTAACCCTACTAAACCCTAACCCAACTAAACCCTAACCCTTAGTCTTTTCACTGACAGTATTTGTCTGTCTGAAAGAAATGTGTTATTTTAACTTGGTAAAGTTAAAATAACACATGAAGTTAAACCCTAACCCTAACCCTAAATCCTACTACACCCTAACCCTAAAAAACCCCAAACCTAACCCTACTAAACCCTAACCAAATTAAACAATAACCCTATTAAACCCTAACTGTAGCCATACTAAACCCTAACCCTATTAAATCCTAACACCAATAAACCTGAACCCTAGCCCTACTTAACCCTATTAAACCCTAACCCTATTAAACCCTAACCTTATTAAACCATAACCCAATTAAACCCTAACCCTAATAACCCTAATAAACCCTAACCCTAATAAGCCCAAACCCTAACCCAACTAAACCCTAACCCTATTAAGCCCTAACCCTTGCCCTACTAAACCTTAAGCCTAAACCTATTAAAATCTAACCCTACTACACCCTAACCTTACTAAACCCTAACCCAACTAAACCCTAACCCTATTAAATCCTAACACCAATGAACCCTAGCCCTACTAAACCCTAACCCTATTAAACCCTAACCCTACTAAACCCTAACCCAACTAAACCCTAACCCTAAGTCTTTTCACTGACAGTATTTGTCTGTCTGAAAGAAATGTGTTATTTTAACTTGGTAAAGTGTTTTAAATATTTAGTTAATTACATTTCTACCTAAATTAGTCATTTGTGCTTTACATCTTTTTATTTACAGTTCAGTAAAAGGTAAGGTCTGTATAGCCAGATTAGCTACAGAAACAGTAAATTATTCATGTACAGCGACTTTCTCCAATATTACCTTGCTGGAAATGTGACCAAGGCAGTGTAGCGTTTATCCAGGGTCCAGCTTCCCTCAATGGTTACACAAAGTCCTGCTTTCCCATCAGACTGGCTCTGCTCATGTGTGCATTTAATCTCAAGCTATATGATTATGGTATTTACACTCCCTTGTTCTTATCTACTAGGCTAAAAGGTGGGAAGTCAGTTACTGTGCATATTGTGTAATAAAATTATCAGAGTCACTGGCCAACAGTTCACCTTAACCTCCACAAAATATGGTTCTCCAAACCTATCACTATCTGATTTCAGACTGATTTCACTGTCTTGTACTGACCATACTGACCATATTTAAAGCTGGTTTCACAATTTATGACAACTTATCATCTTCCTAATAATTGTAGAGCCAATATAGGAGTAGTGCATTTAGCGGTTCTGGGACAGATCACATGTACATTGGGATTCAAACACAATTTTAATCCAAAATTCTAATCCAGCTGCTACAAATCAACATATATACACACACATATTAACCACCAACTGGGCCTAGTAACACCTTAAAAACCACCTGATATGCAACAGCAATGGCCTAGCAACCTTAACAACCACCTAGTATACAATACCAATGGCCTAGCAACCTTAACAACCACCTGGTATACAATACAAATGGCTTAGCAACCTTAACAACCACCTGGGATCCTATAGCAATGGCCTAACAACACCCTAACAACCTCCTGGAATACCATAGTAATAGCCTAGTAACATCTTAACAACCCATTGGAGTAACACACTTTCTCCAGTCTCCAGTCCCCAGTCACACATTAACAACCACTTGGGATACCACATTAGTAACCTAGTAACACTTTAACAACCACCTGGGATACTATATCAATAGACTAGTAACACCTTAAAAAACACCTGGGACACTATAGCAATGGCCTAATAACACCCTAAGAACCTCCTGAAATACTATAGTAATAGCCTAGTAGCATCTTAACAACCCTTTGGAATACCATGGCAATAGCCTAGTAACATCTTAAGCACCTGGAATACCACAGTAATAGCCTAGTAACATCATAACAACCACCTGGAATACCACAGTAATAGCCTAGTAACATCTTAACAACCATCTGGGATACTATAGAAATGGCCTAGTAACACTTACTATATTGTTTAATAATACTCAGTATTTGTTCCTGCACCGGTGAGCCGGTGAGAAACTTTGTTTAAGGTGATTATGGTGATTGATTAAGGTGATTGATTAAGGTGATTATGGTGATTATGGTGATTGATTAAGGTGATTATGGTGATTGATTAAGGTGATTATGGTAATTATAGTGATTATAGTGATTAGGTGTTAACTGTGCTGAAGTTAGAAACATGCTGTAGTGGTGTACGGGGCAGTGAGGGTCTCAGAGCTATTTACTGCACTGGAGTGTCTGCCCCTCTCTCACCTCACTCTAGAGTGTCTGCCCCTCTCTCACCTCACTCTAGAGTGTCTGCCTCTCTCTCGCCTCACTCTAGAGTGTCTGCCCCTCTCTCACCTCACTCTAGAGTGTCTGCCTCTCTCTCGCCTCACTCTAGAGTGTCTGCCTCTCTCTTGCCTCACACTGGAGTTTCTGCTGTGTTCGAATCCTAGCAACCAAAACGGATGAACTCTGTTAACCTCCCAGCTTTGTTCTTCACAACAACAGCGTCTGTGTGAAAGAGCTCCTCTGGTTCCTGATATGTTCTCCATGTGTCTTTTGTCAGGAGAGGATCAGATTTACAGTCTTTTTGTTTATCTGAGCAAGTTTCTCAGAAATGGGTCAAAACTTTTCAGCAGTTCATAAGTTCAGAAACTAAACACCAAAACCTTTATAACATCTTATTCAGCACTTACCTTCTGTTGCAAACAATACTTTATTCTGAAACATCTCATTGTTCATATACTGTAATCTCTGATTTTATTAGAACTTCATTCCAGATATCAACTTTATTAGAACTTCAGTCTGGATATTAACTTTATTAGAAGATAATTCTGGACATTAATTCATTAGAATTTCATTCTGGATATTAAATAAAAAGAATTTCATTCTGGATATAAACTTTATTAGAACTTCATTCTGGATATTAACTTTATTAGAACTTCAGTTTGGATATGAACTTAACTAGAACTTCATTCTGGACATTAATTTATTAGAATTTCATTCTGGACAGTAACTTTATTAGAACTTCAGTCTGGATACTAACTTTATTAGAATTAATTCTGGACATTAATTTATTAGAACTTAATTTAGGATATTAACTGTATTAGAACTTCAGTCTGGATATTAACTTTATTAGAACTTCATTCTGGATATTACCTTTATTAGAACTTCATTCTGTATATTAACCATTAGAACTTCATTCTGGATATTACCTTTATTAGAACTTCATTCTGGATATTAACTTTAATAGAATTCATTCTGGGTATTGACTTTATTAGAATTTCAGTCTGTATATTAACTTTATTAGAACTTCAGTCTGGATATTAACTTTATTAGAACTTCATTCTGGATATTACCTTTATTAGAACTTCATTCTGTATATTAACCATTAGAACTTCATTCTGGATATTACCTTTATTAGAACTTTATTCTGGATATTAACTTTAATAGAATTCATTCTGGATATTGACTTTATTAGAATTTCTGTCCGGATATTAACTTTATTAGAACTTCATTCTGTATTTTAACTTTATTAGAAATTCATTCTGGATATTAACTTTATTAGAACTTCATTCTGTATATTAACCATTAGAACTTCATTCAGGATATTACCTTTATTAGAACTTCAGTCTGGATATGAACTTTACTAGAACTTCAGTCTGGATATTAACTTTATTAGAACTTCATTCTGTATATTAACTTTATTAGAACTTCATTCTGGATATTAACTTTATTAGAAGATAATTCTGGACATTATTAGAATTTCATACTGGATATTCATTTATAAGAACTTCATTCTGGATATTAACTTTATTAGAACTTCAGTTTGGATATGAACTTAACTAGAACTTCATTCTGGACATTAATTTATTAGAACTTCATTTTGGATATTAACTGTATTAGAACTTCAGTCTGGATATTAACTTTATTAGAACTTCATTCTGGATATTAACTTTACTAGAACTTCATTCTGGATATTACCTTTATAAGAACTTCATTCTGTATATTAACCATTAGAACTTAATTCTGGATATTACCTTTATTAGAACTTCATTCTGGATATTAACTTTAATAGAATTCATTCTGGATATTGACTTTATTAGAATTTCAGTCTGGATATTACCTTTATTAGAACTTCAGTCTGGATATTAACTTTATTAGAACCTCTGTCTGGATATTAACTTTATTAGAGTTTCAGTCTGGACATTAATTTATTAAAACTACATTCTGGATATTAATTTATTAGAACTTCATTCTGGATATCAACTTTATTAGAACTTCAGTCTGGATATGAACTTTACTAGAACTTCATTCTGGATATTAATTTATTAAAACTACATTCTGTATTTTAACTTTATTAGAACTTCATTCTGGATATTACCTTTATTAGAACTTCATTCTGTATATTAACCATTAGAACTTCATTCTGGATATTACCTTTATTAGAACTTTATTCTGGATATTAACTTTAATGGAATTCATTCTGGATATTGACTTTATTAGAATTTCTGTCCGGATATTAACTTTATTAGAACTTCATTCTGTATTTTAACTTTATTAGAAATTCATTCTGGATATTAACTTTATTAGAACTTCATTCTGTATATTAACCATTCGAACTTCATTCAGGATATTACCTTTATTAGAACTTCAGTCTGGATATGAACTTTACTAGAACTTCAGTCTGGATATTAACTTTATTAGAACTTCATTCTGTATATTAACTTTATTAGAACTTCATTCTGGATATTAACTTTATTAGAAGATAATTCTGGACATTATTAGAATTTCATACTGGATATTCATTTATAAGAACTTCATTCTGGATATTAACTTTATTAGAACTTCAGTTTGGATATGAACTTAACTAGAACTTCATTCTGGACATTAATTTATTAGAACTTCATTTTGGATATTAACTGTATTAGAACTTCAGTCTGGATATTAACTTTATTAGAACTTCATTCTGAATATTAACTTTACTAGAACTTCATTCTGGATATTACCTTTATAAGAACTTCATTCTGTATATTAACCATTAGAACTTAATTCTGGATATTACCTTTATTAGAACTTCATTCTGGATATTGACTTTATTAGAATTTCAGTCTGGATATTACCTTTATTAGAACTTCAGTCTGGATATTAACTTTATTAGAACCTCTGTCTGGATATTAACTTTATTAGAGTTTCAGTCTGGACATTAATTTATTTAAACTACATTCTGGATATTAATTTATTAGAACTTCATTCTGGATATTAACTTTATTAGAACTTCAGTCTGGATATGAACTTTACTAGAACTTCATTCTGGATATTAATTTATTAAAACTACATTCTGTATTTTAACTTTATTAGAACTTCATTCTGGATATTAAATTTATTAGAACTTCAGTCTGGATATTAACTTTATTAGAACTTCAGTCTGGATATGAACTTTACTAGAACTTCATTCTGGATATTAATTTATTAAAACTACATTCTGTATTTTAACTTTATTAGAACTTCATTTTGGATATTAAATTTATTAGAACTTCAGTCTGGATATTAACTTTAGATTTAGATTTAGATTAACTTTAGATTTAGATTTTCGAGAACAAGCCTCACAAATTTCAACCTGCCTATCCCACCTTAAAAGGTACATGTCACATTATGTTTAAGGTGGAATGTAAAACCGGAGTGAGCAGCCAGTGTCAGCACTGTAGTTTCCTGTATATGTGTACGTGCTGAAACGGGTTGAAATCTCCGCCCCTCTGTTCAGTAACATAACATAGCTCAGTAACATTAAGAATGTGTGTGGGCGTTAGAGAGAGCGAGTGTGAGAGAGACAGAGTGTTTAAAGTTGACGATGATGTAAACGCTCAGGCTGTACAGAGTTTAGCCCTTTGTTTAAACATTAACTCTTAAGCTGAGCTTTAAAAGCGCTCTGATCTCCAGGGAACAGCCAGCGAGGGCTCGTCTCAAAGAAGCTTCCAAGAAAAACACAAACCACCAGAGGACGTCCAGAGAAACCGCCACTGTGAACAATCCAGCGATCATGGGATACGTCTGGTTGTTTTCTGCTGAAACCTGGGCCCTCCTGCTGCTCTTCATAAGCCTCCTGGTTGTGTGAGTACATTACATAAGCAAGAACATGGCTGTTTGTTCAAACACAGTTCTTCTCATATAAGATCTATATCTGTAATCATTCTATAAGGCTCTATAGTAATCCAACCAATGCACAATTTTTATAGTATGTATTTTTAATTAAAGGACTAAACTACTATATATATATATATATATATATATATATATATATATATATATATATATATATATATATATATATATATAAATTTATAGAGAATAATCCTATATTAATCTTTAGTTAACTGGGACAATTAGTACAGTTTAAAGTGCTACAAAAGTATTACATATATAAGAATTTATTATTATTATTATTATTATTATTATTATTATTACATCATTTAATATATATGATATGAACTGTTAAGCTACATTACAGAATAGTGCAAATGAAACATTAAAGATAAAAATGAAAGAAAATTGATACTTGGATCAATGTCAGATTCCTCTGTGTAGTCATAATAATAATAATAATAATAATAATAATAATAATAATAATAATAATAATAATAATAATAAAAATAACAATGGGAAAGTTGGACCAGTTTTTATTGAAACCAAGGAACGTCAGAGGATACGTGGCCAGCAGGAGGCGCTGTACAGCGGTAGTAAACACTAGTAAACTGTTTGTTTTTATGGATCAATCGTTGGTGGCAAGATGCTGTAGAAGATCTTCAGCAGAGCCTGCTCGCCCTTCCAGCGTGTGGCCACTGTTTACTTCTCTCACCTCAACGACGGACACGCCCACGGACGTCATCACAGTTCATGCTGTTCTTTGGTTTCAGCTGGGAACAAAACCTTTCGGGTCCTGAGCTGATTCATTTTTGGTGGAAATGCACAGAACGGTTCTGAAGTAGGTGCTCGAACTGAAACGGAACCGGTTCCACGTTGATGGAAAATGATTCATAATTCAACTGACCAATAGAAACGCTCCAATACTGCCTATAACACTCTCTCGTTACATAAACGTAGAGTAAAGGTAAACAACGTTTCTCCTTCTGTCGCAAACTAGCCAACATTGCTTTCTTTGGAGAGCAATGACGCATCAGTCTGTTAATCGGGGCAGTCGTGGGGCAGTCAGGGGGCAGTCGTGTGGCAGTCAGGGGGCAGTCGTGGGGGAGTCAGGGGCTGGAGGTTAGGGAACCAGTTGTGACCGGAAGGTTGCAGGTTCGATTCCCTGGACCAACAGGACATGACTGAAGTGCCCTTAAGCAAGACACCTAACCCCCAACTACCCCCTGGGCTGCGGATAGGGCTGCTCACCACTCCGCTCAAGAGTGCTCACTGCCCCCAAGTGTGTATGTTCACTAGTGTGTGTATATGTGGGTGTTCACTGACCCCTAGTGTATGTTCACTAGTGTGTGTGTATGTGGGTGTTTTGCTGCCCCCTAGTGTGTGTTCAATAGTTTGTGTGTGTGTGTGTTTGTGGGTGTTTACTGCCCCTATTGTGTGTGTTCACTAGTGTGTGTATGTGGGTGTTTCGCTGCCCCTAGTGTGTTTGTTTACTAGTGCATGTATGTGGGTCTTTTACTGCTTCCTAGTGTGTGTGCTCACTAGTGTGAGTGTGTATGTGGGTGTTTGGCCGCCCCCTAGTGTGTGTGTGTTCACTAGTGTGTGTATGTAGGTGTTTTGCTGCCCCCTAGTGTGTATGTTCACTAGTGTGTGTATGTGGGTGTTTTACAGCCCCCTAGTGTGTGTGTGTTCACTAGTGTGTGTATGTGGGTGTTTTACAGCCCCCTAGTGGGTATGTTTACTAGTGTGTGTATGTGGGTGTTTCACTGCCCCCTAGTGTGTGTGTTCACTAGTGTGTGTATGTGGGTGTTTTACAGCCCCCTAGTGGGTATGTTTACTAGTGTGTGTATGTGGGTGTTTTACTGCCCCCTAGTGTGTATGTTTACTAGTGTGTGTATGTGGGTGTTTCACTGCCCCCTAGTGTGTATGTTTACTAGTGGGTGTATGTGGGAGTTTCACTGCCCCTAGTGTGTATGTTCACTAGTGTGTTTATTTGGTGTTTTACTGCCCCCTAGTGTGTATGTTCACTAGTGTGTGTATGTGGGTGTTTTACTGCCCCCTAGTGTGTATGTTTACTAGTGGGTGTATGTGGGTGTTTCACTGCCCCCTAGTGTGTGTGTTCACTAGTGTGTGTATGTGGGTGTTTCACTGCCCCCTAGTGTGTATGTTTACTAGTGTGTGTATGTGGGAGTTTCACTGCCCCTAGTGTGTATGTTCACTAGTGTGTGTATGTGGGTGTTTTACTGCCCCCTAGTGTGTATGTTTACTAGTGTGTGTATGTGGGTGTTTCACTGCCCCCTAGTGTGTATGTTTACTAGTGGGTGTATGTGGGAGTTTCACTGCCCCTAGTGTGTATGTTCACTAGTGTGTTTATTTGGTGTTTTACTGCCCCCTAGTGTGTATGTTCACTAGTGTGTGTATGTGGGTGTTTTACTGCCCCCTAGTGTGTATGTTTACTAGTGGGTGTATGTGGGTGTTTCACTGCCCCCTAGTGTGTGTGTTCACTAGTGTGTGTATGTGGGAGTTTCACTGCCCCTAGTGTGTATGTTCACTAGTGTGTGTATGTGGGTGTTTCACTGCCCCCTAGTGTGTATGTTTACTAGTGGGTGTATGTGGGTGTTTTACTGCCCCCTAGAGTGTATGTTCACTAGTGTGTGTATGTGGGTGTTTCACTGCCCCCTAGTGTGTATGTTCACTAGTGTGTGTATATGGGTGTTTTATTTCCCCCTAGTGTGTATGTTCACTAGTGTGTGCATGTGGGAGTTTCACTGCCCCTAGTGTGTATGTTCACTAGTGTGTGCATGTGGGAGTTTCACTGCCCCTAGTGTGTATGTTCACTAGTGTGTGTATGTGGGTGTTTTACTGCCCCCTAGTGTGTTTGTTTAATAGTTTGTGTATGTGGGCGTTTCACTGCATGGGTAGGAGGTCAGTGCGGAGGTGTGCAAACACAAGTGGTATAAATAGTTACTAAGTAATCTATGAATCTCTCTTTATAGTAAAACTGTTTGTTTGTTTGTTTGTTTGTTGTTTATTCCTGCTGTACTAGACTGTTATTAAATGATTTTCAGATATGGATATTGGCCTCATGGCTTCTTTGACAAGATAGGAGTTCCTGGTCCTAAACCTTTACCATTCATCGGGACCATGTTACAGTATAAGAAGGTGAGTTACACAGCGTAACACACTGTTATCAGTATTCTGGAGTATTGGTAAGCAGTGTTTTATATATAAAAATGTTGTCTCTATTTTCAGGGAGCGCAGTATTTTGATTTGGAGAGCTTCAAGAAGTACGGGAGAATTTGGGGGTGAGTGCTTTGAAACTTGTGTTTTATCTGAGATGGACTGAAGTGCACTATTATAGCCTACTGCTGTATCTTTACATCCAGTGTTACACCAGCAAAGGGATAGCATAACCCTCAGTACAAATAATAGATAAATAAACAGTACAGTATATACAATATACATAATGAACTGTACAGTATATACAATATAAATGATAAACAGTACAGTATATACAATATAAATAATAAACAGTCAAGAACTCTTGAGTTTGTATTTACAAATAATTGCAGATTGCTTCCTAATTGCAGAGGGTAATGGAAAAACTGAACACATTCTATTTTCTGTGAGTGTGTAGAGTTTAAGTGCGTAACATCAGTAACTGGAAATGAGTAAAGTTAGTGGCTCCAACTGCTTATGTGTCATTACAGCCAGTTAAACTATTAATTAACACTGATTTACAACCAGTACGTACGACCGCAGGACATGAGCAACACATAAGAACGTTAATCATGTAGTTGTTTACTTGACATTAGTTAAACATTATTAAAGCATTGCTTCACATTAGTTAATGTAAAGTGTTGCCAACAGCCTAACCCTGAATAGACATCAATGTAACAAATACGCTTTTAATTCATTAACGTTCTTTACAATGTGCTACAAACTGACAACAGACATATAATTATGATTACTAATTATTTGGGGTGGGCGGTTCATGTTCCATTGACTTCCATTCAAAGTTACTGTAATGTTACCATGGTGACAATATGAGGCTTTTTTATTATGGCTTGTTATAAATGTTATATTGAATGTTTTTCAGTAGGCAGTAATGTAATGTATCTCTTAAATAATATTTACAGACTGCTAAGAACTCTATTTCACTTTTATTAAAGAACGTCTAATTTCCTGGCATGTACGGCCTGATAACCCGTTTACGACAGAACAGCTCTTATCACACCGTAACTCGGTTACTTATCAGACTTTAATGACCACGTTAACCTTCCTGAATGTCCAGTAAACATCAGAATATCACATTATGCAATCAGAGCCTTTGGCTTCAGTAAGATAAAGAGTTGCTGATGATCTATAAACTTCTTCTTGGAAGCACTGGAGCGCATAGTATAGACCTGTATTGTTTTCAAGTGTTTAAATGGATATGTGTCCTGAGTTTGAGATGGGTAGTTACAAAAATAGCCTGTGTCTTAGAGATTTATGTAATTTTTTTTAAGATCAAAACAATATTTAACCTGAGTTCAGGCTTCTGGCTGCTGTTACAAGCTGAACAGCTGGTAAAATGATGTTTAATTAAGATTTTTTAATATCAAAATGTATGAATTATTAACATCAGACCACAATAATATTCAGTTAGAGACTCTCTATAATACTGAATTAGACTGTTTGGGAACACTGTGCTAACATTACCTTGATTAAACAAACCTGTCCGTCACTGTCCAATAAGAAACATGTATCTCAGTTTTTGTTGTTTATTTGTTTTCTACATCGTTTAAACGCTGACGTTTACATTGTATGAAAATTTTATGATGAATGGACCAACAGAAACGTTCTTAAATAGTTTTTAACTTTTAATGTAAGTCAATGGAACCAGAATATTTCCAAGCTATTTTGGAGAGTTTCTATTGGTCAGTTCATCCTGAAAATTTGACTCAATGTAAACGGCAACTGTTGTGTTCAAACGATGCAGCAAAATTAAAAATATGGGCAAAAATGGAAATATGTGTTTTCATTGGCCAGCGACAATATGGTAAAATGGTAGATTTTAGAGATCTTAAAGGAGAAGAAAATGAAGAGTGTATAAGAAGACAATCTTTTGCTCCATGCCAAACTGCCAAGAGGAAGAAACTCTCAAACTCCTCTTAGACTGCAATGGTTCTCAAGAAGTAAAAAATGGGACTTGAAATTGAAATGAATATGAAATATATATGTCTCTACTGGAGTCTCTGGTAGAAGTCTTTGGTAGGAATCTCTGGTAGAAGTCTCTGGTAGGAGTCTCTGGTAGAAGTCTCTGGTAGGAGTCTCTGGTAGAAGTCTCTGGTAGAAGTCTCTGGTAGATGTCTCTGGTAGAAGTCTCTGGTAGGAATCTCTGGTAGAAGTCTGGTAGAAGTCTGGTAGAAGTCTCTGGTAGAAGTCTCTGGTAGGAGTCTCTGGTAAAAGTCTCTGGTCGGAGTCTCTGGTAGAAGTCTCTGGTAGGAATCTCTGGTAGAAATCTCTGGTAGGAGTCTCTGGTAGGAGTCTCTGGTTGGAGTCTCTGGTAAAAGTCTCTGGTAGGAGTCTCTGGTAGAAGTCTCTGGTAGGAGTCTCTGGTAAAAGTCTCTGGTAGGAGTCTCTGGTAGGAGTCTCTGGTAGAAGTCTCTGGTAGAAGTCTCTGGTAGGAGTCTCTGGTAGGAATCTCTGGTAGAAGTCTCTGGTAGGAATCTCTGGTAGGAATCTCTGGTAGGAGTCTCTGGTAAAAGCCTCTGGTAGAATGAATATAAACCAACTATCTAAAACCAACTAAAAAATTCTGATTCATTTGCTTTAAAATAGATGATTTTAATTAAACTGAAGGAAAAACCTGAGTTCGCTATGGAAACTCCTGAACGCTACTGTGTTACGTCACTGGTGGACAACAGTGAACAGACTTTTAGACCACCGTATTACTTAGTCCTGAGACTTTTACCCCACCATATCTCTTAGTCCAGATACTTTTAAACCACCATATCACTTAGTCCTGATACTTTTAGACCACCGTATTACTTAGTCCTGAGACTTTTACCCCACCATATCACTTAGTCCTGATACTTTTAGACCATCATATCACTTAGTCCTGATACTTTTAGACCACCATATCACTTAGTCCTGATACTTTTAAACCACCATATCACTTATTCCTGAGACTTTTAGACCACCATATCACTTAGTCCTGATACTTTTACACCACCATATCACTTAGTCCTGATACTTTTACACCACCATATCACTTAGTCCTGATACTTTTACCCCACCATATCATTTAATCCTGAGACTTTTAGACCACCATATCACTTAGTCCTGAGACTTTTAGACCACCATATCACTTAGTCCTGATACTTTTACACCACCGTATTACTTAGTCCTGAGACTTTTAGACCACCATATCACTTAGTCTAGATATTTTTAGACCACCATATCACTTAGTCCTGAGACTTTTAGACCACCATATCACTTAGTCCAGATACTTTTAGGCCACCATATCACTTAGTCCAGATACTTTTAGGCCACCATATCACTTAGTCCTGATACTTTTAGTCAAACCAAACCCACAACAGTTATTGTAGTAAATATGATGAAAGGGCGGGGCTAAACAGTCTTTTAAGCCATTTTTTTTTATTTGTAAAAAGTGAAATGTTTTCTGATTTTTAATAATCTCAAGTTAGGATATCAGACTCCGCTGCGTTTATGTGTTTGATATTTTCATATGAGCTGATGCTCAGCCGTTAAGTTTAAAGAATTTATTTAAAAGTGTGTTCTCTATGTTCTGAAATGAGTTTAATAAAAAAAGAATAATGTGATTCTAAACCCAGATTCTTTTTTCAGTATATATGATGCTCGACAGCCCGTCTTGTGTATCATGGACAAAGACATCCTGAAGACTGTTCTGGTCAAAGAGTGTCACTCTCTCTTCACCAACAGACGAGTAAGCTTCAGCATGTTTATAAACATGTTCACTCTCATTCACAATAACTACCACCACCTGGATAGATAGATAGATAGATAGATAGATAGATAGATAGATAGATAGATAGATAGATAGATAGATAGACAAACACACACAGATAGATAGATAGATAGATAGATAGATAGATAGATAGATAGATAGATAGATAGATAGATAGATAGACACAGATAGATAGATAGATAGATCGATAGATCGATAGATAGATAGATAGATAGATAGATAGATAGATAGATAGATAGATAGATAGATAGATAAACACATACACAGATAGATAGATAGATAGATAGATAGATAGATAGATAGATAGATAGATAGATAGATAGATAGATAGATAGATAGATAGATAAACACACACAGATAGATAGATAGATAGATAGATAGATAGATAGATAGATCAGGTCTTGTACACCGACTCGCTCCTCTAAGCTTTCTTCAGCGTTTTTTCTGACACTAGACTCCGTGTCTTATCTTTAATCCAGAATTTTAAACTGAACGGTCCTCTCTACGACGCCGTGTCCATCGTGGAGGACGACGACTGGAGGAGAATCCGCAGCATCCTCTCTCCGTCCTTCACCAGCGGCAGACTGAAGGAGGTGCGTGAATTTTTATGATGTGATGAGTTTGATAAAGTTAAAATATAATCTAACGTACAGTTACCATGTTAATTACTGATACCTTCAACTACACCACCACTCAACGGGTACTAGAAGCTGATATATAATTACAGCTAATACAGTGAACGTTCAACCTAAACACAAAGAGAACAACAACAAAGAGAATTTATCACATAGCACATGTTTAAATATTCGACTTTGATAATCTATTGTAAGGGATGAGAGGACTCACAGGTGAGATCCATTAGCAGGCTTGTTTATTGATATACAGAGAGATATGGAACTGTGAGCAGTGGGGGTCTGTGAGTAAGAAACCATGAGAACTTTTCCCAGACGTAGACCTCCGCTCCGAGCACAAGCACATGGGTTCGGTTAGAAAACAGTTCAAATGTTCAAATCGAGAAATCTTAGCTTCTTTCAATGGTCTGAAGAGCCTTGAGTTTGGAGAGACCAGGAAACTCGGACACACTAAGGGGTAGCATGAGGTAAACCTTCAGAGATGGTGGGGCACAATCCAGCTGATTTATGTTTCAGAGTGTTTCTGACTAAAATTAATATAAACGTTAGCTAACCCAAACCCTCCTACTCTGTTACCATAACAACACATTATACTAAAGCTGTTTTATTGTAGTATATATGGTCATCGTTGCTATTCATTGCTCTCATCACTGACCTCAAGGTTAAAGCTGGCACAAACTACCCTATGCACCAGGTAGACGAGATCCCCCCCCAATCTAACAACCAGAGTCAGTTGCTAACAACAAACACAGCGCGTGAACTGCGAAGGCTGCCAAAACGCGGTTTTAAAATAAAAGTTTTTAAACAGTTCCTCTGGTTTCATTTTTGGGTGGGACAAATCTACCTGTTTCAGATATATCCCCCCCGGTTCCTATGCCAATGGTAAAAATGATCAGGTGGCTGTAACAAGGGGCGGAGACAAGAGCACAAGACAAAACACAAACAGAAACCACATGGCAGTGACAGAGACACGTAAACAAGACAAGACAGAACCCTTACATCTACATATAGCAATTTCTTGTTACACACATAGAATGAGGCATTCGATACTTCACCACAATTTCAAAGTGTGGTAAGTTTGAGTTTGATAAGTTTGAGTTTGACAAGTTGGAGTTTGGTAAGTTGGAGTTTGATAAGTTGGAGTTTGGTAAGTTGGAGTTTGGTAAGTTGGACTTTGGTAAGTTGGACTTTGGTAAGTTGGAGTTTGATAAGTTGGAGTTTGATAAGTTGGACTTTGATAAGTTGGACTTTGATAAGTTGGAGTTTGATAAGTTGGAGTTTGGTAAGTTGAAGTTTGGTAAGTTGGAGTTTGGTAAGTTGAAGTTTGGTAAGTTGGAGTTTGGTAAGTTGGAGTTTGGTAAGTTGAAGTTTGGTAAGTTGGAGTTTGGTAAGTTGGAGTTTGATAAGTTGGAGTTTGGTAAGTTGAAGTTTGGTAAGTTGGAGTTTGATAAGTTGGAGTTTGATAAGTTGGACTTTGATAAGTTGGACTTTGATAAGTTGGAGTTTGGTAAGTTGGACTTTGATAAGTTGGAGTTTGATAAGTTGGAGTTTGGTAAGTTGAAGTTTGGTAAGTTGGAGTTTGGTAAGTTGGAGTTTGGTAAGTTGAAGTTTGGTAAGTTGGAGTTTGATAAGTTGGAGTTTGGTAAGTTCAACTTTGATAAATTGGACTTTGGTAAGTTGGACTTTGATAAGTTGGACTTTGATAAGTTGGAGTTTAATAAGTTGGAGTTTGGTAAGTTGAAGTTTGGTAAGTTGGAGTTTGGTAAGTTGGACTTTGGTACGTTGGATCAGTGCTGTCAAAATTAATTCCAAGGCCGAGTCTACATTGATCCACATGCCACCGTCAATTATACTACCATCCATATATAACTGATATTCAATAACAGCTTGTATAGTATACATACGTAACCAAACACTTTAACTTAAATGTAAAGTATTCTGGGTAAAAAAAAATGAATATTTAGCTATAATATTTTTTTAATATGAGCCGTTCTGGAGCTCATCTACAGTTTCATCTTTAAAAAATCTGAACCATTAAAACATCAGCATCATACAACAATCATCTTGTACACAGATCTCCAATAATACTAATTTCATATCAATGAGGACAGTGATACCAAACCTTTTGAACACTACCTTAAACTGTTAGCTTGCAGGCTTGTTGCCTTAGAAACTTCCAATTTCCTAAAAATGAGCCTTAGAGAGCCACTAAAACCAGTTTTAAATATAAAAACATGGTTCTACACTGCACAAGAGTCTTCAGGCAGGACAACCGACACTACATACGTCATCATACGTTCTGAGAAGAGTATTGCAACAATGTGAAATGTTGTCATGTTGATCCTCTCTATCTTCCTCAAGCTTATATCTCATCACCGACACCAGAACAGAAAGGCTAGAACTTCCAGTCATTGTTGTGTTCTCACTTGCCAGAATGATAACCCTCCACTGAGACAATCGGCTGTTTATTTATTTGTGTTTGTTGTTGGGGGTCTCCTCAGATGTTTGGTATAATGAAGACACACTCTCACACTTTGGTTGAAAATCTGGGAAAGACGTCCGAGCGAGGAGAAGTGGCGGATTTAAAAGAGTAAGTGGATGTGCTAACATTACTGAAATACCAATAAAAACACCAATAAAACTATATATGATATATAGACTACCGTGTCTGAGGCACTTGGACCAAACAGCAGATCTGATTAGAACAGATGTAAATAATCATACATACAATACAAAGTAACATGAATATCTTATTGTGAGAGAAGTAGATCAGTTTTAAGAACAAAGTTAGGTTACAGATTTCTCCTGGACTACCCAGACATTGTATGAATGTGTTCAGTTTCTTCAGCAACAATCTAAAACCTTTGCACAGCATTATATTTTACTAGTTTACTTGAAATTAGATGAAAGTTATTTGTTTATACTCTTCCAATTGATGTTACTCACTGTATTTTCAGTTTCTTCGGACCATACAGTATGGACGTGGTGACCAGCACAGCGTTTAGCGTCGACATTGATTCTCTGAACAACCCCAATGACCCGTTTGTTGCCAACATCAAGAAATTGCTGAAATTTGACTTCCTCAACCCTCTCTTTGTCCTTGTTGGTAATTTGATTCAAATCCACTTTGACCTACATTTCAACAAAAACACAACCCAGACAATCTGTCTAACGTTTTATATTATCAACGTATCAAACGGTGATGTAATGAGATGCAGTAATAACGCTTGGGTATAATGTGAGCCTCCAGGAAATGTGCTGTAGGAATGAGGATGGGCGAAGAAACATCAACAAAAATACATTAGCAACTAGTCCCACTGTTTAAGAACAACATTTCTCGAAACAGACTGCAAGGATTTTAGGTATTTCACCCCGTACAGCGCAGAATACCATCAAAAGATTCAGAGAATCCAGAGAAACTACTCAATAAATTTCTCAGACAGATCTGTATCAACAAACAGCACGTTTCTCTGATAAACATCACCACATGGGCTAAAACCGTTATCAGTAAACACCGTCCACCACTGCAGGTTAAGACTGACCTACACACAGAAGAATACTGTAGATCAGCCATATATCACAATGGAGAGGTTCTCGCAGGTGCTAGACTGACCTGCCCATCTCCCACTGAATCAGAAACTACAAAATATCACAACAATGGCCCGGCACGTTTGTGCAGATGGGACGTGTATCAATAAAGAGTCTCTAAATCAATGAAATCCTATTTTTGGTCTGTTTCAGGAACAAGATCACAAAAATGCCCCTCGTTCACTTGTTCAAAGAGTCATTCAGTCTAAAGAGGTTTATTAGTGCTTCAAATAAGAGAGTAATATAGCTTTCTTCCATTTATAATAACTCTATTCCATCTGTAACTAACTCTATTCCATCTTTAACTAACTCTATTCCATCTATAACCAACTCTATTCCATCTTTAACTAACTCTGTTCCATCTATAACTAATTCTATTCTATCTATAACTAACTCTATTCCATCTTTAACTAACTCTGTTCCATCCACAACTAACCATGTTCCATCTATAACTAACTCTAGTCCATCTATAACTAACTCTATTCCATCTTCAACTAACTCTGTTCCATCCATAACTAACCATGTTCCATCTATAACTAACTCTATTCCATCTTCAACTAACTCTGTTCCATCCACAACTAACCATGTTCCATCTATAACTAACTCTAGTCCATCTATAACTAACTCTATTCCATCTTCAACTAACTCTGTTCCATCCATAACTAACCATGTTTCATCTATAACTAACTCTATTCCATCTTTAACTAACTCTATTCCATCTATAACCAACTCTATTCCATCTTTAACTAACTCTGTTCCATCTGTAACATTCTATTCCATCTATAACTAACTCTATTCCATCTATAACTAACTCTATTCCATCTTCAGCTAACTCTGTTCCATCCATAACCAACTCTATTCCATCTATAACTAACTCTATTCCATTTATAACTAACTCTATTCCATCTTCAACTAACTCTGTTCCATCTATAACCAACTCTATTCCATCTATAACTAACTCTATTCCATCCATAACTAACCATGTTCCATCTTTAACTAACTCTATTCCATCTTTAACTAACTCTATTCCATCTTTAACTAACCATGTTCCATCTTTAACTAACTCTATTCCATCTTCAACTAACTCTATTCCATCTTTAATGAACTCTGTTCCATCTTTAACTAACTCTGTTCCATCTATAACTAACTCTATTCCATCTTCAACTAACTGTTCCATCCATAACTAACCATGCTCCATCTTTAACTAACTCTATTCCATCTATAACTAACTCTATTCCATCTATAACTAACTCTATTCCATCTTCAGCTAACTCTGTTCCATCTTTAACTAACCATGTTCCATCTTTAACTAACTCTATTCCATCTTCAACTAACTCTGTTCTATCCATAACTAACCATGTTCCATCTTTAACTAACCATGTTCCATCTTTAACTAACTCTATTCAATCTATAACTAACCCTGTTCCATCTATCATCTATAACTAACCCTGTTCCTGAGGTTAAGTATTCTCTCAGTGGTTGTAAGAAATAGGAAACAGGTGAGAATGAAAAGTCTGGTGAGGACGGTCTATTGGTTGAGGAGGATGATTTAGTCAGGTGTTCTCTCACTGGTTTATGGGAAACAGAGTTCTCAAGTTCATCTTTAGGCTCAGTTGAGCCAGCAGGAGGCGTGACATCAATTTCCTGCAAGAGATAGTTTAGCAAGTTCCTCCATAGACATCCATCCATTATTCTGAATTTGAACAGAATCTGCAAGACTAACAAGTAACGCCACCTGCTGTTTTGTTCTCTACTTTTTCAGCGCTCTTCCCGTTTGTGACACCTCTGCTGGAAAAAATGGACTTTGGCTTTTTCCCAGCGGCCGTGACGGATTACTTCTACGGCTCTCTGCAAAAGATAAAGTCTGAACGCATAGCCAAGGACACTAAGGTACACCTCCAGACGTAGAAAAACAAATGATCTGAAAAACGAATCAAACGTCACTTTGACTTTGCAATCTCCTTTAGACCTGATCGGCTTCTGTGTTTCTCACTTCCTGCAGAGGCGAGTGGACTTCCTGCAGCTGATGATAGACTCTCAGAAGTCTGCTAAACCGGAAAAGCTGGATGGCAAAGAATCTTGGCATGGTATGACATTCGGCCCATTAAAATGAAAGCGCCTTGATTAACTTTGATTGATCGTCGTTGTAGGAGTTAGGCTGTGTTCACATGTTTCCAGTAAACCACATACTTCATTATTGTCAATGGGCATTTCCCAAACCACAGAGTTAACCAGAACGCTCCGCCAAGAAGTCAGAATTTGCCATCAATCGCAGCAGACAAACCAGTTGGTCATTTTTTGGGAATACTTGGCACCAAACATCTCAGTGGAACCTAGACTAACCCAATACTAAAAAATACTATAAAATACAGTAGAAACAAGTAGAGCTCAAATAAACAGCTGGAAGGTCGATTGAATGAGAAGGTGCTCAAGAGTAAAAAGTTAAGCACAAAGGTTTTTGGTAAAATCCAGAATCATCCCAAACCCAAAAACATCCAGTCATACCACATGGGAGGATCCATAAAGAGTAGTAGAACTACAGACATGGGTAGAAACCAGAAAACAGTCAGACAGGCAACCGAGCAAAAGGACACAAACCAAAAGAGTAATCCGGAAAACAGAACGAGATAATAACAGGTAAACACAGACTGCAGAACTCTCGGTATGTACTGACGAGGTCAGATTCAGTACTTCACAAAGAAAGACACAAACAGACCAACTTAACTACAGAGAATACCAGGAGAACCCATCAGCACATTAGCAACTACTTGAAGGAGTCAGGAGTGAAGAACCCCAACTTCACAGAAGAAACATGGTTGGAATTCCTTCATGATCGTGATGGGAGACCTAAACGCTCAGCCTAGGTAACGAAAGGACAGTACAACTCTCGACTGTGTTTAATAGTGACAGCAAGATCATTTCCACACGACCAGAACTCACAGGATTGGGACTAAACAGCTGAGTGGACACCCGTTCGTGAGACTAATCAGCTTCAGGGAGTATAAAGACTTGTAAAGGCCATGTGGTCTGATGAGTCTAGACTGACCTACTCCAGAGTGATGGGACTATCATGCATAGTGTCCACTGTACAAGCCTCTGGGGGGGGCAGTGTTGTGATCTGGGGGGCTTCAGTTGGTCAGATCGAGGCTCAGTAACGTTACGTGGCAATAAAATAAAACTGACCACCTGGACGTACTAAATGTCCAGATCATCCAATTAATGGATTTGTTCTTCCCTAATGGCATGGCTATATTCCAGGATAACAAAACTGAGATTCATCTGGATTGTAAAAGAGTGCCTCAGGATACATTAGAAATCACAGAGTCCTGACCTTAACCTCACTGGCAGTCTTTAGCATGAGCTGGAGAAGACATTCCGGAGGGGTTCAGGTCTCCTGTCGTCAGTATAAGATCAGAAAACATAACAGGTAAACACAGACGGCAGGACTTCTACTGACAGGGTATCTACTGACAAGATCAGATTCAGTACTTCACAAAGAAAGACTCAAACAGACCAATTTAAATACAGGGGAACCTCTTAGTACTCAGGAGGTCGAGAACGGGTGCAAGGGTTCTGACTGGTGAAGGACGTCATATGACCAGTTGGTGCATTAAGGGAAACGGAGTCTGGAGTAGAGTGATCAGAATGGCTGATCTGGAAGGCTTCAGTTGTTCAGGAACTGAACCTTCGCATGGCTTCACTGCCGGCATCCCCCGAAAACCACAAGGTCTGAATGTAGCTTTAGTCTTGGTTGGGGTCATCTATTCATGAACACTCGTTTATCTTTGTTTTATCGTTCCAGGTCTGAGTGATCATGAGATCCTGTCCCAATCAATGATCTTCATCTTTGCTGGTTATGAGACGACTAGCAGCACACTGTCCTTCTTCTTTCACAACATGGCCACCAACCCGGAGACCATGAAGAAACTTCAGGAAGAGATCGACCAGACTTTCCCCAACGAGGTAACTGACAGGATCTTGTTCAGTTCGCTTGCACTCAAGCAGGAACGTCAGAAACAGCAAAAACAAAAATTCTCTCACCTTGGTCAAAATGATCGATTGTAGAAAATTACAGGTACTTCAGAAAACAAATTCCAATGCACCATAACCCCCGAGGAACCCCTAACCAAACCCAACAATCATTGTGTGCTCTAAACCAGAATTCACAAGTGAATAAAGGATAGGGATCCGGTCTTGTGACCGGAAGGTCGCTGGTTCGATCCCCAGGACCGGCAGACCACAACTGAGGTGCCCTTGAGCAAGGCACCTAACCCCAACTGCTCCCCTGGCACCGTGGATAGGGCTGCCCACCGCTCCGGGCACGTGTCCTCACTGCCCCCCTAGTGTGTATGTTCACTAGTGTGTGTATATGTGGGTGTTTCACTGCACGGATGGGTAAAATGCGGAGGTCAAATTCCGCTGTGTGTTAACACATGTGGCTAATTCTAGTTCTAAATTCTAAATGTCGTTACTGTACAAGTACAAAAACAACTTCAGTCACTCGCAGACATGTCGGGTGTTTTGTTTTTCAGACTCCAGTTCTGTACGATGCAGTGATGAATATGGAATATCTGGACGCTGCTCTAAACGAGTCGCTCAGGCTTTACCCTGTCGCTATTCGGCTGGAAAGGGTCTGCAAGAAAACCGTGGAGATCAGTGGCCTCACCATCCCCAAGGGCACCGTCGTTGCCGTTCCTACCTTTCCTCTCCATAGAGACCCAGAATACTGGCCGGATCCGGACACCTTTAACCCTGAGAGGTACGGAGACGGCGTTATGCCCTGCTTTGTGGGTAAACATGTTTACAGAAAAGAGTAACAAGTGCAGAATTTTGGCTGGTCACATTAACCCCTTCTGTAATTTTGCACTCAATAATATATTTTAGGCTATAATTGGATTTACTTTTTCAGATTCTATGCACATTTTTCTGTTCTGGACGTTTAACCTTCAATAACCCCTTCAATGCTCTTGCTTGCTCCTCCTTCGCAGATTCACTAAAGGGAATAAAGAGAGTATAGACCCCTATGTGTACATGCCGTTCGGGGCGGGGCCCAGGAACTGTATTGGAATGAGATTCGCTCTCGTGTCCATGAAGCTGGCCATCGTAGAGATACTGCAGAGATTTGACGTCCACGTTTGTGATGAAACTCAGGTCAGTAATATAGATTTTTCTTAATCTATATTAACCCCTTAAAGCCTGAACCATGAAGCAATCACCAAATATTGGACCTTAGAACAAATAATAATAATAAATAATAAATAATAATAATCACTAATAAATAATAATATAATTAAATATCACTTTGCATGTATGAGTTTTGTTTTGTATGGTATTTGGTGTATCTGGAATTGTTTGCAGTGTTTTGCTTTGTTTGAATTCTTTATTCTTTATCGACCAGTTAAAATGTTTACTCGAGTCATTTCTAACTGAGAACGTTTTCTATACTGTACAACAGTGTTTTATCTAGTAGTCTGTACCTACTACAGTCTTCAGTTCTCCACTAGAATTTAGAACAAGGTGAGGGTTTGAGGGAAGTTCAGGTGCACATCAGCTTTTATAGGAAAACAGTGATGATTTAGAGTCTCAACAACTATTAAATATGATTCACTTGTTGTTAAAGGGTTAAATCTCCAATTTAATCACATTTGATATGGTGGTGTAGTGGTTAGTACGGTGGTGTAGTGGTTAGTACGGTGGTGTAGTGGTTAGTATGGTGGTGTAGTGGTTAGTATGGTGGTGTAGTGGTTAGTACGGTGGTGTAGTGGTTAGTATGGTGGTGTAGTGGTTAGTACGGTGGTGTAGTGGTTAGTATGGTGGTGTAGTGGTTAGTACGGTGGTGTAGTGGTTAGTATGGTGGTGTAGTGGTTAGTATGATGGTGTAGTGGTTAGTATGGTGGTGTAGTGGTTAGTATGGTGGTGTAGTGGTTAGTATGGTGGTGTAGTGATTAGTATGGGGGTGTAGTGGTTAGTATGGTGGTGTAGTGGTTAGTATGGTGGTGTAGTGGTTAGTATGGTGGTGTAGGGGTTAGTACGGTGGTGTAGTGGTTAGTATGGTGGTGTAGTGATTAATATGGTGGTGTAGTGGTCAGTACGGTGGTCTGTCCTGCACTGGTAGCCTTCCCGTAGTTCCACATAAATAACCACACGTTTACAGACACACTCTTACATGTCTAAAGTAGCTTCACTGCTTTTAACAGTACCAGCCAGAACCTTCCAGACTTTGGATCTCATGGTTGCTTCTCTCTCCATAAACAGGTTCCTTTAGAGCTCGGCATCACTGGACTGTTGGCTCCCAAAGTCCCCATCAAACTCAAGTTCACCCCTCGAAAAGCGTCCCACTCTAATGACTTCTGCAACAACAACCATTCTTAGGGTCTTTGTACACGTGGGCTCCTCGTACGTTTCCACTGCCTGACCTCATTGTTTGATATTCTACAGTTGTAGCAGTTTGTGTTTGAAGAAAATTAAAGTCAATATTAAATCTAAATGTAAATTAATAAATTGGTGTGTGGTGTATGTTTCACTCAGTCATTGACATGCTGTCCAAAGCCAAACGTTTCTCCAAAATAGTTACTTTACAGGAGAGCCCAAAAACTCTCTTCACTTTCAATGGGAGTCAATGGAACCAGAAATATTTCCAAGCAGTTTTGGAGCATTTCTATTGAGCGTTCATCCTGAACTTCCCACACGGTGTAAACGGAAGGTGTCCATTTAAATGATGTAGAAAATTAAAAATAGTCTAAATGGATTTTTAATTCTTTGGACAGCGACGATATTCTGCTCTTCTCTGTATCTGGATCTCTACAGCTGTGATTGCAGAAGCCAAGACTTAATATACGTATAAAAGCAAAGCAGTAGCTGCAGTAGGAGCCCCTGGTGGATTCATCAGGAACTGCACTGTAAACTACACGGCCACGCCCAGAAGAATCGGCATTACTGCAACAGACACTGTAAAGCTACAGTTCCGACAGCAGTGCTCACTGCAACGACATCCTAGATCACCCTGTAGATCATCCTGTAAATCACTCTGTACAACACCCTGTAGATCACTCTGTAGAACACTCTGTAGATCACTCTGTAGATCACCCTGTAAATCACTCTGTACAACACCCTGTAGATCACTCTGTAGAACACTCTGTAGATCACTCTGTAGATCACCCTGTAGAACAGCCTGTAGATCACTCTGTAGATCACCCTGTAGAACACCCTGTAGATCACCCTGTAGAACACTCTGTAGATCACCATTTAGAACACGCTGTAGATCACCCTGTAGATCACCCTGTAGAACACTCTGTAGATCACCCTGTATATCACTCTGTAGATCACCATGTAGAACACTATGTAGAACACTCTGTAGAACACTCTGTAGATCACCTTGTAGATCAACCTCTAGATCACCCTGTAGATCACTCTGTAGAACACCCCGTACAACACCCTGTAGATCACCCTGTAGATTACCCTGTAGGACACCGTTAAGATCACCATGTAGAACACCCTGTAGATCACGCTGTAGATCACCCTGTAGAACACCATGAGGATCACCATGTAGAACACCCTGTAGATCACCCTGTAGATCACCCTGTAGATCACTATGGAGATCGCCTTCTGAAGTAAAGAATAGTTCAAAAATGCTGAAAATGATGTCAAAGTTTAAAACTTGTACAACTCACATTCTTATTATCCTACTCTGGACAGCAGGAGTGTGGAGGTGTCAGAGTTCTGGTCTGGAAAATGTTTTTGGAACATTCTCTGAACCCACTCCTCCCTGTGGAAGACACTCTCAACAGATCTGGGTCTGAATCCATCCTTGCAGATCACGTACACCATACATGCTGATGGTCTTCTCTGGGGTGGATGGGATCTTCCAGCAGGACAATGAGACACGTCACACGACTAGAAATGTCCCACACTGGTTGGAAGAGCTGACCAAGACCTCCAAGTACTACCCTGGACCCCTAATTCCCCAGACTTGAACCCAGTTGAGCATCTGTGGGACCACCTGGATGGTGGTGTTGGCTCTATGGATCCTCCTCCACGCTCCCTCCAGCAGCTGTGGGATGCACTGCAGTCAGCATGATACCTCCAGATACTGTGACCACCTACCAGGACCTTACAGAGTCTCCCAGTCCGTCTAGCTGCTGCACACGGCGGTCACTCTGGATATTAGCTGGTCATAATAATGTGACTCCACTGTGTAAACACAAGCAGATTTCAGGGATTATTCCAAAACACAGAAGATTAAGAGATGTATGTATGGGAGCAAATTTTTATCTCCAGACTGAAGTACAGGGTGGACACCATAAAAAAGAAACGTGTATTTCCTGAAGGAAACGCTGTGCAGCTTAGGCAGTGTGAGAAACGAGGGATGAGTAAACAACAACTAGAGGAGTGTGAGTTGGTGTGTTTGGGGGTCTGCTCTAAGTGAGTACAGGCAGTTTGGGGGCTGTAGGTTAAATTAAACCATGATGTTTGGCTGCCTTTAAAAAATTAATGGAATGAAACAAACGACAAACAGACGAGTGTGGGTTGAACTAACACTGCAGTCGTGGTGGGGGGTCCGCCCTGAGTCAGCGTATGTGAAACTGTGGCTGGTGGTGGGGCAGAAGTTCAGTAGATTGAGGTCCACTTTTCTAGCCTATTCTGTCTATGGGAAAAATAGAGAATGACCAACAATCCAACCAGACGATCTGGAGATGGAACCGAGTTGATATCTGCAGGACATCGGCAGACGGTGGTCTGGTTTTAAGATGGCTTGTTGTGTCTCTACCAATGTTGAGACCAAATCTGCGTACAGAAGAAATAGCAGTTAAATCCAAAAACGGCCGCCATGTTGGAAACTTGGCCCAACAGGTTTTCCTCCAGCTTGGAAACTGGAATCACCTTCAGCCAAACCCTGTCCATCTTTTTCCATGTTTTCTTTCATTTGTAAGACACTCAGTATATCAGATATTTCAAATATGCGTTCCTAGAGCCGCGTTACACTTCGCTCTGGTTTGTGTATGTTTAAGCAGTAAAGCTTTTTTAGTGATTAGATATTATAAACTAATAATTAAAATAATAAACAATAATGCACAGATCAATCTATCTGGAGGTATAACCTTCTAGATCATTATCATCATCAATACTTTAATACTTTAACTCATAATCTCAAAATATTAAAAAACTGTCTACATAACACATTTTTTTTTCCAAATGAAAGTCCTCATTATTATTTACCAAAAACAAAAAGAATAACATGTACCTGTCGTTACCCATTTAAACATAAAGTGCACTGACGTTTGACACTGGCTCGTTTAGACTTTAAAGCTCTTTTTAATTATTAATACTGTTTTTTTCTTAACAATTTGTATTTTCTGTTTTCTTGAAAACTTCTATTGTGCCAGAGAGTTAATTCAGTAGTCTAAATATTGTTGAAGTAAATGTATTATTATGTTTTTCTATGTATTATTTTATACGTTTAACTGCTTTTTAACTGGGTTTTTGAAAAAAGATTCTCAGGAAAATGACACAGTAGTCCATATTAATGTCGTCAGATATGTATATGTTATGAATGTGTATTTAGATAGTCATGAACATGTTATGAAGTGTTTATGTAGGTTGTTATGAATGTGTTATGTAGACAACCTTCAAATATATTGTTTATTTTTTTTTATCTTAAATCGTTATTTTAATTCTTATTTATTTACTTCATGAACTGAAACACTGTTTCTAAATAAATATGATGTTTACAAACGTCAACAGTTCCCATCAAACTCCACAGTGAACACATAAGGGTTAATTCTGAGCTGTGCTGTGTGTTAGCAGCAGTGATACAAACATGATTATTATTAATAAAGTATAATTAATCAATCAATCAATCAATCAACCTTTATTTAAACTCGGAGTACATTGAGGGTGGCCCTCATTTACAATGTAGCCGAGCATTATATATTGTAAGGGGATTGACAAAATAAAATAAAAAGACCCAGCAATTTAATAAGATGTAGATACAAAATATAAAATAAAATAAGATTTAAAACAAATAAGACAAAAATAAAAAAATTAAAAGTAGGAATATAGAAAATCTAAGGTAATAAAAATAATACAGGCTACAGATAAAAAAATAAAACTAAATACATAAAAGGGTAAAATGCAAGTAAACAATAACTAAGAACAAAAGAAGAAAGTAAGAAAACTATAAAAGAACGATAGCTAAAAAAAACTAGATTAAAAAGGAAATTAAAAGTTAACTAAAAATGTTAAATAAAACAAAAAAAAAACAACTAAAAACATAAAATCTAAAAACTAAACTCAGCTGAAACGTGGCAGGCTGTCTGAAGGTGGTTAGAGATTAAGTGTTTAAAGTGATGGAGTGACTCCAGCTGAGCTGTAGTGAGTTCTGTAGTGAGGTAACTGTAACTAAAAGCAGATTTTCCCAGTTCACTAAAAACTCTCGGTGCCTGAAGGGTGATCTAATCACTGGAGCGAGTCTGGCAGGTTGTGTTATTTTTAATTTGTGTGATGTACAGTGGCATAAATAATAAATAATAAACTGAGATCAGGATTTGTGAAGATCAGAAACAAGTAAACTGAGGAATTCTTGGAAGCTCGAATGATGAAATGAATTTCCTGTAAAGATTCAGAGAACAGAGACGTGTCTGTGGTGTAAACGAGTGCACTAAGAAGGAGTGAGCTGTGTGAAGACCTCTGAAGTAGTTTAAGAAATAACAGAGAGTTGAAGTGAGTCTCGGTGTGGAGGTGTGGGTCTCCACACTGACCAACAATAGAGCTTCAACTAGCCGCTACTGAACTTTCTCCTCGCAGCACTTTCAGGGTTAAGGAGTGAGGCAGTGTGTGTGACCGGTTACGTAATCAAGAAGAACACTATTGTAAACACACCCCGTGAGTCACGTAGAGCTTTTCGTTGGGGGAGGCTTTCCTGCCTGGAGAGATCTGAGAGGAACCAGCTTCACCAGCAGCAGCTCTCAGCCTTCATTCAGCTCGTCTGTCCAATCACAGCGAGTCCTTTACTCTCCTGAGATCCTACTGAGATATCTGAGTCAGTCAGGTACCCTGAGTCAGTCGCGTAACCTGACCTTCCACACCAGCGTGTTCTTCAGCAGCAGGTCTGATCTGGGACCAGCTTCACTGGTTTGTTTGGTAGTGAATAAAGTGAGTATATATTTGTGCTGTAGTCATGGCAACCCCTCAGTATAAGGTGAATAGGTTCACTGCTGTTATGAAGTGTGAGCGTGTGTGCAGGGTGATCTTTACTGTGGGTTCACTCTTTTAATCATTAACATTAACTGCAGGTCATAGTCACTCCGGTGCTCCGTACGGGGACGCGGCACGGCGAGGCGGTGGACGGTCCGGCAGTCATGGGGTCCTTGTGGTGGTTCTCTGGCGAGACGGTGGCCCTCCTGCTGCTCCTCGTAGGGCTGTTGTTTGTGTGAGTACAGTAACTCCTCCACTCAGTCAGTAGTCTCCTGACGCTCTCCAGCTTCCTCCAGCGCAGGAGCAGTAACGGTGCTCGCTGGGTCTGATCTGAGACCTGTTCAGAAACGTCTACTCGTCACGTACAGGGTTCACTGTTCAGTAAGTGTGAAAGTGAGCTGTGTGAGATATGATAGTCCGTCAGTACAGAAGAGGTCAGCTGGTCTCGCTGGCCGGGCGTGAGTGAGTGTGTCTCCCGATATAAAAGTTTATCACTACTGACTGTCTACACTCAGAGCACCTTCACATTTAACCCTTCAGTGCAGCGAAACACACACACACACACACACACACACACACTAGTGAAACACACCAACATACTAGTGAACACACACACACACTTACACACACTAGTGCAACACACATACACCCACTAGTGCAACACACCCACACACTAGTGAACACATACACTTACACACACTAGTGAACACACACACAGACTTATGCACACTAGTGAGCACACATCCACACACACACACACACACACACACACTAGTCAACACACACATACACTTACACACTAGTGAACAAACATGCACACACCCACACACACACTAGTGAACACATGCATTCATACACACACTAGTGAACACACACATACACACACACACACACACACACACACACACACACACTAGTGAACACACACAGACACACTAGTGAGCACACATTAGGGGGCACTGAAACTAGTGAGCACACATCCACACACACACTAGTGAATCCACACATACACTTTCACACTAGTGAACCCACACATACACTTTCACACTAGTGAACACACACACACATAGAATTACACACACTAGTGAGCACACATCCACACACACACTAGTGAACACACACATACACTTACCCACAAGTGAACAAACATGCACACACATACACACACTAGTGAACACATGCATTCATACACACAGTAGTGAACACACACATACACACCCACACACACACACACACTAGTGAACACACACAGACACACTAGTGAACACACATTAGCAGGCACTGAAACTAGTAAGCACACATCCACACACACACACACACACACACTAGTGAACACACAAATACACTTACACAGTAGTGAACAAACATGCACATGCACACACTAGTGAACACATGCATTCATACACACACTTGTGAACACACACATACACACCCACACACACACACTAGTGAACACACACAGACACACTAGTGAACACACATTAGCGGGCACTGAAACTAGTGAGCACACATCCACACACACACTAGTGAACACATATACACTCACACACTAGTGAACAAACATGCACACACACTAGTGAACACATGCATTTATACACACACTAGTGAGCACACACTCACACACAGTAGTGAACACACACACACACACACACACACACACACTAGTGAACACTAAGATACACACATTAGTGGACACACACATACACTCACTAGTGAACACACACAGACACACTTCTGAACACACATTAGGGGGCACTGAAAAACCAGCATACAAACACAATAGTTAACACACACACGCTAGTGAACACATTCACACACACACTAATAAACATTCACATTTGGGAGTGAAACACTTACACACTACAGCAGCAGCAGCAGCAGCTCTAGACATCCTTATTAAAGAGTTCTGTTGTGAAAACCTGGTTCGCACGTAAACAGCGCCACTGCCTGACAATGTTGTGACATGGTGTGCTAACGTGCTAGCGTGTCTACTATGACACTGAGAGGCCACTGGATGATAGTTCACATGGGCCCCACTTGCAGCCCAGACTGGCCCCATTACTGGCCTACATAGGCAACCACACACACAAAGCCCATGTGGAGCCAAATGACAAATTTTTGTGGCCCCCAACTGGTTTTGCTAAAGGGGACCCAATTGGCAGCTCATGTTAAACCCACGTGGGTCCAGATTGACATGCTGGCTGTGAAAGTTCTGTAGTTCTCTTGTTGTAATTCTGAGAGTTTGGTGGACTTCCTCTGGACTGTGTTGTACATGTGCAGGTATGGATACTGGCCCTACAGCTTCTTCAGAAAGTTGGGAATTCCTGGTCCGAGACCTCTCCCGCTGCTGGGAAACCTGTTAGAGTACAAGAAGGTGAGTTCATTCTCGTTTCTCTGAGTCCGAGTCGTTATTATATCATATCTCTATTTCACCATGTCTCGTTTTCAGGGCTTCCACGTTCTCGATATGGAGTGCTTCAAGAAGTACGGGAAGGTTTGGGGGTGAGTACAAACTCCTCCTCATGGTTTTCACCCTCAATAAAGGTCCTAAACGGAACCAGAAAGTCCCATCTGCAATAAAAGAATCCCTTTAAGCTTCATAGAGAAGCTCTCCATGTACGGTTCTTACACATCGAAACACCTCTTTACAGTTTAAAGAACCTCCAGTATAAACACACCTCAGTATCCTAGAACCGCACTTCCTGGAACTGTACCTTTGAGAGTGCCATGTAAAACAATTTCCTCAATAAGGCTTCCACAAAGGGTTCTTTGCATGATACCATAGAGGAACCACCTTCAGTTCTCCTAAGAAGAACCATGACTGGAAAAGAGATCTGACTGTGTAAACAACCTTTTAAAGGTTCACAGAGTACTAACTGTAGACTAGGACCTAGAACCTTTATATTGTGTGGAGGTTCTGCAGACTTTGAACTGCTTCCTTAAGCTTATTATTTACAAAAACCCCGCTGCTGAAGACATCTTTAAGAACCCAGAAGTGGTTCCGCTGACCATTTTTGGGACCTATATTTTTGAGTGTTGAGGTTGTTTAGAGAACAAATGTTGACGCTGAACACTTGGTGGTTATCACACCAATGATACATACATGATGCGGAACATAGAACACAGCACGGGGAAGCCATCAGCTCAAGAAGTAATCAAAACTCTAAGTAGAGAACCAAGGAGGCACTGAGGAACTTGGAAAGACTTTTGCTTTAGTTAGATGTTCAAAAAAAGACGTTTGGTTCCATGAAGAACCTTTCAGTGGAGGATTCTTTGAAGACCATGTGTGAGTGTGTCAGTGAAGAAGCTTGCAAAAGTTTGCACAGTGTACCAATTGTAGACCAGGGCCTAGAACCTTTACATAATGTGGAGGATCTCCAAAGGTTAACAAGCTTCTTTCTAATTTCTTTTTTTTTTTAAATAAAGGTTCTCCAAAGAACCAAACACTCAAAACATTTTTAAGGAATCAGAGGTGGTTCTGTGACATTGCTCAAGGAGCCATTTGTGGAACCCATATTCTTGTGTTGAGAATGTTTAGAGAACTGATGCTGAAAACTTGGTGGCTATCATGCTTATGTTGTACCTGATACAGGTAACTGTAACACTACCTTCAACTACCTGTGTACAGGTAAACTGTAAAACTACCTTCAACTACCTGTGTACAGGTAAACTGTAACACTACCTCTACCTACCTGTGTACAGGTAAACTGTAACACTACCTTTACCTACCTGTGTACAGGTAAACTGTAAAACTACCTTCAACTACCTGTGTACAGGTAAACTGTAACACTACCTTCAGCTACCTGTGTACAGGTAAACTGTAACACTACCTTCACCTACCTGTTTACAGGTAAACTGTAACACTACCTTCACCTACCTGTGTACAGGTAAACTGTAAAACTACCTTCAACTACCTGTGTACAGGTAAACTGTAACACTACCTTCACCTACCTGTGTACAGGTAAACTGTAAAACTACCTTCAACTACCTGTGTACAGGTAAACTGTAACACTACCTTCAGCTACCTGTGTACAGGTAAACTGTAACACTACCTCTACCTACTTGTGTACAGGTTAACTGTAACACTACCTTCACCTACCTGTGTACAGGTAAACTGTAACACTACCTTCACCTACCTGTGTACAGGTTAACTGTAACACTACCTTCACCTACCTGTGTACAGGTTAACTGTAACACTACCTCTACCTACCTGTGTACAGGTAAACTGTAACACTACCTTCACCTACCTGTGTACAGGTAAACTGTAACACTACCTTCACCTACCTGTGTACAGGTTAACTGTAACACTACCTTCACCTACCTGTGTACAGGTAAACAGTAGCAGTACTGTAAGTGTGTATGTGAGTGTGAGTAACTGGGTGTGCTGGTTCTGTGGTTTCAGGATATATGAGGGGAGAACGCCGGTTCTTTGTGTTGTAGATAGAACCATCATTAAATCGGTGCTGGTTAAAGAGTTCCACACGCTCTTTACCAACAAACGGGTAACAGACATTCTTCACCTCATCATCAGTAACGACCTTACTCTGATTACCGGGAGTCTAATTGAGTGTCAAACAACTACAGGGTGAGTCAAAAGTATCAGGACACTGAATACCTCAGCTATGTCCTGAACATGGCCGCCATCTTGAAAGCCGCCATATTTATTGGATCAAGGGCGAGTTTGTCCAATGGGAAGGTGGTCGTGTAGCAGATCAAAGAAGATCAGAACTGATCAGAAATTGATTGATGTAATCAGATTAGTAATATCTCCTGTTTAAATGTTATCATCACAGAAAGTTACAACAACAACCACATTGAACACCATGTTCACCTTCAGATCAGGACAGCACATTGAGACAGTTCTGATCTTCTTTGATCTTCTACACGACCACCTTCCCACTGGAGAAACTTGCTCTTGATCCAATATGGCGGCCAGGTTCAAGGTGTACTGAGACTTTTGGCTCACTATATTTTATAAACAGGACTGTGCAAAATTCAGAGACCACGTTTCATTTCTATGATTAGTTAGCGTCTATTAATATTACTGTCTGATAGTATTAGCTACAGCTGAGAGAGCACTGCAGAGTAATGCTCAGTACTGAAACACCATGTTTGGCGAGTA
Organism: Megaleporinus macrocephalus; assembly: GCA_021613375.1. NCBI lineage: Eukaryota > Metazoa > Chordata > Actinopteri > Characiformes > Anostomidae > Megaleporinus > Megaleporinus macrocephalus. The sequence goes on along the minus strand of CM038722.1, from coordinate 33,723,851 downwards.
TCACAGCTTGTAAGCTCTGTTTGTAGCAGCTGAGAGACTCTCCGTTCTGGTTTGGGGGATGGTCTAGGTTCTAGTTCTGCATGCGCTGATCTTTTGAGGTCCATCCACAAGTTTTGGATGATATTTAGGTTCAGTGACTTTGACGACCAAAGCTCAACTTCCAGTTTGCCTGTCTTCAGTTACTCCATTGTGGATTTTAAGGTGTGTTTAGGATCATTATCCTCTTTTCATCTCCAGCTTTTCTATAGACGCTGTGATGTTCACTTCCAGAATTTGCTGGTACTTAACTATATTAGTTCTTCTCTCCACCAGTGAGATGTTCTCAGTATCACTGGCTGAGAAAAAAGGCCAAAGCATAATGGATCCCCTACTGTACTTAACATCTCCCAAACATAGCAAAGAGTTTAACTTCATCAAAACACACCAGGCTTGTTTAGATGTTCCTCAGACGTTCTGTGGTGAAGATGCAGGAAAGGTTTTCTTCTGATGATTCTCATATTTGTGCAGGTGTGCAGGTGTTCAGAGCATCTCCGCTCCAGAGTCAGCTTAATCTCCCTGATGGGGGCAGTGTTGGTGTGTCTACCTGCTCTTCCAGGTGGTTATTAGGAGTCCCATTTTGTAAATGTAAAATGAAGAACTTCATAGACGTTTTGAGTATAAATGCTAGAAGTGGTCTCTGACTTTTGAACAGATCTACCAAATGTATTAGGACGTTCACTATAAGCTGTTTTAAATAAAGATCTTTTATGTTTTTATTTGTGAGATTTGAGAAGAAGTCTGGAGTAAATGATTTACTGTAGGAGTTTAATGTTAAGCTCTTAGTAAACAAGCATCGAGGGTCAACAGCAGACCCCTGTCCTGTTTGTGTAAACCTGACCTTTAACCCCGTGTGTTCTTATCCTGTGACACGGTCAGGATGCCGGTCTGAGCGGTGAGATGTACGACACCCTGTTTGCAACCAAAGATGAGCAGTGGAAGAGAATCCGGAACGTTCTCTCCCCCTGTTTCACCAGCGGGAGACTGAAGGAGGTGGGATTTACACTAACGCTTACTAATTAACACTCACTTACACTTATCTAACCCTAATTAACACTAATTAATTAACATTAACATACTAATTAATTATTTACATATATATACAGTAACAGTGACTAACACTAATAACAGCAAATTAACACTAATTACAATAATGTACACTAAAGTACGCTTATTAATACTGACACTAAAATAATTAACACTATTTACACTAATGGACACTAATATATGCTTATTAATACTGGCACTAACACTAATTAACACTATTTACACTAAGAAACACTAATGTATGTATATTATATTAAATCTAATGAACACTAATTTATACCAATTAATGCAAATGTACACAATAACACCAATAAATATATACTAAATAACACAAATATATGCCAACTATCATAAATTTATACTAATTAACAAAATTCTACACTAATAGACAAATATGCATTAATTAATTTATTATTAATTAATAATTAATTAATTAAATTATAGAAAAAACTTTCATGATATACACAAATTATAGTAAATATACACCATTTATCATAATATATACTAATTAGCAAAAATCTATACTAAATGATAAATATACATAAATGAAGGACTAATTACTTAAATATATGTTAATTAACACCCATCAACAAATGTACACTAATTGACAGAAATACACACCGACTATCATACATATACACTAATTACCACAAATATAGACTAATTAATATAAATATCCACTGAATAATTAATAGTACATAGTAAAGATTGTATTGTGTGCTGAAGTCGAGCTCATGCAGAGTCTTTCTCGCGCTGTAGTTGATGATCTGTTGAAGGCCTCTCCAGACTGATGTTGGGTCGTGGCTTCTCAGCTTCTCTGAGTGTTTCTTCTTTACCACTTTGAATTCTCTTCTCCAGCCCGTATCCACCTCTTCACAGAGAACTCTGTCCTCACTACATAACGCTCCGAGTTCAGCTGAGAACCAGGCTTTCCTCTTTGATCTAGTCGAAATAAAGTCGTTCTCATGGAAACTGACGTACGACATCACAGTGTCTGTGTATTAGTCCAGTTCATCAGCCGCCTTTCAAACACAGTCCACAGTTTCTCTTCACTGTTAGAACGGCGGGCTTGTTGACCAGCATGACAGAAGAAAACTCTCTAAAACAACATTAAATATATAAATAACTGCTATTATTATTATTATTATTATTATTATTATTATTATTATTATTATTATTATTATTATTATTATATAGTGAATAATATTGTCAATGAATGTTTGCTGTGTTTCTGTAGATGTTTGAAATCATGAAGACACATTCAGACACTTTGGTTAGGAACTTGGAGAAGGCGGTGAAACAAAACAATGAAATTAAAATTAAAGAGTAAGTATCAGCTTATTATTATTATTATTATTATTATTAGTAGTAGTATGATTATTATTGTTACAGATTATATATATAAAACCATGTGATGAATTGCAGGTGCATCTTTAATTATTTTTAATATTATTACTTAGTTATTATTAATATTATTGTTAAATAAAGAATCACAGGTGCTCAGATTTGCATAAATATTTTTTCTGCCCTAAAAAATTGCACATTCCAACCATAAGATAAGATAATTTAGCGTTTTGGGAAACCAATTTTTAAACTAATCCTAGGATTTTCATCCACTCCCCATAAAACTCCACCACTACCTGCAGTTTATGTGAGGGTGTGTTGTTCTCTGTGTCGTTCTAATCTGTGTTCTGTATCTTCAGGTTTCTTGGAGGATACACCATGGACGTAATAACCAGCTCAGCATTCAGCATAAACATTGATTCTCTAAACAACCCAAAAGACCCGTTCGTAACCAACGCCAAGAAGCTGCTGGACTTTGACGTTTTTAGTCCGGTGATATTTACTGCAGGTACTTCAGCTCATTCTTCATATTCACTCATGTTTACGCTCAGCTGTTTCCACAACAGCTGGAATCTCCTGCAGTAAACTGTGATGAACGAAGCTGAGGAACGTATTGACGTAAGATCAATAATAAGATCAATAATAAGATCAAACAGACATGCTGTGTTTGTTCTCTAGCGCTGTTCCCGTTCTTGGTCCCCCTGCTGGAGAAAATGAATTTTTCTGTCTTCCCGCCATCTGTGGTGGATTTCTTCTTCACCGTCCTGCAGAAGATCAAGGCTGACCGAGTGTCCGAAGACCACAAGGTAAATTTAGGAGTTCTAGTGTAGAAAGAAGATAATAATGACATGAATACATTTCTCTCTCTATTATTTCACACTTTCTTCTTTTATAATTTCATCTTTTTAATAGTAATAATATTTTCACACATTAATACTTGTGAACAATGTTTTTGTTATACCAGACTGAGACCATTCCAGATTATAACTGTGTAGATGTTTTAAATACTTTCTTGATAAAAATAAATAAAAACAAACATCATTTTTATGTATATATACAATTTAGGGGTTACTACTTTTAGTTCTTAATTTATTTTCCTGTTTAACACATAATTATATTACTTACATTTACTTCCTTTATATATACTTCCTATATATACTTCCTTTATATATATTATATATACATTTTCAAGTCATTGAAAGTAAATGAAATAAATAAATAAAAACATAACAAACAACATGAAGACACACTCAACAGCCTACAGCACTTCTCTGAATCTTGCCAGCTAAGAAACTTTAACAATGGTCTCCATAGGTTTTCAAATTCTCCTGCCCATCCTCGGGTTATAGAAGTCAGTCTTTCCAGTACGATACCAGAAGCCATTTCCATTAACCACACAAACTGTGAGGGTGCAAGTTGACTCTTTTCAAAGACAGGTGGCAGACTGTGATTGGTTGGAGTAATGAATGAAAGCGTGACGTAACATTGGAGTCTTCCAGGCAGAACTTTCCATTAAGCTTTCATTTCAAAAACAGCCAGAATTTGCATTCTGAACCTAAGAAGGTTCTAGGTAGAGCTTCACGATGCTGAAAGAAGAAATGGGATCCAGAGACAAAAGATTTGGAGCAGCCAATTTATTGACAACAGCAATTGAACCGGAATAGGCTGTTCATCAGCTGATCAGGAGTTTAAGACCACCACTCAAAAGAACCCGAAACCCACTCAAAACAGACATCATAGTGTTAAAAAGAGGACTCAGTAATGAGGAGCTCCACCATTCTTCTTCTTGATCACGTCAAACAATCATTTAGGCAAGCTTGATGCAAGTGTTTCCAGGAGGCTAGTGGGAGATGGCTTCACGAAGGGCATCCACCGTCTGGAGCTGATGTCCATTTTTGTAAACCTCCTTTGCCGTCCATCCCCAAATGTTCTCAATCAGCTTTAGATCAGGGGAACCGGCAGAATGGTCCAAAAGAGTGATGTTATTTTCCTGGAAGAGACTTAGTCAGGTGATTGTGAACTGCAGCATGGTCCTGTTGAAAAACCCAGTCGTTCCTCCACAAGCCAGCTGCTGTTTGACGCCCCTGCTTGACCTGAAGCTCCAAAGTTCCTAGGAATCACCTCAGGTGGGACCTCCTTGTCATGCCAGTAACATTGGAAGCCATCAGGAAATAAAAGCCAGCAGGGAATAAAACTTTCTCCACCTTTCAGTGTCCCTTGTCTGGTGCTCCCTTGCCAAGTCCAAACAGGCAGTCTTATGGTGTTGAAGGGGGCGTGGCCTTTGGAAGCCCTTCTATTGCAGATGCCATCTGATGGTTATTGAGCTGCAGTCAGCACCAGTCATGACCTTACTTTGGGTTGAGGATCGTCTCGTGTCTTGTTTTGGGTCTAGCACTTGACTTTTTTGATCCATGACCCTAAGGACCTCTCTGCGTCCAACCTCAGCGGTGAGGGCACGCTGGGAGAGGCCTCACTTCTTAAACTGTTTGACAATAAATTGCCTGCTCAAAATCTTTTGTCTCTTGTTCCCGTTTCTTCTTTCAGCATCGTGAAGCTCTACTCAGAACCTTCTTAAGATCCAGTAGTGCAAAATGCAAATTCCTGCAATTCTTTAATTGATTAAAAGAATTTGATCCGAAGCGTATCCAGTCTCTTCTAGTTTATCAAGGGTGGACTTTTCATCATAAAATATTAAAGCTGTGTAAAACAGATCTGAACTTTCTTTTTTCTTTTTTTTCTTTTTTTTTAAACCTGTCATTTAATTTTCACAATCGGAATGATAATCTGAATGCACTGACATACCAAGCATATTTACTTTTACAAGAACAGTTCTATAGGTTTCTATAGTCTGATCTTGTAAATGTTTGTATTTTTATTTCATTTATTTGTTTATTTATTAGTAAAGGTGAGTAAAAAGAGGAGAGAGAAAAAAGAAAAAAAAGAAAGGAAGGAAAACAAATAATAATAATAAAATAATATAAATAAATAAATAAACAACTAAATAAACAAACAAATGGGAGAAAAAAAAGATATATATATATATATATATATATATATATATATAGAGAGAGAGAGAGAGAGAGAGAGAGAGAGAGAGAGACATACATACATACACATATTTACATATCTATACATATGCATATATATACATACACCCACACACAATTTTATTATTTGCAGCAGTGTGTGTTTGATCATAACTTTCTAACTTGATGTAGTAGTCGTAGGATCTGGGAGGGAATAACCTGCTTACCTGTTTGTGGCTCTCGTCTGTCCATCAGAGCAGAATGGACTTCATGCAGATAATGGTGGATTCTCAGAAACCAGAGGAAGCAGAAGACCAACAAGGAGATGAGATAAAGAAAGGTGGACTTTTATCAGCTTACAACGCCTCCTAACCGACCGTCCCAGATTCACTTCAGGTTTTCTGGAATGGTTTAGTTGTGCCCAGTTTATAGTATGTAGATACTATTAGGCTTGTATCTTATTCAGTTTCTAAGATATAGACACTTAGAAGTGGGTGTGGCCTAGGTTTTTTGTGTTCGATTATTTAAGAATTGGTCTTAATTACATTAATTAATTACATTAATTCAAATGTTGGTATGATTTGGTGTTTATTACTCAGAGCAAAGTTCTTTTTTTCTAGTTAACTGTTAGTATTAAAGTAATTAAGGTTTCTGAATTGTGCAGGATTAAAAAACTGCCAGATCATGGCTTTTTAAATATTTGTTGCTCATCTTTGACAAAGTCTACCATAAAAAAATCTTATACTGGACAATTAAGTTAATTAATTGAAAAAAAATAATTTAATTATACCAAATATTTTGAACCCTCTTGAACAAAGGTGTTTTATAAAGTATAAAATAAATGCAAATATAACCAACATATAGCATGCTTGATCATTATGGAACTGAATTAGAAAAACTGCATCCAATAACAAATATGAACAAACAGGTAATATTTCAGGGTTGTTAGTTGGTCTGTCCTAAATCATCAACAGTTTAAAACAGTTATTGACACTAATAAAAGTCTCAGTTTCTCAATATTACCCACATTATTCACAGGACACAATGGAATATTAAGCAAACTTAAAATGAAACTGTTAATTAAGAATTGAGTATTGAGTAAGAGTATCTGTTGTTATTGGCTGTAGATACATAAGACCTTTCTTCAGTAATTATAATTGTGTATGTTCTACCTCTAAAGGTATGAGTGATCATGAGATTATTTCTCAGTCTGTGATCTTCATCTTGGCTGGTTATGAGACAAGCGGCACGCTATCCTTATTCTTCTACAACCTAGCGACAAACCCCAAAGCAATGAAGAAACTTCAGGAAGAGATCGACCAAACCTTCCCAAATGAGGTAACTAACTTACTATTACACGTATACCTCCATACAGAACTGTATTCCCTGAGATCAGAGCCCAACACTGCTGAAAACCTTCACTTCCTCTAAGTACAGAAGCTTAAAACTTAAAAAAAGGCCAAGTATAAACAAGACTGACTAACTTTTCGATTGTGTAATTTCTTGCTGTTTAAGTAAACAATAACAATAATTTGTCAAATTGAAGTTGTCATACTGGGAGAATGGTTTTAGTAAAGTTACACCCTTTGAACTACCAGTCAAACGTTTTAGATACACTACCAGTCAAACGTTTTAGTACACTACCAGTCAAATGTTTTAGATACACTACCAGTCAAACGTTTTAGATACACTACCAGCCAAACGTTTTAGATATACTACCAGCCAAACGTTTTAGATATACTACCAGTCAAACGTTTTAGATACACTACCAGCCAAACGTTTTAGATATACTACCAGTCAAACGTTTTAGATACACTACCAGTCAAACGTTTTAGTACACTACCAGACAAACGTTTTAGATACACTACCAGACAAACGTTTTAGATACACTACCAGTCAAATGTTTTAGATACACTACCAGCCAAACGTTTTAGATATACTACCAGCCAAACGTTTTAGTACACTACCAGTCAAACATTTTAGATACACTACCAGACAAACGTTTTAGTAAACTACCAGACAAACATTTTAGTACACTACCAGTCTAACGTTTTAGTACACTACCAGTCAAACGTTTTAGTACACTACCAGTCAAACGTTTTAGTACACTACCAGCCAAATGTTTTAGTACACTACCAGCCAAACATTTTAGATACACTACCAGACAAATGTTTTAGTACACTACCAGTCAAACGTTTTAGATACACTACCAGTCAAACGTTTTAGATACACTACCAGCCCAACGTCTTAGTACACTACCAGCCAAACGTTTTAGTACACTACCAGTCAAACGTTTTAGATACACTACCAGCCAAACGTTTTAGATACACTAGCAGTCAAACGTTTTAGTACACTACCAGCCAAACGTTTTAGATACACTACCAGTCAAACGCTTTAGTACACTACCAGTCAAACATTTTAGATACACTACCTGTCAATCGTTTTAGTACACTACCAGCCAAACGTTTTAGATACACTACCAGCCAAACGTTTTAGTACACTACCAGCCAAATGTTTTAGATACACTACCAGCCAAACGTTTTAGTACACTACCAGTCAAACGTTTTAGATACACTACCAGTCAAACATTTTAGTACACTACCAGCCAAACAAATAAACTAGATAAATAAAATAATTAAAAACATGAATGAGTTCCTAACACACTCGTTACCTCACGTTCTCTTTGAAGGACAGACAGATTATATTAACCTCTCTGTGACCTCCAGGACCCCCATTCTTCCTTTTCTTTCTCTTTTCCAAACACGAAACCAACAGCATCCCACGCATCTACAATAAACAGAAATATCATGTGGGCAGATCCTGAAATCTACTTGCTAATTGAAGCTTAGCTTCAAGCATTACTTGTGTCCTGGTTTGTTCCTCAGGCTGCAGTTCAGTACGATGTGATGATGAGTATGGACTATCTGGAAGCTGCTCTGAATGAGTCAATGAGGGTGTACCCTGTGGCTGCTCGGCTGGACAGAGTCTGCAAGAAAACCGTAGAGATTAACGGAGTGACTATCCCCGAGGGAACCGTCGTCCTGATCCCCACGTATCCCCTCCACAGAGACCCTGAGTACTGGCCTGACCCAGACACCTTCAAACCTGAGAGGTAGAAACTGCAGAGAAAGTAAAAGTACTTTCCCAAGAAAGTGACTTGACAACAAGATCAAAAGTAATACGTCAAGAAGAACCATCAGCTTACCAGTTGCATGTTATTGCAAACAAATTCAATAATTAGCAGCTCAGGTTTTTGATGTACGATATCATCCTCACTATGAAGTTTCCTGGCAGGTATAGTTTATATATCTTTGCATGTTATTCCAGATACACTGTATTGCCAACAGCGTTCAGTTCAGGTGTTCAATCACTTTCATGTCCACAGGTGTATAAACCAGCTCATAGTCCTGCAGACTGCTTCTACACACATTAGTAAAGAGTGGGTCTCTCAGGAGCTCAGTGAACTCCAGCGTGGTACCGTGATAGGACGCCACCTGTGGAACAAGTCCAGTGGTGAAGTTTCCTCACTACTAAATATTCCACAGTGGACTGTCAGTGGTGTTCTAACAAAGTGGAAGTGATTGAGAACAACAGCAACTCAGACACCAAGTGGTAGAACACGTACAATGACAGAGCGGGTCAGCGGATGCTGAGGAGCATAGTGCACAGAGGTCACCAACTTTCTACAGAGTCCATCACTACAGACCTCCAAATTTCATGTGGTCTTCAGATCAGCTCAAGAACAGAGCGTAGAGAGCTTCATGGAATGGGTCTCCATGGCCGAGCAGCTGCATCCAACCCTTACATCACCAAGAATAATGCAGAGCGTCAGATGCAGTGGAGTAAAGCACGCCGACACTGGACTCTAGAGCAATGGAGACGTGTTCTCTGGAGTGACCAATCACGCTTCTCCGTCTGGCAGTCCAATGGGCGAGTCTGGGTTTGGTGGTTGCCAGGAGACCGATACTTGTCTGACAGCATTGTACTGAGTGTAAAGTTTGCAATTTTATGCTCCCAACTTTGTGGGGACAGTTTGGGTATGGCCTCTTCCTGTTCCAACATGGCTGCCCACCAGTGCACAGAGCAGCTCTATAAAGACATGGAGGAGGAGTTTGGTGTGGAAGAACTTGACTGACCTCAACCTGATAGAACACCTTTGGGATGAATTAGAGCGGAGACTGTGAGCCAGACCTTCTCGTCTAACATCAGTGTCTGACCTCACAGATGGTCTTCTGGAAGAACGGTCCAACATTCCCATAAACACTCTCCTAAACCGTGTGGAGAGCCTTCCCAGAAGAGCTGAAGCTGTTATAGCTGCAAAGGTTGGGCTCACATCCTATTAAACCCTATGGATTAAGAATAGGACGTCACTCGAGTTCATATACGTGTGAAGACAGACGAGTGAATACTTTTGGCAATATAGTGCATCATTACTTTTCTTTATTCAGTATTTTTATGATGAATATATCTACAGTATCTTTTACTTCATACATAACTGACATTACAGCTCCCACTTGTAAAGCATCGTAAGTCTGTTAAACATGTCTTTATAATGACCTACAGATACATTGTTTATCTTTCAAATTAGGAAGCGATCGATATTAATAATGGATATTAAATTAGAAAATGTTACAGCCCTAGTATTTATAGTAATTAAAAGACCTTGTTTTCTCCTCCTCTGTAGGTTCACTAGGGAGAATAAGGAGAGTATAGATCCGTACATGTACATGCCTTTCGGCGCAGGACCCAGGATCTGTATTGGAATGAGATTCGCTCTTGTGGCTTTAAAGCTGATCACCGTAGAGATACTGCGGAGGTTTGACGTCAGCGCTTGCGACAAGACAAAGGTTAGATCTAATCATTTAATCTATGAGAAACTGTACAACATGATATATCACAATACCTACATTTAGAGTTATACATTCAACCTAATGAGAAACTGTAACTCAGTTTATATCACAGTACCTACGTTTAAAGTTATACATTTAACCTAATGAGAAACTGTACAATATGATTTATCACAATACCTACACTTAGAGCTATACATTCAACCTAATGAGAAACTGTAACTCAGTTTATATACAATACCTACATTTAGAGTTATACATTCAACCTAATGAGAAACTGTAACTCAGTTTATATACAATACCTACATTTAGAGTTATACATTCAACCTAATGAGAAACTGTACTCAGTTTATATACAATACCTACATTTAGAGTTATACATTCAACCTAATGAGAAACTGTACTCAGTTTATATACAATACCTACATTTAGAGTTATATTCGTAGTTTTAAACTTATACATTACTCAGATAGCCTCTTTATCTCAGTTCAATATATATATATTTGTGTTATTTATTAAAATGTAATATAATTAATAGCTAATTATTTTTGTTGATTTTTGTAGGTTCCGTTGGAGTTTGCCCTCACTCCTTTCCTCTCACCTAAAGACCCCATCATACTCAAATTCACCCCTCGAGCTAACTCCAAATCAGACGACTTGTCCAACAACGATGACTCTTAATCACATGGTGTTTGTGTGACTAACTAGTCCAGTTTTTTTGTTAATTAGCTTTCAAGTTCACAGCCTGGCCAAAAAAGTTGCTGTTTATATGCAAATGAGTAAATATTTAGTATTTAATTGGTTAATTACTGCAGTAATTAACAGCTAGTATCAGGTATTCTACCTCTAACTGATACAGTGAGGAACTTGTCACTCCTTAAAGTACCCATGTATCTGGGTCAGGGAGAAGATCTGAAAGCTTTCAGAAGGTCAGATTATTGTACAGCATCCAGCAAAGAATTACCCGTGTGGAGAAGCTGGAATGACTGGAATTTTAGTTCAGAACTGACCAGCACATTATAAACAGCTCTAAACTCAAGCCAAATTTGATTTTTAATGTTCAGATTTTCTACTTTGAACTTTGTTGAAAAAATAAATATAGTTTTAATAAGATAAATAATACTGATGGCTCATTAAGTACAATTTGAAGTGAACAGTCAATGTAACTCAGAACAGATGTTTTGTTTGTATTAGTCAACATGTTCTCGCAACAAAACATATGTTTTAAAAAGTCTAATTAAAACAAAAAATGAAGATAATAAGTATGCTGAATGTCCAGTATTTGCAAATAAGCTCAAACATAATTGAGCTAAAGATAAAATTTGTATACTAAATGATTTATTAAAAAATTGCTTTTAGATTAATAAACTATTATAAATATAAATACAGAATATTTCTGTTGAATATAATAGGATTGTTATGAAGTGACTAATGAATACTTATGAGGTATGGAATTAATATTGTAATGTTTATGCATGTTGTTTTTTGGTTGTGTGTTTATGTTCTAACTGTTTCTGAGGACTTTTAATTTGAAGGGCAGTGCTAAGGTTGGTTGTGGGAGTGGCAGCTGTGGGAGCTGGACCCAGCTAGCAAAGTAAGCCTTAAGCTAGCTGGAGAAAGAGCCATGCTCTCTTTTTGCTGCATTTCAAGAAATCTGCATCATGCAAAAAAACCTTTATAACATTTGAGTGTCTATGGAGACCCATTCTATACATCTAAATAATAATATCTATATAAATTCTATATATCGATGCTGTCCAATATATATGCCAAAGTAAATCTATACAAATTTAAGGGAAACCCCCCAGCTGACCACCTCTTAATGCATTTAAGAAGTAAAGTAAACATGTCCATTAGATAGTGTATAAAATTGTATATCTTCATCATTTTCTGATTCAGAGGCTTCATTTTGCCTATTTCCAAGTGTGTTATTAGTAGTGTCACTTGTTTGCTGTGAAAAAAGTTTTTCTGTTTAATTGTTTAAACTGCTGATGTTAAATGGTTAGTTGTTTGCAGTGTTTCTTACTTCTGAAACTGTATATTCACTGTTTTATGGCTTTCTGCAAAGCTAAAATAAATATATATACTTTTCAACACAGTGAGCAAATATGACTCTCTTTATCTTCCCACTCTAATTTTGATATTTGACCAATTTTATCAATTGGACAGTGATTAAGGTTTTCAAAAAAAATGTTTTGCATATTTTTATTATTATTATTATTATTATTATTATTATTATTATTATTATTATTATTATTATTATTATTATTATTATTATTATTATCATTTAAAAATATGTTATATAATATATAATTTAAAAATATGAGTCTGTATGAAATCAACAAGTTTACTTTAATACTTAATATTTAATAGTTTGAGGAGGTGATGTCACTGTGCCCTGTAGACAGTGTGCATTGTTAGATCTGTAGTTTTAAAAGGTTAACCTTTATAATGAAAATCTTTTGAATTTTTTATGCTGCACACAAACATGCATAAAATATTCTTTGGTTTCACATCTGTTTAACAACCAAAGCAGCGTAACAGTCCATTTATGTGTCACGGTGATGCAGGAATAGCGAAGAAGCGGACACACACGCAGGCTTTTGTAGGACAATGGGGTTTACTAAACGAACAGACGGTATCACCACAACACATCACAATAAACGACAAAGACTGACTGAACACAGGGAATAAAGAACAAAAATAACGAGAGGGAGCAGGTTGATACAAAACGACAAACCGGTGTGACAGGCGGGACTACTGCAAAAACAAGGAACACGTGACCAAAACAAACACCACGCGGACATGACAGGCACGTGGACGGGCAGGCGTGACATTGTAACTGTTTCATAGTCAACTTTCCATCTGTATCTCCAGACTGAAGTACATCAGATCTTTCAAAGGTTGCTTTTACTTATCATGCCACTGCAAACTTCAATAAAGCACCGGTCCTAATGTAATACATGTTTCTAAATTAAGAGATATACATTTTTTTAATAAAAACGAAATTCTCTTTGAAATAACAGAAAGCCTCTTTCCCAGCTGACCACATCAGATTTACTTTAATACTTAAGATGTCTTATTTTGAGGAGATAAAGTCATTGTACCCAGTAGACAGTGTATAAAATATTAGTTTTAGCTTGATTAGTTTTTGAGATATAGAGGTTTTAAAAAGTGAAACATAATTTTATAGTTAAAATGCATGCTGTAAAAAGATGAACATTTTATGTCATGTTATTAAACTATTTATCCTGTATTTATTACAATATATTATTTAGTTTTAAGTCTGTTTAACAACCAGAACTACAGAACAGAATATTTATATGACTGAAGAACTGTTTCATAGTAAATTCATTGCAATATATTAAATGTATTTGTCTATATCTAAATATTTATAAATCTATATAAATATATCTCCAGACTAAAGTACATCAGATCTTAAATATTTTTACATTTACATTTTACATCACAGTACTCCTTTACCAAATAAATATTAGTCCTAATATAATTAGGGTTTCTAAATTAACCATTAAAAATTATATCAGACAATAGATAGTATGCAACATTGTAGGCATGTAGTTTTTGAGATATGGAGCATAAGTCTGAATTTAATAACAGCTTCTAATTAAAGCACAGTTACAAAATAAAAACAAGCCTGTGCATGTAATGTGTTCAAGTCTATCTTAAAATAATTTGTTAAAATAAAATTGAACAGAAGACATATAAAATTGAGCAAATGTTAATAGACTCTGTTCCTCTGTTTGTATATGCTTTTGGTGTGAAATAAGGTACTGAAGCTCTAAAGTTAGAGAAGTAATCGAGAGTATAGCAGATTAGGAGCCAAGTCAACAAAACAGAATAATCTAGATTCCAAAAACTGTAACTAAATAATGAAGTTTTTTATTTACTATAAACAAACAAGTGGACAAACACACACATGACACAAACAAGTGATTATATCATTTGGTATTATCAACCAACTGTCCATTGCTGCATTACATGGAGGACAAAGTTTACAAAGGCACTCCTACCTTATGTAATGTCTCTTATATAACTTTTTTAATATATATATATTTAATTTTTTTTATATATTTAATATATATATATATTTTTTAGTTATTCATGATAAAACAAAAACAATAACATACGCATGAGCTAGTATCATTGTAGAATATTAATTTTACACTATATTATACTAAAAATACCATAACATCCATAGCAGGATGGACCTCTTTTATTGCCAACTGAATGGTTTACACTGTAAACAAGTGGACAGAAGCTGGATCAAAGTGTTCTGGAGTTTTAAACTGATGCAAAACATGTTTAAAATATTTAAGTTTAATGTAGCTAGTTAAACATTCTGGGTTTGTTTAGTGTTAAGGTTAATAGAAAGTGTTGTTTAGTTCATATACTCTAGTTTTAATCAATGCATTTATTGAAATTATGGTTATTAACTCATTCTGTTTACAGTGGTGGTGAATGGAACCAGACGTCCACCTCTAAAAGCTCCCTCACAGAAAGTTCTTACAGTAGATGTTAAAATTACACTGTCTGATTCTGAGACGCTGTTTATGATAGTTTAGAGAAGATCTCAGTCTTAAACTCTATTCATGGTGGAGGGATACATGCAGGGCGCTGTGAGGTTCAAATAGTCCCCAAAGAAAACCTAGTATTTTTGGATTTGTTTACCATATACAAACATATAATACAACTAGTTGCTTGATATATGTCTATATAAGTGTGATTATCTGTGCTGGGCTGATGTTCACTCTTGGTCTACTCTTCTAATCATTAACATGAAGGCTGAACTTTTAAAGAACACTCCGTTGCAGGTTATAGTCACTTTAACTGCTCCGTCCAGAGAAGCCCAGTCCAGCAACCATGGGTTACTTCTGGTTCTTCTCTGCTGAGACATGGGCCCTCCTGCTGCTCTTCATAAGCCTTTTGCTTCTGTGAGTACTTTATAATCAGTTTTTCTGTCTTACAATAACAATAACAGCTCAGCGCTGTAAACAGACGATCCTGACTCAGGCCACATAAGTCAACCGAGACTTAATATTTACTGTGGCATATTTATGCAAATTCATCTGCCAAGTTTTACATATGGGATAAAATTGTTCAACATAAAATAGAAAAGCTGTTCACATATTGATTTTTCAGAATCAGTAATTGTGCATTCAACTGTTAAAACGTTTAAACTTTTAGACTGTCTATTAATATTAATAATCAATAAACTAACTATTAATAATCAATCCTAAACTGTTAACCGTTTTCTATCATAGAAACAGTAATGAAGGTTTAAAACTGATGTACTGTTCTTGGTTTGGTATGAAACAGTTAATTGTAGAGACGTTGATGAGGACCAGGTGATTCCCCGTCCTGCCTTTCAAAACATGCTTTATTAATGAGGAATTACACTTTATACTTTATGCTGTTTACAGTGGTGGTGATGGTGTTTACAGTGGTGGTGGTGATGTTTACAGTGGTGGTGATGTTTACAGTGGTGGTGATGGTGTTTACAGTGGTGGTGATGTTTACAGTGGTGGTGATGTTTACAGTGGTGGTGATGGTGTTTACAGTGGTGGTGATGTTTACAGTGGTGGTGACGTTTACAGTGGTGGTGATGTTTACAGTGGTGGTGACGTTTACAGTGGTGGTGGTGGTGTTTACAGTGGTAGTGATGTTTACAGTGGTGGTGATGACGTTTACAGTGGTGGTGGTGGTGTTTACAGTGGTGGTGGTGGTGTTTACAGTGGTAGTGATGTTTACAGTGGTGGTGGTGATGTTTACAGTGGTAGTGATGTTTGCAGTGGTGGTGGTGGTGGTGTTTACAGTGGTAGTGATGTTTACAGTGGTGGTGCTGATGTTTACAGTGGTAGTGATGTTTGCAGTGGTGGTGGTGGTGTTTACAGTGGTAGTGATGTTTACAGTGGTGGTGATGATGTTTACAGTGGTGGTGGTGATGTTTACAGTGGTCACCACCACTGTAAACATCACCACCACTGTAAACACCATCACCACCACTGTAAACATCACCACCACTGTAAACAGCATAAAGTATAAAGTGTAATTCCTCATTAATAAAGCATGTTTTGAAAGGCAGGACGGGGAATCACCTGGTCCTCATCAACGTCTCTACAATTAACTGTTTCATACCAAACCAAGAACAGTACATCAGTTTTAAACCTTCATTACTGTTTCTATGATAGAAAACGGTTAACAGTTTAGGATTGATTATTAATAGTTAGTTTATTGATTATTAATATTAATAGACAGTCTAAAAGTTTAAACATTTTAACAGTTGAATGGTGTTTACAGTGGTGGTGATGTTTATAGTGGTGGTGATGTTTGCAGTGGTGGTGGTGGTGTTTACAGTGGTAGTGATGTTTACAGTGGTGGTGGTGATGTTTACAGTGGTGGTGATGTTTACAGTGGTGGTGGTGATGTTTACAGTGGTAGTGATGTTTATAGTGGTGGTGATGTTTACAGTGGTAGTGATGCTGTTTACAGTGGTGGTGTTGTTTACAGTGGTGGTGATGGTGTTTACAGTGGTGGTGGTGATGTTTACAGTGGTGGTGATGGTGTTTACAGTGGTGGTGATGTTTACAGTGCTAGTGATGCTGTTTACAGTGGTGGTGATGGTGTTTACAGTGGTAGTGATGTTTACAGTGGTGGTGGTGGTGATGTTTACAGTGGTAGTGATGTTTATAGTGGTGGTGGTGGTGTTTACAGTGGTGGTGATGTTTATAGTGGTAGTGATGTTTACAGTGGTGGTGATGTTTACAGTGGTGGTGATGGTGTTTACAGTGGTGGTGATGTTTATAGTGGTGGTGATGGTGTTTACAGTGGTGGTGATGTTTATAGTGGTAGTGATGTTTACAGTGGTGGTGGTGATGGTGTTTACAGTGGTGGTGGTGATGTTTACAGTGGTGGTGGTGATGGTGTTTACAGTGGTGGTAGTGATGGTGTTTACAGTGGTGGTGATGGCGTTTACAGTGGTGGTGATGTTTATAGTGGTAGTGATGTTTACAGTGGTGGTGATGGTGTTTACAGTGGTGGTGATGTTTATAGTGGTAGTGATGTTTACAGTGGTGGTGGGTGATGGTGTTTACAGTTGGTGGTGGTGATGTTTACAGGTGGTGGTGGTGATGGTGTTTACAGTGGGTGGTAGTGATGGTGTTTACAGTGGTGGTGATGGCGTTTACAGTGGTAGTGATGTTTACAGTGGTGGTGATTGGTGGTTTACAGTGTAGGTGATGATGTTTGCAGTGGTGGTAATGGTGTTTACAGTGGTGATGATGGTGTTTACAGTGGTGGTGATGGTTTTTACAGTGGTGATGATGGTGTTTACAGTGGTGGTGGTTACAGTGTTGGTGGTAATGTTTACAGTGGTGGTGATGGTGTTTACAGTGGTGGTGATGGTGTTTACAGTGGTGGTGATGTTTACAGTGGTGGTGGTGATGTTTACAGTGGTAGTGATGTTTATAGTGGTGGTGATGTTTACAGTGGTGGTGATGGTGTTTACAGTGGTGGTGGTGGTGTTTACAGTGGTGGTGGTGATGTTTACAGTGGTGGTGATGGTGTTTACAGTGGTGGTGATGTTTACAGTGCTAGTGATGCTGTTTACAGTGGTGGTGATGGTGTTTACAGTGGTAGTGATGTTTACAGTGGTGGTGGTGGTGATGTTTACAGTGGTAGTGATGTTTATAGTGGTGGTGGTGGTGTTTACAGTGGTGGTGATGTTTATAATGGTAGTGATGTTTACAGTGGTGGTGATGTTTACAGTGGTGGTGATGGTGTTTACAGTGGTGGTGATGTTTATAGTGGTAGTGATGTTTACAGTGGTGGTGGTGATGGTGTTTACAGTGGTGGTGGTGATGTTTACAGTGGTGGTGTTGATGTTTACAGTGGTGGTGGTGATGTTTACAGTGGTGGTGGTGATGGTGTTTACAGTGGTGGTAGTGATGGTGTTTACAGTGGTGGTGATGGCGTTAACAGTTGTGGTGATGTTTATAGTGGTAGTGATGTTTACAGTGGTGGTGATGGTGTTTACAGTGGTGGTGATGTTTATAGTGGTAGTGATGTTTACAGTGGTGGTGGTGATGGTGTTTACAGTGGTGGTGGTGATGTTTACAGTGGTGGTGTTGATGTTTACAGTGGTGGTGGTGATGTTTACAGTGGTGGTGGTGATGGTGTTTACAGTGGTGGTAGTGATGGTGTTTACAGTGGTGGTGATGGCGTTTACAGTGGTAGTGATGTTTACAGTGGTGGTGATGGTGTTTACAGTGTTGGTGATGATGTTTGCAGTGGTGGTAATGGTGTTTACAGTGGTGATGATGGTGTTTACAGTGGTGGTGATGGTTTTTACAGTGGTGATGATGGTGTTTACAGTGGTGGTGGTTACAGTGTTGGTGGTAATGTTTACAGTGGTGGTGATGGTGTTTACAGTGGTGGTGATGGTGTTTACAGTGGTGCTGATGATGTTTGCAGTGGTGGTGATGATGTTTACAGTGATGGTGATGTTTACAGTGGTGGTGATGTTTACAGAGGTGATGGTGTTTACAGTGTTGGTGATGATGTTTGCAGTGGTGATAATGGTGTTTACAGTGGTGGTGATGGTGTTTATAGTGGTGGTGATGGTGGTTACAGTGGCGGTGATGATGTTTACAGTGGTAGTGATGGTGTTTACAGTGGTGGTAATGATGGTGTTTACAGTGGTGATGATGGTGTTTACAGTGGTGGTAATGATGGTGTTTACAGTGGTGATGATGGTGTTTACAGTGGTGGTGTTTACAGTGGCGGTGATGATGTTTACAGTGGTGGTGGTGATGGTGTTTACAGTGGTGGTGATGGTGTTTACAGTGGTGGTGTTTACAGTGGTGGTGGTGATGATGTTTACAGTCGTGGTGATGGTGTTTACAGTGGTGGTGATGGTGTTTACAGTGGTGGTGGTGATGATGTTTACAGTGGTGGTGATGGTGTTTACAGTGGTGGTGGTGATGGTGTTTACAGTGGTGATGATGGTGTTTACAGTGGTGGTGTTTACAGTGGAGGTGATGATGTTTACAGTGGTGGTGATGATGTTTACAGTGGTGGTGGTGATGGTGTTTACAGTGGTGGTGATGGTGTTTACAGTGTTGGTGATGGTGTTTACAGTGGTGGTGATGGTGTTTACACTGGTGGTGTTTACAGTGGTGGTGATGATGTTACAGTGGTGGAGATGATGTTTACAGTGGTGGTGGTGATGGTGTTTACAGTGGTGGTGATGGTGTTTACAGTGTTGGTGATGGTGTTTACAGTGGTGGTGGTGATGGTGTTTACAGTGGTGGTGTTTACAGTGGTGGTGATGATGTTTACAGTGGTGGTGATGATGTTTACAGTGGTGGTGGTGATGGTGTTTACAGTGGTGGTGATGGTGTTTACAGTGTTGGTGATGGTGTTTACAGTGGTGGTGATGGTGTTTACACTGGTGGTGTTTACAGTGGTGGTGATGATGTTTACAGTGGTGGTGATGATGTTTACAGTGGTGGTGGTGATGGTGTTTACAGTGGTGGTGATGGTGTTTACAGTGTTGGTGATGGTGTTTACAGTGGTGGTGGTGATGGTGTTTACAGTGATGGTGTTTACAGTGGTGATGATGGTGTTTACAGTGGTGGTGTTTACAGTGGTGGTGATGATGTTTACAGTGGTGGTGATGATGTTTACAGTGGTGGTGGTGATGGTGTTTACAGTGGTGGTGATGGTGTTTACAGTGTTGGTGATGGTGTTTACAGTGGTGGTGATGGTGTTTACACTGGTGGTGTTTACAGTGGTGGTCATGATGTTTACAGTGGTGGTGATGATGTTTACAGTGGTGGTGGTGATGGTGTTTACAGTGGTGGTGATGGTGTTTACAGTGTTGGTGATGGTGTTTACAGTGGTGGTGGTGATGGTGTTTACAGTGATGGTGTTTACAGTGGTGATGATGGTGTTTACAGTGGTGGTGTTTACAGTGGTGGTGGTGATGATGTTTACAGTGGTGGTGATGGTGTTTACAGTGGTGGTGGTGATGGTGTTTACAGTGGTGGTGATGGTGTTTACAGTGGTGATGATGGTGTTTACAGTGGTGGTGTTTACAGTGGAGGTGATGATGTTTACAGTGGTGGTGATGATGTTTACAGTGGTGGTGGTGATGGTGTTTACAGTGGTGGTGATGGTGTTTACAGTGTTGGTGATGGTGTTTACAGTGTGGTGATGGTGTTTACACTGGTGGTGTTTACAGTGGTGGTGATGATGTTTACAGTGGTGGTGATGATGTTTACAGTGGTGGTGGTGATGGTGTTTACAGTGGTGGTGATGGTGTTTACAGTGTTGGTGATGGTGTTTACAGTGGGTGGTGGGTGATGGTGTTTACAGTGATGGTGTTTACAGTGGTGATGATGGTGTTTACAGTGGTGTTGTTTACAGTGGGGGTGATGGTGTTTACATTGGTGGTGATGATGTTTACAGTGGTGGTGGTGATGGTGTTTACAGTGGTGGTGATGGTGTTTACAGTGTTGGTGATGGTGTTTACAGTGGTGGTGGTGATGGTGTTTACAGTGGTGGTGATGGTGTTTACAGTGGTGGTGATGGTGTTTACAGTGGTGGTGGTGATGGTGTTTACAGTGGTGGTGATGGTGTTTACAGTGTTGGTGATGGTGTTTACAGTGGTGGTGATGGTGTTTACAGTGGTGATGATGATGGTGTTTACAGTGTTGGTGATGGTGTTTACAGTGGTGGTGGTGATGATGGTGTTTACAGTGGTGGTGGTGATGGTGTTTACATGGGTGGTGGTGGTGTTTACAGTGGTGGTGATTACGTTGTGTTTAGTATGCTAACCCAGCAGTATACAGTGGGCTGGTCTGATATATGTTTCTAGAGAATTAATTTAATTCTTTGTACATGTGCAGGTATGGATCCTGGCCCAACAGCTTCTTCAAGAAGTTGGGAATTCCTGGCCCCACACCTCTCCCTCTGCTGGGAAACATGTTAGAATACAAGAAGGTGAGTTTACACCGCATACTCGTTTCTCTGAGTCCGTGCTATTATTATATCACATCTTTTTCTCTCCACTTATGATTCTCTCATTTTCAGGGCTTCCACGTTCTCGATATGGAGTGCTTTAAGAAGTACGGGAAGGTTTGGGGGTGAGTACAAACCCCTCCTCACGATTTTTAGTAAATTCATCCAGGCTTATGGTTTCCTGGAGAACCTTTCCATAATGTGAAGAACCTGTTACTAAAAATGTAAATGTAAAGGTTCTGCGCTTTAGGTTGTTTTTTCCTGGAACTGTAGTCCACAACAAGATTGTGTGTTCTCAGTAACATTTCATTTCAGAACCTTTATTTTTTAATAGTGTGTGTATGTAATACCTCTGAGTTTTATTGCTATAATGAATCTATTTGTTTTCAGGATATTTGACGGGAGAACTCCGGTACTTTGTATCGTGGACAAAACCATCATTAAGTCAGTGCTGGTTAAAGAATGCTACTCACTCTTCACCAACAGACGGGTAACAGACGTTCTTAACCTCTTTATCATTTAATATATTAATTAATTTTAAATTATTTTATTTTATTATTAGCACAATGGACAAAAGAAGGAAGCAGTATTGGAATTAGACCTGTGGATGTTCTCCTTTCCTTATAAGATCAAAGAGCGGTGTATCTGATGGGAGGATGGTCTTGGTGGGTCTAGCAGGTCTTCCAGGTGGTTGTTAGGAGTCACAGTTTCTGTGTAGCTTTTATTCAGTTTTTTAAAATCCAGTTTTGACTTGAGCACCTCCTGTAAAGTCATTAAAATCCCACACTGAGCACCGAACAAGGTGGTGCCCGGACCAACCCTTGTTCCAACAGGAAATGACACAGCAAACCCAAGACCACTGTTCTCTTAATGTAAACTTGACCTTTAACCCTGTGTGCTTTCATTCTGGGATGTGGTCAGGACTTCGGTCTGAACGGTCCACTGTACGACGCCCTGTTCGTGGTCACAGACGAAGACTGGAAGAGAATCCGGAACATTCTTTCTCCTGCTTTCACCAGCGGAAGACTGAAGGAGGTGGGATCAACATTACTATATGCTAATTAGCATTCATTGATAATCATTTACATAATTAATTAACACTCAGTGGAACCGGGAGCCTTTCTATTGGTCCATTCATCGTGAAATTTTTACACAATGGAAAAACGTTGACATGATGTTGAAATAAGAAAAGCGTCACTGTCGTAAATGGTCTTCTGTAGCGATGTTCTATTGGTGGTTTGAAGAAATCTTTTACACTGATTTTAGCTGTAACCAGGGGCGTAGCAGCAAATTCTGGGCCCTGTACACCCTCAATGTCAGTGGGCCCCAATCCATGTCAGTACACGAGAAACGTGAGCAAAAAAAGGGGTATATATTTAAATTAAATAAGCATAAATAAGATTTTAAGTTACAATCAGATCAGATTATATTGATCTGATCTGATCAGATTATATTACCTATATTGGTGCATTTTGCCTACTTCTCTGAAAAAAATAATGATCAAAATTATTTTTGATTGATATTGAGATCACAGTTATTTAACATGATTATTCATTGGCTTTGGTAACATCATGAATTCATTGAGATTGACAATAGCTTTTGAGCACAGCACAGCACTGCACTTACTTTTTCCTTCAATTCTTTCTTTTCTTTTTCTTTTCTTCTTTTGATAACCTGCTTTCGGGGCAGCATGATGTCTTGCCCCCAGGTCATTCAGTCTGGGCTCACTGACGTTACACTTGTCGCCTGTAGCTGTTGGGCGGACTAAGCCATTTTGCGCCTTCAAGAGGGGCCTCCCAGAATGTCTAATATGTTGAGAGGACTGTGACTAAAGTTCATTTCTTCAGTTTATGTAATTAGAGGGCCCAAATAAACACCAAAATAAAAACATCATACAAAAAAAATCAGGTTTTTCATGGGCCCCTCTCCCCTACTTCCCTACTCTGACCCTGGGTAGTCAGGTTTATTATACAAAGAAAGTACAGCATCATCTTCCAACGTCTTCTCTCCTGGATGTGAAGTTCCTCTGTTGTCAGACATAGCGCTCTGTCTGGGAAGGCCCGTAGCCAAATCAGAAGACCTCCGAAGTTCTGAGCTGTGAGTCTGGTCTTTATACACAGGACCCCAAGACTGTACACACATGGTTTAAATCACCTTCCCATATAGAACGTGCAAAACAGAGTATGCCCTGTTGGTATAGAACTGCTAAGCCAGATGTACCATACATTGACCTCTGACCTTTAGTCTTTCTGAACAACATTCCTTTGCACGCACATCTTTTGCACAGCTTTATATATATATATATATATATATATATATATATATATATATATATATATATATATATATATATATATATATATATATATATATGGAAAAATACACGTCATCACAAATGGAGAAGAATGCTTATTAAACACCCCAGATAACTACACCCATGCCATATGGTACTGTTCACCCATCAATCAATTAACCACTCAATTAACCAATTCCACCATCAGACGATGGACCAGTGGCTCAGATTCTGGATCTCATTGTGGATCACCATGTGGACGCATGAGTGGATGAATGTTTGTTGTGTTTCTGCAGATGTTTGGGATCATCAAGACCCATTCAGACACTCTAGTTAGGAACCTGGAGAAAACAACCAAGCAGAAAAGTGGAATTGAACTTAAAGAGTAAAGTACCAGCGAATTATTATTATTATTATTATTATTATTATTATTATTATTATTATTATTAGTAGTAGTAGTAGTAGTAGTAGCCAAATAGACTGGTAGAGTGAAGTTAATTAAAAGATATTGAGGATATTTTGATGGTCAAATTTACAAATGTAAAATCAGCCCATTCATCCCACAGCAGTTTAGCTCCACCCATTCAGTCTATAGCAGTTTAGCTCCCCCCATTCATCCCACAGCAGTTTAGCTCCACCCATTCAATCTACAGGTGTTTAGCGCCACACATTCATCCTACAGCAGTTTAGCTCCACCCATTCATCCCACAGCAGTTTAGCTCCACCCATTCAGTCTACAGCAGTTTAGCTCCACTCACTCAGGCTACAGCAGTTTAGCTCCAATCACTCAGTGTACAGCAGTTTAGCTCCACCCATTCAGTCTACAGCTAATTAGCGCCACCCATTCATCCCACAGCAGTTTAGCTCCACCCATTCATCCCACAGCAGTTTAGCTCCACCCATTCAGTCTACAGCAGTTTAGCTCCACCCATTCAATCTACAACAGTTAGCTCCGCCCACTCAGTCTACAGCAGTTTAGAGATCTCTTCACTCTTCAGGTTCTTGTGGTTAAATTATTACATTAGCATGTTCTATGTTCTGTGTTCTGTCGTTCTAAGCTGTGTTCTGCATCTTCAGGTTGTTTGGAGCGTACAGTATGGATGTGATTACCAGCTCAGCATTCAGCGTCGACATTGATTCTCTAAACAACCCCAAGGACCCGTTTGTAACCAACGTAAAGAAGATGCTGGATTTTGATTTTCTCAGTCCGCTGTTCCTCACTGCAGGTACTTCAGTTCATTGCTTTACTTTTTCATTCCTGCACCAAAATTAGAGCACGCTGTAATGAAGCCTCACTGCTTGTGTTCCTCTAGCGTTGTTCCCGTTTATGATCCCCGTGCTGGAAAAACTCAACTTTGCTTTCTTCCCTGCATCCGTGGCGGACTTTTTCATTGCTGTCCTCAAGAAGATCAAGGCTGACCGTGTGGCTAAAGACCACAAGGTACGTTCAGGAGAAAGATGAGGCTGTTCATGCAATAAATATGTTTCTTCCATCCTTAATATTTCTAAAATTATAATTTTTTAAATAATAATACTCATCATCAAATATTACAGGCATGCCAGATGACGGCTAGTTGATGCAATAGGATACCGGATACTGATACTGAATTTTATGTTGACTTTATATACAGTGCATCTGTAAAGTATCACAGCCTATCACGGAGATGGTATGGGCCAGGTGATGACAGGTGCCTGGTTTCCTCCAGACATTACGTTTGGCATTCAGGCCAAAGAGTTTAATCTTTGTTTCATCAGACCAGAGAAGTTTGTTCCTCATGGTCTGAGAGTCCTTCAGGTGCCTTTTGGAGAACTCCAAGCAGACTGTCTTGTGCCTTTTACTGAGGAGGGGCTTTCGTCTGATTGGTGGAGTGCTGTAGAAATGGTTGTCCTTCTGGAAAGTTCTTCTCTCTCCACAGACCAACACTGAAGCTCTGTCAGCGTGACCCTAGGGTTCTTGGTAACCTCCCTGACTAAGGGCCTTCTTAGCTACCTGAGACCTCACTTAATGCATGTAGTACTTCCAGGACCTGTTAGTTAATAACCTGGTTTCCTTCTGTTCTTCACTTCTTGTAGAACCGAGTGGATATTATGCAGCTGATGGTGGATTCTCAGACACCAGAGAAAGCAGAAGACCAACAAGGACAGGAGAAAAAGAAAGGTAGTGCTTTATCAATTCCACGTGACTGACCATCACAGATTGGCCATTCTGATTTGTTTAAAGTGCCTTGTAGATAACAGCTAGTATATTATAGAATAGCCAGATAGATAATAGATAGTATAATATAGAGTATCCTGGGAGATAATTGATAGTATAATATAGAGTATCCTGACAGATAATAGATAGTATATTATAGAGTATCCTGATAGATAATAGATAGTATAATGTAGAGTATCCTGAAAGATAATAGATAGTATAATGTAGAGTATCCTGGCAGATAATAGATAGTATAATATAGGGCATCCTGACAGATAATAGATAGTATAATATAGAATACCCTGATAGATATTAGTTAGTATAATATAGAGTATCCTGATAGATAATAGAGAGTAAAATATAGAGTATCCTGATAGATAATAGATAGTATAATATAGAGTATCCTGATAGATAATAGATAGTATAATATAGAGTAACCCAATAGATAATAGATAGTATAATATAGAGTAACCTGATAGATAATAGATAGTATAATATAGAGCATCCTGATACATAATAGATAGTATAATATAGAATAGCCTGATAGATAATAGATAGTATAATGTAGAGCATCCTGATAGATAATAGATAGTATAATATAGAATACCCTGATAGATAATAGATAGTATAATATAGAGTAACCTGATAGATAATAGATAGTATAATATAGAGTGTCCTGATAGATAATAGATAGTATAATATAGAGTGTCCTGATAGATAATAGATAGTATAATATAGAGTAACCCAATAGATAATAGATAGTATAATATAGAGTAACTCGATAGATAATAGACAGTATACTATAGAGTAACCCGATAGATAATAGATAGTATAATATAGAGTAACCCGATAGATAATAGATAGTATAATATAGAGTAACCCAATAGATAATAGATAGTATAATATAGAATAGCCTGATAGATAATAGATAGTATAATATAGAGTAGCCTGATAGATAATAGATAGTATAATATAGAGTAACCTGATAGATAATAGATAGTATAATATAGAGTAACCTGATAGATAATAGATAGTATAATATAGAGTAACCTGATAGATAATAGATAGTATAATATAGAGTAACCTGAGAGATAATAGATAGTATAATATAGAGTAACCTGATAGATAATAGATAGTATAATATAGAATAGCCTGATAGATAATAGATAGTATAATATAGAGTAGCCTGATAGATAATAGGTAGTATAATATAGAGTAACCTGATAGATAATAGATAGTATAATATAGAGTAACCTGATAGATAAAAGATAGTATAATATAGAGTAACCTGATAGATAATAGATAGTATAATATAAAGTAACCTGATAGATAATAGATAGTATAATATAGAGTAGCCTGATAGATAATAGATAGTATAATATAGGGTAACCTGATAGATAATAGATAGTATAATATAGAGTAACCTGATAGATAATAGATAGTATAATATAGAGTAACCTGATAGATAATAGATAATATAATATAGAGTAACCTGGTAGATAATAGATAGTATAATATAGAGTAACCTGATAGATAATAGATAGTATAATATAGAATAGCCTGATAGATAATAGATAGTATAATATAGAATACCCTGATAGATAATAGATAGTATAATATAGAGTAACCTGGTAGATAATAGATAGTATAATATAGAATACCCTGATAGATAATAGATAGTATAATATAGAGTAACCTGGTAGATAATAGATAGTATAATATAGAGTAACCTGATAGATAATAGATAGTATAATATAGAATAGCCTGATAGATAATAGATAGTATAATATAGAGTAACCTGGTAGATAATAGATAGTATAATATAGAATAACCTGATAGATAATAGATAGTATAATATAGAATAGCCTGATAGATAATAGATAGTATAATATAGAGTAACCTGATAGATAATAGATAGTATAATATAGAATAGCCTGATAGATAATAGATAGTATAATATAGAGTAACCCGATAGATAATAGATAGTTTAATATAGAGTAACCCGATAGATAATAGATAGTATCAAGCTGCTGGTGCTTCTGTTTATTGTGTTTATGTACCTAAATATGATCTAAATAGTTTGACTTTTTTGCATTGGAACCCGTTTGATCTCCATATCTTCACAATTAAGTATACATTATTATTTGCTTTGTATTTATTACCCATGCATTAGCACATTATTTCATTTAGATATGGTATTGATGGTTTCGGACATATAAAAAGATTAAAAAGAAAGAAAATGATGGCACGAATGGTTTTCCAGTGCATGTTGATTTACAGTAGTTCTTTTTTGTATGTTTTATTTCTGAAGGTCTGAGCGATCATGAGATTTTGTCTCAGTCACTTTCCTTCATGTTTGCTGGTTATGAGACTACCAGCAGCACTTTGTCCTTCTTTTTCTACAACATGGCCACCAACCCAGAAACTATGAAGAAACTTCAGGAAGAGATTGACCAAACCTTCCCAAATAAGGTAAACAAACAATACCAAGTGACAACTTGTTAAATAATAATAATTATTATTATTATTGTTATTATTGCAACTGGCATATTGAGGTAAATTTTGTACTGCTGTTTACACTAACTGCTGTACTGCTGTTTACATTCACTACTCGCACAAAACATTATTGTTTACATTTGTTACTTGCAACTTGCACTTTATGGCTGCTGCTCTTCATACTTGCACATAAAAGCACATAACTTTTATTTTTTATTCTTTAACTATAAAAAATACTTTTATTTACTTCAACTTATATTATTATACTTTGTATATTTTGTATATATTTTTATTATTTCTTTTATTTGTTATCTTTATCTATTGGTGAATGGAGGAACAGCAAAGTAAGAATTTCAATGTACAGTGTAACTATCTGTTCTGCTGTACACGTGACAATAAAACTCTTGAACTTAAACTTGAATTTTAAATGATGCAACACCCCTTGAACCACTACAGACTAAAGTGCTTTATCGGGGTCTTGGTGTCGGCAATCTGAGACAGTATTAATCTGAGACAGGGTCAAACATCAGAGAAGGACAAAAAGAATTCAGTGAATGTTGTTTGTAAATGACGTTTTTAATGTTTCAGGAACCCCTGCACAATGTTGTCTTAGAATCTTTTATTTTAGGAGGCTGGACATACTCCAGCAAATTATCTTCCTAAACAGTAATGGCAAAAGTACGTGGACATCCCTCCTAATTCTTGAAGGATTTTCAGCACACCTTTGCACTCTCTTGAAGCAACTGGAGCCTAAGATGCGCAATGCCAAGCGTTGGTTGGAGAGTTGTAAACCTCCACCACTGGACTCTAGAGTGGTGTAAAGCTCCACCACTGAACAATCCAGGAGATTCTACTTACCAGAATGTAAGAGTATAGTTTAGTGGAGAGGGATAGTGGTCTGCAGGGTTTCAGGGTTTGGGCTTGGACCCTGAGTTCCAGCAAAGGTGATGTTAATGTTACAGTGTTATATAACAACAGCAGCAGTTTGGAGAAGCAGTCTTTCCTCTTTCAGCATGACTGTGGCCCTGTTCGGTCTGGAGGAACTCCAGTGGCCTGCACAGAGCCCTGAGACCCTCAGCCCCACTGAACACCTTTGGGATGAACTGTGAGCCAGGCCCTCTCATCAAACATCAGTGCCACAGTCTGCAGTCTTTTGACTGAATGGGCACAAATTCCCACAAATACACCAAGTCTATATTTTAATGCCCATTGTTGTGCTGGCGGTTCAACCAGCTCTTATAGATGTGATGGTCAAGTGTCTATGTACTTTTAGGAATATAGCATACTTGCCAAAACCATTTAATCAACCTTGCTAGCATTGTTAATTTCCGGTATCTTTAGGCTGCAGATCAGTATGACGCCGTGATGAGTATGGACTATCTGGATGCTACTCTCAATGAGTCAATGAGGCTGTATCCTGTGGCTTCTCGACTGGAAAGAATCTGCAAGAAAACCATAGAGATTAACGGAGTGACTATCCCTGAGGGAACAACTGTCATGATCCCCACATATCCTCTCCACAGAGACCCTGAATACTGGCCTGACCCAGATACCTTCAACCCTGAGAGGTAGAAACAACAGTGAGATAAATGTATCATTATAAAAAATCTATTAATTTGTATTATTACATGTATTGTTACGTATTAGAACATCACTGCTAATGTAACAAAAAGTAGAACAGAATTCACTTTGTTTATTTGAACTGAATTGTAAATATTAATAGAGAAGCTAGTTAGCCTGTTAGTATACTGCTATGTTCAGCCTAGACATAATAAAACCATTCACTTCAGTTCACTGCATCAGGCAATTTGCATTTAGTTTCAGTGATTTTCAACTACAAACATACATGAATTAGTGAGATCCTGCTGGTGTGGGATTCCTGTTTATACTGACTTGTGAACTCTAAATCAGTAAATGGTTTAATTAATGATGTAAGTTTAATAATTTAATTATACTTCTGTGCCTGATTGGTTAGTAATTTCACAAACAACCATCTGATTAATAAAATTTGTTCTCCCCTCAGGTTTACTAAAGGGAATAAGGAGAGTATAGACCCCTATGTGTACATGCCTTTTGGTGCAGGACCCAGGAACTGTATTGGAATGAGATTCGCTCTTGTGTCTATGAAGCTGGCCATTGTAAATATACTGCAGAGATTTGATGCCACCGTTTGCGATGAAACAAAGGTTAGATCATCCAAAGCTAGTCATTTCATTAATGAGAAACTGTACAATATGATATTACATCATAATATCTACATTTAGAGTTATACATTCAACCTAATGAGAACTGTAACTCAGTTTATATACAATACCTACATTTAGAGTTATACATTCAACCTAATGAGAAACTGTAACTCAGTTTATATACGATACCTACATTTAGAAATATACATTCAACCTAATGAGAAACTAACTCAGTTTATATACAATATCTACATTTAGAGATATACATTCAACCTAATGAGAAACTGTTACTCAGATTATATACAATACCTACGTTTATAATTATACATTCAACCTAATGAGAAATTGTAACTCAGTTTATATACAATACCTGCATTTAGAGATATACATTCAACCTAATGAGAACTGTGACTCAGTTTGTATACAATACCTGCATTTAGAGTTATACATTCAACCTAATGAGAACTTTAACTCAGTTTGTATACAATACCTACATTTAGAGTTATACATTCAACTTAAGGATAAACTGTAACTCAGTTTATATACAGTACCTCTACATTTAGAGTTATACAGTCAACCTAATGAGAATCTGTACTCAGTGTATATACAATATCTACATTTAGAGTTATACATTCAACCTAATGAGAAACTGTAACTCAGTTTATATACAATAACTACATTTAGAAATATACATTCAACCTAATGAGAAACTGTAACTCAGTTTATATACAATATCTACATTTAGAGATATACATTCAACCTAATGAGAACTTTAACTCAGTTTGTATACAATACCTACATTTAGAATTATACATTCAACCTAATGAGAAACTGTAATTTAGTTTATATACAATACCTACATTTAGAGTTATACATTCAAACTTATGACAAACTGTAACTCAGTTTATATACAATACCTACATTTAGAGTTATACATTCAACCTAATGAGAAACTGTAACTCAGTTTCTATACAATACCTGCATTTAGAGTTATACCTTCAACCTAATGAGAACTGTAACTCTGTTTATATACAATACCTACATTTAGAGTTATACATTCAAACTAATGAGAAACTGTAACTCAGTTTATATACAATACCCACGTTTATAATTATACATTCAACCTAATGAGAAATTGTAACTCAGTTTATATACAATACCTGCATTTAGAGATATACATTCAACCTAATGAGAACTGTGACTCAGTTTGTATACAATACCTGCATTTAGAGTTATACATTCAACCTAATGAGAACTTTAACTCAGTTTGTATACAATACCTACATTTAGAGTTATACATTCAACTTAAGGATAAACTGTAACTCAGTTTATATACAGTACCTCTACATTTGGAGTTATACAGTCAAGCTAATGAGAAACTGTAACTCAGTTTATATACAATAACTACATTTAGAAATATACATTCAACCTAATGAGAAACTGTAACTCAGTTTATATACAATACCTACATTTAGAATTATACATTCAACCTAATGAGAAACTGTAATTTAGTTTATATACAATACCTACATTTAGAGTTATACATTCAAACTTATGACAAACTGTAACTCAGTTTATATACAATACCTACATTTATAGTTATACATTCAACCTAATGAGAAACTGTAACTCCGTTTGTATACAATACCTGCATTTAGAGTTATACCTTCAACCTAATGAGAACTGTAACTCAGTTTGTATACAATACCTACATTTAGAGTTATACATTCAACTTAAGGAGAAACTGTTTTTCAGTTTATATCACAATACCTACATTTAGAGTTATACATTCAACCTAATGAGAAACTGTAACTCAGTTTATATACAATACCCACATTTAGAGTTTTACATTTAACCTAATGAGAATCTGTACTCAGTTTATATACAATACCTACATTTGGAGCTATACATTCAACCTAATGAGAAACTGTAACTCAGTTTATATACAATACCTACATTTAGAGTTATACATTCAATCTAATGAGAAACTGTATCTCAGTTTTTATACAATAACTACATCTTGAGTTATACATTCCACCTAATGAGAAACTTTCGAACATGGCTCGCTTAGTCATTAAATTCAAATTATATTTATTGTCATTGTGTTTGAAAGGTCACATAATTGAGACATTTACAGTTACAGTTCCACTTGCAGTCAGATGTTTTTTAAATAAAAAAATCTAGTTTATGCAGCAGTAAATAATTAATATATTGATTTATTTATTTATTTAGTATTTATTCAAATGTTAGTGTTTTAAACAAATACATTCTAACTGTCCAGATAATTTCTTTGTGAAGCTGTAATATGAATAATCTCTGCTTGTCTTTGTTAACTGTTATAGGTTCCATTGGAGTTGGGTGTCCATCCTTTCCTGTCTCCTACAGAACCCATCAAACTCAAATTCACCCCTCGAGCTTACTCTTAATCAGAGGACCTGTGCAACAACAACTGCTCTAAATCATAATGTGTTCGTTTAATTTTAAAGGTTAATTCTAACCAGCTTTAAGCATAAAACACATTGTTTTCAATAATAAACCAATTAATATGATGCTACAACTTCACATGTTTTGATAAAGGTTAGGAATTATGATCCAATATTTTACACATAGGTAGCTGTGCATAAAAATAAAGAACTGTTGAATTATAATGATGAAGCGAACTGTGGAAGATTTTTAAATATCTGAAAAAGCTGTAGAACATCAAGAATGGCATTTTACATCTTTCTCAGTTATTGTAGAATCTTCCATGGTTCATCATTCGGTTTCTTAAGGTTGATTAATCTTAAACATAGAATAAAGCAAGGTTTATCTGCTAATCATGTTGCACCAACCTTTAAATCTACATTTTAAATAATCAGCATCAAATTTAAATAACAAATTTAAACTTTTACTGTAAATCTTGCTGTACATCTGTACAAATCTGCTGTTTTTATAAATGTAATACTGTTGCACAATTAAATTCAGATTTTAACATTCAGAGATTCAACTTAAACTTCCAATTTTGGTGACTTGAAAGTGCAAAATGTTTTTGTGCAAAAAAAGTTCAGAAAACAGAAAATTTGCATGTAAATGTAGTAAAAAATATAGTAAATAAAGATAAACATATATACCCCAGGTAAATATGTGGGTTTCCTTGAATTAGTTCATTTAGGATGTACTGCCACTGTTGTAACATTTTCCAAAAGTTAATAAGTAACTCATAGACAATGAATAGTGTCAGTAGTGTTATTGCTGATTAATTATACAGCGGAATTCTTCATGACTGACAGTTTAAATTTGAGCAGATTTTAGTTTTAATTGTAAATGAAGTCTTTAATCTCAGATTTGTTAACCCATGTGTACAATCAAAAATTGAGTTCTGTTAATCCAATTTTACACAACACAAATTAGCAACTGATTTCGATTTAAAGTAAAACCTAGATTAACAATTCTGTAAATCGGTTTAATTGAATCCTCGTTGGTGCAGCCCACCTTTAGTTTATTCTTGATTTAAGTAAAAAGGTAATTAAACTATTAGAATAATGGATTACATGTTGTAAAGAATTGATTAATAGTGCCTGAAAAAATAAACCGAGATGATGCTGAGGACACTGAGAATCTGTAGAATGTAAAGATATTGTACTTTGGTTTCAATAAACGTATATCCTAATAAATCTACACAGATTTAGAAACACAACATAGGAATCTGTTCTTTCATCTGAGAGTTTGTTGGACTATTGGGTACATCACTAAACTAACAATCAGAACTACAGTAAAGCTCACAGGTGCCACTGTGTGGCTAGATTTACTGCATGTGTTGGTGAAAGAGATGATTCAAAAGCCAAGCCTACTAACATTATATATATCGTCTTGAGTGGGTTCCTCCGGGTACTCCGGCTTCTTCCCACAGTCCAAACACATGCATGTTAGGATCCTCACTCTAAACTGTCTGTAGGTGTGAGTGTGTGTGAGCGTGTGTTGGCCATGCGGACAGTAAGCACTAGATACTTAATGCTTTATGCCCAGTTAAGACAGTACTTGTTTAAATAACTGAGACATAAAGTTTGAACCTTGGTCCATTTGCACGATCAGAGAAAGTAACAGCCTTAGATTTTAACCAACGCAATGGCACAGCTTCTTGGAAACGTGTTGCGGTGCACATAATACTTAATAAATACTCATGGCCATGAAGGGAAGCAGGGGGAATGCCTTTCTTTGGCTTCCCACAATGTATGGCATGAGCGACAGCATCAGATTTTAAATCAGGCCAAAAAGATATGTCAATAAGTATTGGTTACCCCTAAATGTCTTGAAAAATTATGATCATGGGCTAAGTCTGAGCACAGAATTTTGTGGGTACCACTAATTGGTAAACTGCCCCCCACTCCACATCACTCAGAGCAAGGGGTGGATGAATCACTTCGCTGCTCAGCAACAGTTTGTTACTTCTCAATGGACAGCTGTAGCTCTAATTCAACACCACTAACAATGGACAGCGATTGGGGGCATGACCCATCAGTGAGAGGCGACTCCTCTAAGACAATTAAACAAATCTACCTGATCTCCAAACTTATGAGACTATGGATCATCGATTACCTCAGGTAGAGGCAGCACCTTTCCACCAGCCAAATGATCCCCAAGTATGAAGTCCACTCCTTTTCACAGGTAACTGAGAACGAACGGCAATGTTAACCAACCCTGAAACCAAAACTGAATAAATAAATGGTGTAATGGAAAATGCACTAGCCCCAACTCAATTCCCTGCACCAAAACATCCGAGCCACAGGAAGAACCATCATCGAGAATAAGCGACCGGGCTGCACCAGTGTCTCAAAGAACAGAAACCAAAATAGGCTTTTCTTGACCAGTTAAAAAAACAGCACACTTATAGATAAACAGCTCATACACAGAATCAATTCTTGTTGCATTAACTTCACTGGTGTTCCTGCAACCTGCTCAAACCGGACTCGCTTTGGTGTGTTGGGGCCTGATCTCTCACACAGCCATGAGCTGACCAGATTCATGACAATAAAAGCATTTGCAACTTTCATGTGAGGTGGGCGACTTAGCCGTCCGTGAAGTTTTAGAAGTTTTATTGGTACTAAAATGTGATGTTTACCGGCACACAAGTGAAACAAAGGTACTATAGCGAGCCTCGCTGAGCGACGCTGTATAATTAATTTAGGAGTTGCTGCCACCACCTTTGTTTAACCAGGGAGGTCCGGGTAGAGGAAGACAAAGTCTGAGGATGAAACTTATATTCAAGCTCTTTGTTACAAATAGTCATAAACACATAGAAATATAAAAGTTAGCTAGGCAGCCCACGTGGCAAATTAATTCAAAGGAAATAAAAACAATCCAATCTACACACAGTGCAAAACCTCACTCAACCCCACTCAAATATTCACACTCTACACACTAAAATAGCACTTCTAATATAATAAATCACTTCAAAGGCTAGAGAAGCTAAATATATATATATATATATATATATATATATATATATAATTTTAGGCTTCACCACTTTAAATTTAACAGAGCAGTTCATAACATTTTATATACACTTACTGTCTTTACAGATTACAGATTGCACACTTGGCAACAAAACATTTTTGAAGTGTAATGAAAAGGTTAATCAATCACAATGATTTACGTTTAAACTGACGTTCCATATTTTTTTAGGGACATTCCATTTTAGGATAGAGATGTTTGTACCATGCAATACATGCATTTGAATTAGACATACACAACTGTCTGTCTGAGACCCCTGATCTTTAAAATTCTTTATCTGATCAATAAGTGTGTGTTCACCAGTAAGAACAGCAGATCTGATTACAACAGATGTTAATAATCATACATACAATAGAAAGTAACATGAATATGTTATTGTAAAAGAAGTAGATCATATCTTGAGCTCCAGTTTGAAGAACAAAGTTAGGTTTCAGATTTCTCCTGGACGCCCCAGACATTGTATGAATGTATTCAGTTCCTTCAGCAGCAATCTTGATTTAGCTTAATGAAGTACTAAGCAGTCAAAGCAGGTATTAGATGAGAACTGTAAATAATACTGGGTTGTTTAGGAGAAGCTTGGAAAGGGTTAAATAAATACACTGACATATAGAAAAGCTCTACTTACTGTATTAATACTGTTTAATATTTAAAAAAACAAAGTGTTTGGCCTTTGCACATAACAGGCATAGATAATTAATGAGGAGATTATTAATGCAATAAATAATTTAATGCATTGAGTACATAAAAGCAAGGTTAAACAAAATGTAGTAAGTGGACGTGAAATACTACTTGATTTAAAGTATATCTACTTAAGTTAAAGTACAGAAGTATGTAGATTAACAAATTGAACACAAGTACAAGTATTTTGTTTTGTAATTTTAATATTCTTTTATTTTAAAGTTCCAATAAGGAAATTCCTTATTACTATTAATACAGTCAATTGAAATGAACTGCAGTTAATCCAGTGTATATTATGAATCTCTTTATAGTTTTAGTGGACACCCTCTACCAACAGGTCTCTACTGACAAATCTCTACTGACATCTCTCTACTGATATCTCTTTACTGAGAGGTACACTTTTTGTCAATTCCTATGTTAAGGAAGCTGTTAATGTCACAACATGTCCAATTTGTGCCAAATCAAAAATCTTGATATTCTTAAATTTATCGTCTGACTTATAAAAATATTAGATATGA
This sequence comes from Megaleporinus macrocephalus, assembly GCA_021613375.1. NCBI lineage: Eukaryota > Metazoa > Chordata > Actinopteri > Characiformes > Anostomidae > Megaleporinus > Megaleporinus macrocephalus. Next base: position 33,686,656 of record CM038722.1, on the reverse strand, counting down.
AACTGAGCTCTGAGGAAAGCAGCATCAAAGGAGGGAAATTATGAAACTGTGCTTGACTCTCGGTTCCCCACTCCTGGAACAGACCTCACGCATCATTCCATGGTCAACTGTGTGTCTGTGGATTTCCATATGATTGTAGTTTGACTAAAGTAAACATGTCTGTAATGAATGTGATATTTTCAAAATCAGAACTATTGAGCCTTGTTGTAAACTTTAAGGTTCCTGATACAGATGTCATAAAGAAATCCAATATCCAAGATGGCCATTAAACCAACTACAGAATGATGACATGAGGTCAGTGGTTTTGGATTTGTGCATTCAGGCCAAGACCAAACCCCAAGGTTTCTTCACTCCGGCTTCTCCATGGTGGATGTAGTTGTCTCCTATGATCCAGTGCAGACTAGGAGTGAGTGTGGGGACAGTAATGTGTGTGGTAAATGTAAGAATAATCACAGATTTAGTACAAACACATTCATACTGAAATAGAAGACCATACAAAGGACACAAATTAGTAAATAACAATTAAGGACAACAGATACTAGGAACTGGACCAGCCTGGGAGAGAATGCAGATGGCACCAAAGAAAAGAAAATAACAAAAGTAAGTACCACAGCATGTATTTTGGAATCAAATCTAACCATCAGTAATAAAAGCATCAACTGCTGCTCCAGCTATACCAGAAGTACAGGGGAAAGTACATTACTAAGCTAGTGTGTAGCCAGACAGTAAAACTACCTACAGGGGGCAGTATAAAGCTGCATCCAGAATCTCATACTTCAATAGTACACAGTCTGCAAAAGCAGTAGAGCGGCTACTGTGTCAGAATACACAGCTTTCATGAAACATTACTGAAAATCCCCTTGATGCGCTCCTGAATCCTGCAGGTTATTGTGAAGTATGTGACCGCAGGACATTTTGCATTATCCTGATTGAGCTGGAGCTGCCGAGACGTTCTAAAGAAGAAAAATGGTGGATAGCGGGGAGTCTGCTGTGTGTATGTGGTGTCATTGCTGCTACAGAGGTTTGCTCTACTTCCTCCTAGTTCATCTTCTCCAAATTACAGCTTGACACCGTCTACTCAAACACTGAGTACAGATTTAGGATACATGGTAAAAAGACAAGTTAGTGTAACAAAAAGTATCTAAAATAATGTCTGAATGGATCTTTTAATGAGGATATTAAACACTCATGTACTGAATGAGCTTGACTGCTTTACCTGTCTAGCAGTGACCACTGGGTTCAGTCTAGTATGTACTGATTTAGTAGGAGATTTTGGATGCAGCATAATTTTTAAAGGGAGAGGTTTTATGAATGGGATTCTAATGAAGTTAACATCCAGAATGAAGTTCTAATATAAATTATATCCAGAATGAAATTCTTATAAATTTAATATCTAGAATGAAGTTCTAATAGTTAGTATCCAGAATGAAGTTCTTAATAAAATTAATATCCAGAATGACGTTCTAATAACAGTAATATCCATAATAAAGCTCTAATAAAGTTAATATCCAGAATGAAGTTTTAATAAATTTAATATCCAGAATGAAGTTTTAAATAGTTAATTTCCAGAATGAAGTTCTAATAAAATTAAAATTTAGAATTAAGTTCTAAGAAAGTTAATATCCAGAAAGAAGTTCTAAAAACATTCATATCCAGAATGTAGTTCTAATAAATATAACATCCAGAATGAAGTTCTAATAAAGTTAACATCCAGAATGAAGTTCTAATATAGTTTATATCCAGAATTATATTCTAATAAAGTTAATATCCAGAATGAAGTTCTGATAAAGTTAGTAGCCAGAATGTAGTTCTAATAAAATTAATTTCCAGAATAAAGTTCTAATAAAGTTAATATCCAGAATGAAGTTCTAATAAAGTTTATATCCAGAATGAAGTTCTAACAAAATTCATATCCAGAATGGAGTTCTAATAAATATAACATTAACTGTAAGGTTTTAATTAATTAATATCCAGAATGAGTTTCTAATAAAATTCTGTGTGTGTGTTTACGAATTTCCAGAATTAAGTTCTAATAAAATTTAAATCCAAAAAGAACTTCTAATAAAGTTAATATCCAGAAAAACACTTCTAATAAATTTAACATTAACTATAAGGTTTTAATTAATTCATATCCGGAATGAAGTTTTTATATAAATAATATACAGAATAAAAGTTCGAATTAAGTTAGTTGCCAGAATGAAGTTCTAAAAATAATAATATCCAGAATGATGTTCTATTAAAATAATATACAGAATAAAGTTCTAAATAAATTAATTTCCATAATTAAGTTCTAATAAAATTAATATCCATAATAAAGTTCTAATAAAAATAATCTCCAGAATGAAGTTCTAAATAAATTAATTTCCATAATGAAGTTCTAATAAAATTAATATCCAGAATAACAATCTAATAAAATTAATATCCAGAATAAAGTTTTAATAAAGTTAATATCCAGAATGAAGTTCTAATAAAATTAACATCAAATACAAGGTTTTAATTAATCACAATCCAGAATAAAACGAATACAATTCTGTGTGTGTATTTGTGAATTTCCAGAATGAAGTTCTAATAAAGTTAATATCCAGAATGAAGTTCTAATAAAGTTAATATCCAGAATGAAGTTCTAATAAAGTTAATATCCAGAATGAAGTTCTAATAAAGTTAATATCCAGAAAGAAGTTCTAATAAAGTTAATATCCAGAATGAAGTTCTAATATAATTCGTATCCAGAATGAATTTCTAATCAAATTAATATCTAGAATGCAGTTCTAATGATGTTAACATCCAAAATGAAGTTCTGAAGTACAATTCTGTGTGTGTATTTGTGAATTTCCAGAATGAAGTTCTAATAAAGTTAATATCCAGAATGAAGTTCTAATAAAGTTAATATCCAGAATGAAGTTCTAATATAATTCATATCCAGAATGAAGTTCTAATAAAATTAATATTCAGAATGAAGTTCTAATTAAATTAATAACCAGAATAAAGTTCTAATAAAATTAACATCCAGAATGGAGTTCTAATAAATGTAACATCAAGTATAAGGTTTTAATTAATTAATAATCAGAACAAAGTTCGAATAAAATTAATATCCAGATCGAATTTCTAATAAAGTTAATATACAGAAAAAAATAAATTGAACTACATTTAATTAACTAAAAAGTTTAATTAATTAATATCAAGAATGAGGTTCTAATAAAATTCTGTGTATGTGTGTGTGGGTGGGTGCTAGGAGACAGACTGAAACTGCCCCCTTCAGGAAGTAAACCAACAAAAAAATTGATAAAGTGACTCAAACATGGTGATTAGTGAATTTTCATTATGAATTATATGTTTTAATTGCAGAATTGGTATTTATATTGACATTTCAAATGATCTGAATTTAACCTGAAAAAGTT
>CM038722.1:33670758-33678258 GCA_021613375.1 Megaleporinus macrocephalus | reverse complement strand
AGGAGAGAGAGGGAGAGAGAGAGATACAGAGATACAGACAGAGAGAGAGGGAGGGAGAGAGATATAGACAGAGAGAGAGAGGGAGAGAGAGAGATATAGACAGAGAGAGAGAGGGAGAGAGAGAGATATAGACAGAGAGAGAGAGAAAGAGAGAGAGAGTGGTTGTACTGTATGACTGAGAGTCAGTGTGTGTGATATGTGAGTGGGGGGAGCTGTAATGTCTGAAATGAGAACTATTTGTCCTCCTCCTTTACCCTCATCCCCCCTTCACACACACACTTACACTTACACACACACACACAGACCTATACATCTGCATGCAGTGTATATTTATAGTACAGTTGTGTTTTAAAGTTTGTGTCTTTGCTCACAGAGAACAGCCGCTCACTGTACAACTCACTACACACGCTACAAACTCACTACACACGCTACAAACTCACTACACACACTAACAAACTCACTACACACACTAACAAACTCACTACACACGCTACAAACTCACTACACACACTACAAACTCACTACACACACTACAAACTCACTACACACGCTACAAACTCACTACACACACTACAAACTCACTACACACACTAACAAACTCACTACACACACTAACAAACTCACTACACACGCTACAAACTCACTACACACACTACAAACTCACTACACACACTACAAACTCACTACACACGCTACAAACTCACTACACACACTAACAAACTCACTACACACGCTACAAACTCACTACACACGCTACAAACTCACTACACACACTACAAACTCACTACACACGTACCAAACTCACTACACCACGCTACAAACTCACTACACACGCTACAAACTCATACACACACTAACAAACTCACTACACACGCTACAAACTCACTACAACGCATACAAACTCACTACCACACCAACTACAAACTCATTACACACACTACAAACTCACTACACACGCTACAAACTCACTACACACGCTACAAACTCACTACACACACTAACAAACTCACTACACACGCTACAAACTCACTACACATGCTACAAACTCACTACACACACTACAAACTCATTACACACACTACAAACTCACTACACACGCTACAAACTCACTACACACGCTACAAACTCACTACACACGCTACAAACTCACTACACACACTAACAAACTCACTACACACGCTACAAACTCACTACACACACTACAAACTCATTACACACACTACAAACTCACTACACACGCTATAAACTCACTACACACACTACAAACTCACTACACACACTAACAAACTCACTACACACACTAACAAACTCACTACACACGCTACAAACTCACTACACACGCTACAAACTCACTACACACACGCTACAAACTCACTACGCACACTACAAACTCACTACACACACTACAAACTCATTACACACACTACAAACTCATTACACACACTACAAACTCACTACACACGCCACAAACTCAGTACACACACTAACAAACTCACCATACACACTAACAAACTCACTACACACACTAACAAACTCACTACACACACTACAAACTCACTACACACGAACAAACTCACTACACACACTACAAACTCACTACACACACTACAAACTCACTATACACACACTAACAAACTCACTATTCACTACAATTACAACATAATACATCACATCATACCAGCTCACACTACCACTCCCTGTATAACTCACTACACACACACTAACAAACTCACTATTCACTACAATTACAACATAACACATCACACCATACCTGCTCACACTACCACTCCCTGTATAACTCACTACACACACTAACAAACTCACTATTCACTACAATTACAACATAATACATCACACCATACCTGCTCACACTACCACTCACTGTATAACTCACCACACACACTAACAAACTCACTATTCACTACAATTACAACATAATACATCACATCATACCTGCTCACACTACCACTCACTGTATAACTCACCACACACACTAACAAACTCACTATTCACTACAATTACAACATAATACATCACACCATACCTGCTCACACTACCACTCATTGTATAACTCACTACACACACTAACAAACTCACTATTCACTACAATTACAACATAATACATCACACCATACCTGCTCACACTACCACTCACTGTATAACTCACTACACACACTAATAAATCTAAAATCTTAGCAGGTTTGCAGGTTATCTAAAACCTGCTAACACTAACATTCAGTTACCTAGAACTTTCTCACACTACCACTTGCATATCTAGAAACTACTAAAGCTACCACCTGCTAACACTACCACTTATACTCATACTCAGTAATTTAGAACAGGGTTACACTACCACTCATATTCACACTTATCTATACACTCTCAGTTACCTAGAACCCATGTACACCACCACTCATCCTCACGCTCAGTTATGTAGAACCTGTGTACACTTCCACTTATACTCACACTCAGTTATGTAGAACCTGTGTACACTTCCACTTATACTCACACTCAGTTATGTAGAACCTGTGTACACTTCCACTTATACTCACACTCAGTCATCTAGAACCTGTGTACACTTCCACTTATACTCACACTCAGTTATGTAGAACCTGTGTACACTTCCACTTATACTCACACTCAGTTATGTAGAACCTGTGTACACTTCCACTTATACTCACACTCAGTCATCTAGAACCTGTGTACACTACCACTCATTTGCACCTAGTTATCTAGATTGTAGCTGTGAAGTGTGATTGGATGGTTCCTCTGTCAGTTCCTAATGGTGCTGGTAGTTAATCTAATGTGTACGACCTGCAGTTCAGCTGCTGAAGTCCTGACCAATAGGAGAGCTCACTCAGCTGTAACTGCCTAGATACCACAGGGAGAACCATCCTGATCAGACGGTTTCCTGATTGGACGGTTTCCTGATTGGACGGTTTCCTGATTGGATGAGGTCCTGATTGGTGTCTTGGTTTCCTGATGGGCGTTTCAGGAGTGTTACTACACCATGACCTGCCCTGACGGTTCCACACTGTTCCGCACATTTACATCACATACTGAATAACAATATCCCTCCGTCTGGTTCTTCACCTCCTTTACTGTGTTTGTGTTAGACTAATTAAACCCTCTCTTGGCTGTAAAGCAGTCAGCCCAGCTACGCTCGCCCATGCGCTCTGGTATTACTCTACTACAGAGCGTGGATTCATAATGGCCCTGTGTGTGGACAGTACAGGCTGTGCTGAGGTCAGTCCAGTCCAGTTTATAGAGAGAGCCCATAGTTTACCTTTAACTTCCTCTTTAATCTGTTATATCACAACATCAGTTATAATTCATAACTGTTATTATTCATTATTCATAACTACAGCTTAGCTCCACCCATTCAGTCTACAGCAGTTTAGCTCCACCCACTCAGTCTACAGCAGTTTAGCTCCACCCATTCAGTCTACAGCAGTTTAGCTCCACCCTCTCAGTGTACAGCAGTTTAGCTCCACCCACTCAGTCTACAGCAGTTTAGCTCCACCCATTCAGTTTAGTTCTACTTTAATGTTGAATAATGTTAACAGACTCAACAGTTATTTTTTCGTGGCTCTGTGAGGCTGGTTGAGCGACGGTGTGTGTTTGTGAGTGTATGTGTGAGTGTGTAAGTGAGTGAGTGAGTGTGTCAGTGTGTGTCTGTGTTTGTATTGGGTTTCCTCTGTTCTAATTATACCGCCGGTACTAGATAGCTCGGCTCAGTTTCAGGTTACTCTTCAAGGGGTTGTATTCACACCCACAACAGCAAATGTCGGTCCAGAAATTGTAGCCTGTAGCCGCGGTGACATGAGAGGCAGTTGCCGTGGTGACGCTCTGCCAAGAGGATGTGCATGTTGCCTCATTTCCCAAAACGGCCGATCCCACCGGACGGCCCGAAAGATTAGAACATCTAATCCTGGACTCGTATGTATAGTGTACGGGGGGGGGTGGGGGGTGTGGGGGGGTTCAGCATACTATTTGGGGGCACCAGTTAAAACCACACAACCAAAGCACCACCAAAAATAATAATACACGTTGAATAATATAATATACTAGCTATATATATATATATATATATATATATATAAGAGAGGAGAGAGAGAGAGAGAGAGAGAGAGAGAGAGAGAGAACTCAGAATTTCAACTTTACAGGAGAGAACAAAAACATACTTTACTTTCAGTGTAAGTCAATGGAACCAGAAAGTTTTCCAAGCTGTTTTGGAGCATTTCTATTGGTCTGATCATCAGGAAATTTTCACACAATGTAAACGACCATTGGCGTGTTCATATGATGTAGAAAACAAAATCGAAATCAACTGAAAACCATATCTATATATACAGAATATATATATATAGTTATGCAGTTATATGCACATGTATAAAACTATATTTAGCACATACATTTGAAATGTACTTTTTCATATGAGTTAATATATTTGCATATATGTTCATCCATGTGGAAAAATTGTTTAAATGGCTTAAGCACCCTAAAACCTATAGAGTAATTAGGAATATAAATATTTATGAATGGGGATTAGACACTGCATGTCTAATAAAAACCAATAAGCTGCCAATGAATCATTAATAATCACAAAGTAGGTTGATTTTCAGCACATCAACCAACAGGTGTTCAAACATAAGTTGAATAACTTCTGCTAAATAAATCCAGCGCTAGGCTAATAACTCCATTGTAACCCCAGCAGCCTCACTCACTCAGATTTCAGGCTTTATCCTTTAAACATGTGCTTATCCAACCTGTACTGAGCTCAGCAAGGCTGCTTTAGTCCGCTTGCTAAGCTAATGCTAGCCTCTGATGCTAAGAAAGAAGGTATACTAGCTCAAAATTAGCATAGCTAACAGCTAAACACACAAAAACAACAGCAGACTCGAAAAGTTGTTACAGTTCCATTGAAGTTACTTGCTAATTAGCATGGTGCTAATGACAGACCACGTGGAGGGGTGGAGTGATCTGTAACAGACTAGAGTTTAGAACTATTTGCCACCTGTGCTTGCACACCCATCCGTGCAGTGAAACACGCTAGTGAACATACACACTAGGGGGCAGTGAAACACCCGAGGATTGAACCGAGAACCGCTGCGTTAACCGCAGCACCACTGAGGCCAGTCATGCAGTTTTAGACCATGTGGTTTCTGAGTGTTTAGAATAAAACAAAATAACTGCAGGGGGCGCCGGTGAGCTACACGCCTCAGGCTAGAGCTGAATTGACGGTTTGGGTTTAAGGGATTAACTGAATGACTGCAGGGGGCGCCGGTGAGCTACACGCCTCAGGCTAGAGCTGAATTGACAGTTTGGGTTTAAGGGATTAACTGAATGACTGCAGGGGGCGCTGGTGAGCTACACGCCTCAGGCTAGAGCTGAATTGACGGTTTAGGTTTAAGGGATTAACTGAATGACTGCAGGGGGCGCCGGTGAGCTACACTCCTCAGGCTAGAGCTGAATTGACGGTTGGGGTTTAAGGGATTAACTGAATGACTGCAGGGGGCGCCGGTGAGCTACACTCCTCAGGGATTAACTGAATTGTGTTACTGTGTATGCGCCCTGCAGGCGTACGAGCGGCGGTTCCCCACCTGCCCCCTCATCCCGGTGTTCCTGGGCAGCGAGGTTCTGAGCGATGTCCGGAGCGAAGACGGAGCGGTCCACACCGTCCAGCGCAACTGTAAACTCAGCGTGGACGCGCCCCGCCTCCTTAAAAAGGTCAGAGGTCACACTGTGTCCGTGTAATGGTGTAGTTAGCCACGTTAGCCTCGTAGCTCCAGTTCTAAACTGAAGAAGCTAAATTGGGACTGATCTGGACGACATCCTTATTATTCTTAGTTTTAAACTGTTTAACTACCAAAGTATACGACTGAATATCTGTTGGTGCTCTATATAAAGAAATAATAATAATAATAATAATAATAATAATAATAATAATAATAATAATAATGTAATATAATGTTATTATGCTGTAAATAGCAAATTTAGATCTTTTTGATTCACAACATTCGGGGTAATATTTGGTAAATTAGATTTTTCGTGCATCTGGCAACCAGCGTAGGAAGTACTTTAGCAGTAATTTCTATTTATAGAATTTTAGAATTAGAATTTAGAATTAGAATTTTCATTTGTTTTCATGAAGCATTGACGACTATTATTCTCTGTGTGTTTAACTAAAAAACTAGACGACTGAATATCTGTACTGGCTATTTTATGATTTAATATCAGTTTGTGCTCTACAGAAAAAAAAAATAATAATAATAGTAACAGTAATAAAACTATCCCTACTATTCCAGTGTTGCTCAATTAGAAACAATACATTAGCCACGTTAGAACCAAAATTTGGATGAGATCTGCGGTAATACTTGATCTGGCAACCAGTAGTTTTGCAGTAATTGCAGTAATAAGTATGATTTTCATTTGTTTTCTTGCAGCGTCAACAACTATTATTCTCTGTTTTCTTTGTTTAAAGTGTGTTTAACTATCAAACTAGACCATACAGACATTTATACTCGCTATTTTATGACTGAATATCCGTTAATGCTCTATATAATATATGATATATTATATATATGTATTATGTTAATTTGTTTTCATGCAGTGTCGGCGAGTCGAGGAGAAACAGAGTTGTTTCAGTTCCACAGGATTCGATTTCAGAGTTAATTACTTTTCCTATATGAAACGTTCATATTTAGACCCAATACACGGCAAAATACTCCCATATCACTAGAGCTGTGTATCGGCAAGAACATGGAGATACAATACGCATCGTGATACAGTGGTCACGATTCAATATATCGTGATATACTACGATACTGCAAACAAAGTGATATACTGTGATTTTTCAAATCCTAATATTAAATCACACCACTGTATAAACAGGTTTATCAATGTTTACAATCGCACTGCGTCCTTGTGCTGCTTGTTAATGTTGGAGTGGAGCTGAAAATGGATTACAACACTGCCATCTAGTGGTCAGAGGTTTAAACACAACACACAATGATTCACTGTCTGCCCGGAATAATATCCCGATACTCGATATTTTTGATATTTTCTTACAGCCCTACATATCACTATTTCCTAGCAGCTAAATGAGTAAACTGGAGAATGAAGTAGATTTTTTAATAATTATTATAGTTTATACACTGTATCTTAATTTGATGATACTAAAAATACTTTTTTCACCAAAAGTACATCTAAGTAAATGGAGTTACTGTGGATCTCGGGACCCAAATCCCCCCAAATATGATAAAAAGATGAAGATTTAGTGTTAAAATGTGTAGTTTTCTATCTTCTATTAGAGAAGATAAAGGAATTGATCAGATTCTCACTCTCTGGAGCTGATTGCAGTTACTCTCTATTTTAGTTTACAGTTTATTTGGTAGCAGAGAAGCTGCAGTAACACAAACCACTACACTGTGTGTGTATATGTGTGTGTGTTTGTGTATGTGTGTTTGTGTGTATGTATGTGTGTTTGTGTGTGTGTTT
>CM038722.1:33580758-33668258 GCA_021613375.1 Megaleporinus macrocephalus | reverse complement strand
ACAGAATATATACTCTAACTTCTCTCTGTCTGATAATATATATACTCTAACTTCTCTCTTTCTGATAATATATATACTCTAACCTCTCTGTCTGATCATATATATACACTAACTTCTCTCTGTCTAATAATATATATACTCTAACTTCTCTCTGTCTGATAATATATATACTCTAACCTCTCTGTCTGATCATATATATACACTAACTTCTCTCTGTCTAATAATATATATACTCTAACTTCTCTCTTTCTGATAATATATATACTCTAACTTCTCTCTGTCTGATAATATATATACTCTAACCTCTCTGTCTGATCATATATATACACTAACTTCTCTCTGTCTAATAATATATATACTCAAACTTCTCTCTTTCTGATAATATATATACTCTAACTTCTCTCTGTCTGATAATATATATACTCTAACTTCTCTCTGTCTGATAGTATATACACTCTAACTTCTCTCTGTCTGATAGTATATACACTCTAACTTCTCTCTGTCTGATCATATATACACTCTAACTTCTCTCTGTCTGATAATATATATACTCTAACTTCTCTCTTTCTGATAATATATATACTCTAACCTCTCTGTCTGATCATATATACACTCTAACTTCTCTCTGTCTAATAATATATATACTCTAACTTCTCTCTTTCTGATAATATATATACTCTAACTTCTCTCTGTCTGATAGTATATACACTCTAACTTCTCTCTGTCTGATCATATATACACTAACTTCTCTCTGTCTGATAATATATATACTCTAACTTCTCTCTTTCTGATAATATATATACTCTAACCTCTCTGTCTGATCATATATACACTCTAACTTCTCTCTGTCTAATAATATATATACTCTAACTTCTCTCTTTCTGATAATATATATACTCTAACTTCTCTCTGTCTGATCATATATACACTCTAACTTCTCTCTGTCTGATAATATATATACTCTAACTTCTCTCTTTCTGATAATATATATACTCTAACTTCTCTCTGTCTGATAATATATATACTCTAACTTCTCTCTGTCTAATAATATATATACTCTAACTTCTCTCTTTCTGATAATATATATACTCTAACCTCTCTGTCTGATCATATATACACTCTAACTTCTCTCTTTCTGATAATATATATACTCTAACTTCTCTCTGTCTGATAGTATATACACTCTAACTTCTCTCTGTCTGATCATATATACACTCTAACTTCTCTCTTTCTGATCATATATACACTCTAACTTCTCTCTGTCTGATAATATATATACTCTAACTTCTCTCTGTCTGATAATATATATACTCTAACTTCTCTCTTTCTGATAATATATATACTCTAACTTCTCTCTTTCTGATAATATATATACTCTAACCTCTCTGTCTGATCATATATATACACTAACTTCTCTCTGTCTAATAATATATATACTCTAACTTCTCTCTGTCTGATAATATATATACTCTAACCTCTCTGTCTGATCATATATATACACTAACTTCTCTCTGTCTAATAATATATATACTCTAACTTCTCTCTTTCTGATAATATATATACTCTAACTTCTCTCTGTCTGATAATATATATACTCTAACCTCTCTGTCTGATCATATATATACACTAACTTCTCTCTGTCTAATAATATATATACTCTAACTTCTCTCTTCTGATAATATATATACTCTAACTTCTCTCTGTCTGATAATATATATACTCTAACTTCTCTCTGTCTGATAGTATATACACTCTAACTTCTCTCTGTCTGATAGTATATACACTCTAACTTCTCTCTGTCTGATCATATATACACTCTAACTTCTCTCTGTCTGATAATATATATACTCTAACTTCTCTCTTTCTGATAATATATATACTCTAACCTCTCTGTCTGATCATATATACACTCTAACTTCTCTCTGTCTAATAATATATATACTCTAACTTCTCTCTTTCTGATAATATATATACTCTAACTTCTCTCTGTCTGATAGTATATACACTCTAACTTCTCTCTGTCTGATCATATATACACTAACTTCTCTCTGTCTGATAATATATATACTCTAACTTCTCTCTTTCTGATAATATATATACTCTAACCTCTCTGTCTGATCATATATACACTCTAACTTCTCTCTGTCTAATAATATATATACTCTAACTTCTCTCTTTCTGATAATATATATACTCTAACTTCTCTCTGTCTGATCATATATACACTCTAACTTCTCTCTGTCTGATTAATATATATACTCTAACTTCTCTCTTTCTGATAATATATATACTCTAACTTCTCTCTGTCTGATAATATATATACTCTAACTTCTCTCTGTCTAATAATATATATACTCTAACTTCTCTCTTTCTGATAATATATATACTCTAACCTCTCTGTCTGATCATATATACACTCTAACTTCTCTCTTTCTGATAATATATATACTCTAACTTCTCTCTGTCTGATAGTATATACACTCTAACTTCTCTCTGTCTGATCATATATACACTCTAACTTCTCTCTGTCTGATCATATATACACTCTAACTTCTCTCTGTCTGATAATATATATACTCCAGCCTCTCTCTGTCTGATAGTATATGTACTCTAACTTCTCTCTGTCTGATAATATATATACTCCAGCTTCTCTCTGTCTGATAGTATATGTACTCTAACTTCTCTCTGTCTGATAGTATATGTACTCTAACTTCTCTCTGTCTGATAATATATATACTCCAGCTTCTCTCTGTCTGATAATATATATACTCTAACTTCTCTCTGTCTGATAATATATATACTCTAACTTCTCTCTGTCTGATAATATATATACTCCAGCTTCTCGCTGTCTGATAGTATATGTACTCTAACTTCTCTCTGTCTGATAATATATATACTCTAACTTCTCTCTGTCTGATAATATATATACTCCAGCTTCTCTCTGTCTGATAATATATATACTCTAACTTCTCTCTGTCTGATAATATATATACTCTAACTTCTCTCTGTCTGATAATATATATACTCTAACTTCTCTCTGTCTGATAATATATATACTCCAGCTTCTCTCTGTCTGATAGTATATGTACTCTAACTTTTCTCTGTCTGATAATATATATACTCCAGCCTCTCTCTGTCTGATAGTATATGTACTCTAACTTCTCTCTGTCTGATAATATATATACTCCAGCCTCTCTCTGTCTGATAGTATATGTACTCTAACTTCTCTCTGTCTGATAATATATATACTCCAGCTTCTCTCTGTCTGATAGTATATGTACTCTAACTTCTCTCTGTCTGATAATATATATACTCTAGCTTCTCGCTGTCTGATAGTATATATACTCTAACTTCTCTCTGTCTGATAATATATATACTCCAGCTTCTCTCTGTCTGATAGTATATACACTCCAACTTGCCTTTGTCTGATAGTATATATACTCTAACTTCTCTCTGTCTGATAGTATATATACTCTAACTTCTCTCTGTCTGATAATATATATACTCTAACTTCTCTCTGTCTGATAATATATATACTCTAACTTGCCTTTGTCTAATAGTATTTGTACTTTAACTTGTCTTTGTCTGATAGTATTTATACTTAGACTTGTCTTTATCTTAATAGTATTTGTACTCTGACTTCTCCTGGTTTGATAGTATTTATAATTTGGTACGTCTTGGTCTTTATGGTATTTGTACTCTGACTTCTCCTGGTTTGATAGTATTTATACTTTGGTACGTCATGGTCTTTATGGTATTTGTACTCTGAATTGTATTTCTACTTTAAAGAGTATTGTTTGTGAGTACAGTCTTGTTTTGCAGAGAGACTTTGTCAGGTTGTCTTCCTGGTATCGAGTCCAGGTTGAGCGGACGAGTTGTTGAAAGTGTCGATTTAAAGCTGATAAAAAGCTTTCCAGCCAATAAACAGCTCTTAAAGCTTAGATCAGCGAGAGAGGAGAACCCACGCTCCTGGTTCAGACTCAGCTTCAGGCCTGAAAACACCCACCATGTAAAGACAGCTCAACACTACAGGAGTATGACTGTGCTACTCTGTGTGTAGGGTAAGGAGATAATAGAGTATTATCTGTCTGAGCTGATCTCTGAGGGTGTTACTGAAATCCCCCGCTGGACTCCTCCTCTTCAAACACCTATGACCTCTGATCCCTTCACCATCACGGCTCTGACCTCTCCGGGACTCCACAGAGCCAGCAGCAGTGACAGTCTCGGAGCCGGCAACACTGAACCAGCTGAAGGTAAACCACAGTCATGTATTACTGTCTGAGTGTTTTATCTCTAAACCTTTACTGCCTTGTTAATATAACTTTCTGGTTATTGTAGGCACAATTCATCACATCATATCTAAATATCTAAATATCTAAATATCTAAACATCTAAACATCTAAATATCTAAACATCTAAACATCTAAACATCTAAATATCTAAATATCTAAATATCTAAACATCTAAATATCTTAATATCTAAATATCTAAATATCTAAACATCTAAATATCTAAACATCTAAATATATAAATATCTAAACATCTAAACATCTTAATATCTATATATCTTAATATCTAAACATCTAAACATCTAAACATCTTAATATCTAAATATCTAAACATCTAAACATCTAAATATCTAAATATCTAAACATCTAAACATCTAAATATCTAAACATCTAAACATCTAAACATCTAATTATCTAAACAACTAAACATCTAAATATCTTCATATCTATATATCTTAATATCTAAACATCTAAACATCTTAATATCTAAACATCTAGTCATCTAAACATCTTAATATCTAAACATCTAAACATCTAAACATCTAAATATCTAAACATCTAAATATCTAAACATCTAAACATCTAAAAATCTAAACATCTAAATATCTAAACATCTAAACATCTAAATATCTTAATATCTAAACATCTAAACATCTTAATATCTAAATATCTAAACATCTGAACATCTAAACATCTAAACATCTAAATATCTAAATATCTAAACATCTAAACATCTAAATATCTTAATATCTATATATCTTAACATCTAAACATCTAAACATCTAAACATCTTAATATCTAAAGATCTAAACATCTTAATATCTAAATATCTAAACATCTAAATATCTAAACATCTAAACATCTTAATATCTAAACATCTAAACATCTAAACATCTAAATATCTTATTATCTATATATCTTAATATCTAAACATCTAAACATCTAAACATCTTAATATCTAAACATCTAAACATCTAAACATCTTAACATCTAAATATCTAAACATCTAAACATCTAAACATCTTATTATCTAAACATCTAAACATCTAAATATCTTAATATCTATATATCTTAATATCTAAACATCTAAACATCTAAACATCTAAACATCTTAATATCTAAACATCTAAACATCTTAATATCTAAACATCTAAACATCTAAACATCTTAATATCTAAATATCTAAACATCTAAACATCTAAATATCTAAACATCTAAATATCTTAATATCTATATATCTTAATATCTAAACATCTAAACATCTTAATATCTAAACATCTAAACATCTAAACATCTAAACATCTTAATATCTAAATATCTAAACATCTTAATATCTAAACATCTTAACATCTAAATATCTTAATATTTATATATCTTAATATCTAAACATCTAAACATCTAAACATCTTAATATCTAAACATCTAAACATCTAAACATCTTAATATCTAAATATCTAAACATCTGAACATCTAAACATCTAAATATCTAAATATCTAAACATCTAAACATCTAAACATCTAAATATCTATATATCTTAATATATAAACATCTAAACATCTTAATATCTAAACATCTAAACATCTAAACATCTTAATATCTAAACATCTAAACATCTAAACATCTTAATATCTAAATATCTAAACATCTAAATATCTAAACATCTTAATATCTAAACATCTAAACATCTAAATATCTTAATATCTATATATCTTAATATCTAAACATCTAAACATCTAAACATCTTAATATCTAAACATCTTAACATCTAAATATCTAAATATCTAAACATCTAAACATCTTAATATCTATATATCTTAATATCTAAACATCTTAATATCTAAACATCTAAACATCTTAATATCTAAACATCTAAACATCTAAACATCTTAACATCTTAATATCTAAACATCTAAACATCTAAATATCTTAATATCTAAACATCTAAACATCTAAATATCTAAATATATTAATATCTAAACATCTAAACATCTAAATATCTAAATATCTTAATATCTAAATATCTAAACATCTAAATATCTAAATATATAAACATCTAAATATCTAAATATTTAAATATCTTAATATCTAAATATCTAAACATCTAAATATCTTAATATCTAAATATCTAAGTTCTTGTTTTCATCTCTGCAAAATGTAACAACTTCTACCTTTAAAACGCATTCGGACCACGTTTGTTATGTTAGGCATGTACTGAAACTAAAACTAAAGCTCAACCAAGTCAAGCTTTAATCAGGAGTCTCTAAGGTGTGAGGCCGAGTTGAGTCTCAAGTTTCTGAGGTGTCAGTCTGAGTTAAGTCCTACGTTTCTGGGGTGTGAGCCTGAGTCGAGTCTTCAGTTTCTGGGGTGTGAGCCTGAGTCGAGTCTTAACTTTCTGGGGTGTGAGCCTGAGTCGAGTCTTAACTTTCTGGGGTGTGAGCCTGAGTCGAGTCTTAACTTTCTGGGGTGTGAGCCTGAGTCGAGTCTTCAGTTTCTGGGGTGTGTGACTGAGTCGAGTCTTAACTTTCTAGGGTGTGAGCCTGAGTCGAGTCTTAACTTTCTGGGGTGTGAGCCTGAGTCGAGTCTTAACTTTCTGGGGTGTGAGCCTGAGTCGAGTCTTAACTTTCTGGGGTGTGAGCCTGAGTCGAGTCTTAACTTTCTGGGGTGTGAGCCTGAGTCGAGTCTTCAGTTTCTGGGGTGTGAGCCTGAGTCGAGTCTTAACTTTCTGGGGTGTGAGCCTGAGTCGAGTCTTCAGTTTCTGGGGTGTGTGACTGAGTCGAGTCTTCAGTTTCTGGAGTGTGAGTCTGAGTCAAGTCTTGAGTTCCTGGACTGTGAGTCTGAGTCGAGTCTTAAGTTTCTAGACTTTGAGTCTGAGTCAAGTCTCGAGTTTCTGGGGTGTGAGCCTGAGTCGAGTCTTAAGTTTCTGGGGTGTGAGTCTGAGCCAAGACTTAGGTTTCCTGGATGTGAGTCTGAGTCGAGTCTTCAATCTGAGGTGTGAGTTTAAGTTGAGTCCTGAGTCTTTGAGGTGAGTCTGAGTCGAGTCATGAGTCTGAGGTGTGAGTCTGAGTTGAAAGTCTGTAAGGTGCGAGTCTCTGAGGAGATCCTTTTAATGATACAGTGCGCAGGTTGTTGGACCACTTGGTAGCCCCCACAATAATTATAAGTATTCTATTAACACAGGTAAGCCAATCCAAATCTAATCAAATTCTGAAAACAGAGGCTTCCACACTTCAGCGGCTTACCCGTATGTCATGACTGGGTATGTATGCCTATCCCGGTCCAGTTTATTTGAATGTGAGATTATTACAACATCTACACACAAAACTTTCAAGTCCTGTTTGATCGGCTCTCTTAGACGGTGAGACATTCGACCACACACTCTGATAGCCTGCTGTGAATCTAACCTGAACCAGAACCTGTGTGTGTTTGTGTGTGTGTGTGTGTGTGTATGTATGTTTGTGTGTGTGTGTGTATATATGTGTGTGTTTGTGTGTGTATGTGTATGTATGTATGTATGTATGTGTGTGTGTGTGTGTATGTATGTGTGTGTGTATGTATGTATGTGTGTGTGTGTATGTATGTATGTATGTATGTATGTATGTGTGTGTGTGTGTGTGTGTGTATGTATGTATGTATGTATGTATATGTATGTGTGTGTGTGTGTGTGTGTGTGTGTGTGTGTGTGTGTGTGTGTGTGTGTGTGTGTGTGTGTGTGTGTGCAGGAGATAAGCTGGATGCTGAGTATATTGAGCGCTTCCTCGGTCGGCTGACTCCCCTACAGGAGAGCTGTTTGATTCAGCTCCGAGCCTGGCTGCAGCTCACACACAGAGGGAAGGTGAGCAAGCACAGGCACTGTTTTATACCTGCACGCTAAGGTGAAGTCCAGCTAGGGTCATGGATGCAGTAGGGAAAGCAGAGAGCCCAGATGACCCGTCCCCCGCAACTTTGACCTGACACCCTACAGAGAAAGCTCATTTACAGTGAGATCGTACCCACAATCCTATTGTTTCAGTCATTAACCAAAACCTGGGGCTGACCAGTAAACAGAGAACTTTCCCTTATGGCTCAACTCCCTGTCCACCAGTACAGTCCAGTACAGCGACCGTGTTACTGTTCCAGCCTGTGACCAAACTCACCATCCTTCTTCCCATCACTAATGAACAAGACCCCGAGATACCCAAACTCCTCCACCTGAGAACAGTGTAAACCACTCCAGTGTGTGCAGGAGGCTTCCATGGAAGGAAGCCAAAAGGACAACATCATCTGCAAGAAGCTGAGATGCCACCTTCCAACCCCCACACATAATACCCCTCTGATTCTGATGAATATCACAAACAGGAGTGGAGACCAGGGACAACCTTGACAGAGTCCAACAGCCCGTAACAGTGACCCTGGCATGTCATCCTTCCAGAGGGAGCTCCCACAGAATATGTCAGGGAAAACATGTAGACTAGGTTGGCACACTGTCATACCCCCTCAACAATCAGCTCAGGGGTGAAAAGGGATCTTCAGAGCTACGTAGTCTGGAGCAGTCTGCTCCTGGTAGGGTCTCCCAGGCCAAACAGGTTCATCTGTTGGCCGGCGTCTCCTTTCCAGCACCTTGGCATAATCTTTCTCCAGGAGGATGAGCGGTGTGATACCCTGGCAGTTGGTACACACTCTCTGATCCCCTCTCTTAAAAATAGGATCTGCCACCGGGGCCTCCCAGTCCAAGGGTGATTGCATAGGTGTGTCAGCCATGACAGCCAGACAACATCCAAAGCCTCAAGCATTTCTGGGTGAACCTCAACCACCCCAGTGCCTTACCAACAAGGAGCTTGCTAATTACCTCAGCAACATTGCCAGTGGTGGGCCTATATGGTCCCCCCCACGTTGCTCTTTCAGGCTGAGTACAACTGGGTTACATGGGCTGCCCAGCCACCAGATGCTTTCAAGGAACACTGCCTCCAGGCCTGGCTCCAGAAGTAGGTCCCTGTAACCCCTTCCTGGGACAAGTACACGATATCCTGTGTCCCTCTTTCATCAGCAGACTGTGGATCATGTTAGTCTAGGTCTTCACTCCACACCTGGTTGCCCCAGGAGACCCTACCAGGAGTAGACTGCTCCAGACTACATAGCTCTGAAGACCCCTAGACCACACAAGCCCACCCACCACACCAAGGACCCAGTCCAGGAAGGGGTAACATCTGTACATCAATAAACCATCGGCGAGGTATTCCTTTAAAAACAGTGTGATCATACTCTAACAGCGGAGTGAACGAGTGCAGAGCAGATTTCTCTGAAGTTATTTTCATCTCTTCCCATAACGATGCTCTGTTCTTCCTGCTGGGTGATAAACGAGTGTAGCAGCAGAACACTGCTCCAGATTTACACCATATATATATACCTCCCTTTCTATACCTCTATACCTCTCTGTTCTTCTCTCATTCTCTTTCTATACCTCTCCGTTCTTCCCTTGTTCTCTTTCTATACCTCTCTGTTCTTCCCTTGTTCTCTTTCTATACCTCTCTGTTCTTCCCTTGTTCTCTTTCTATACCTCTCTGTTCTTCTCTCGTTCTCTTTCTATACCTCTCCGTTCTTCCCTTGTTCTCTTTCTATACCTCTCTGTTCTTCTCTCGTTCTCTTTCTATACCTCTCCGTTCTTCACTTGTTCTCTTTCTATACCTCTCTGTTCTTCCCTTGTTCTCTTTCTATACCTCTATACCTCTCTGTTCTTCCCTTGTTCTCTTTCTATACCTTTATACTTCTCTCTTCTTCCCTTGTTCTCTTTCTATACCTCTATACCTCTCCGTTCTTCCCTTGTTCTCTTTCTATACCTCTCTGTTCTTCCCTTGTTCTCTTTCTATACCTCTATACCCCTCTGTTCTTCCCTTGTTCTCTTTCTATACCTCTATACCTCTCCGTTCTTCCCTTGTTCTCTTTCTATACCTCTATACCTCTCTGTTCTTCCCTTGTTCTCTTTCTATACCTCTATACCTCTCTGTTCTTCCCTTGTTCTCTTTCTATACCTCTCTGTTCTTCCCTTGTTCTCTTTCTATACCTCTATACCTCTCTGTTCTTCCCTTGTTCTCTTTCTATACCTCTATACCTCTCTGTTCTTCCCTTGTTCTCTTTCTATACCTCTATACCTCTCCGTTCTTCCCTTGTTCTCTTTCTATACCTCTATACCTCTTCTGTTCTTCCCTTGTTCTCTTTCTATACCTCTACTGGTCTTCCCTTGTTCTCTTTCTATACCTCTATACCTCTCCGTTCTTCCCTTGTTCTCTTTCTATACCTCTCTGTTCTTCCCTTGTTCTCTTTCTATACCTCTATACCTCTCTGTTCTTCCCTTGTTCTCTTTCTATACCTCTATACCTCTCCGTTCTTCCCTTGTTCTCTTTCTATACCTCTATACCTCTTCTGTTCTTCCCTTGTTCTCTTTCTATACCTCTACTGGTCTTCCCTTGTTCTCTTTCTATACCTCTATACCTCTCTGTTCTTCCCTTCTCTTTCTATACCTCTATACCTCGCTGTTCTTCCCTTGTTCTCTTTCTATACCTCTATACCTCGCTGTTCTTCCCTTGTTCTCTTTCTATACCTCTATACCTCTCTGTTCTTCCCTTGTTCTCTTTCTATACCTCTATACCTCTCTGTTCTTCCCTTGTTCTCTTTCTATACCTCTATACCTCTCCGTTCTTCCCTTGTTCTCTTTCTATACCTCTATACCTCTTCTGTTCTTCCCTTGTTCTCTTTCTATACCTCTACTGGTCTTCCCTTGTTCTCTTTCTATACCTCTATACCTCTCTGTTCTTCCCTTCTCTTTCTATACCTCGCTGTTCTTCCCTTGTTCTCTTTCTATACCTCTATACCTCTCTGTTCTTCCCTTCTCTTTCTATACCTCTATACCTCGCTGTTCTTCCCTTGTTCTCTTTCTATACCTCTATACCTCTCTGTTCTTCCCTTGTTCTCTTTCTATACCTCTATACCTCTCTGTTCTTCCCTTGTTCTCTTTCTATACCTCTATACCTCTCTGTTCTTCCCTTGTTCTCTTTCTATACCTCTATACCTCTCTGTTCTTCCCTTCTCTTTCTATACCTCTATACCTCTTCTGTTCTTCCCTTGTTCTCTTTCTATACCTCTCTGTTCTTCCCTTGTTCTCTTTCTATACCTCTATACCTCTCTGTTCTTCCCTTGTTCTCTTTCTATACCTCTATACCTCTCCGTTCTTCCCTTGTTCTCTTTCTATACCTCTATACCTCTCCGTTCTTCCCTTGTTCTCTTTCTATACCTCTATACCTCTTCTGTTCTTCCCTTGTTCTCTTTCTATACCTCTACTGGTCTTCCCTTGTTCTCTTTCTATACCTCTATACCTCTCTGTTCTTCCCTTGTTCTCTTTCTATACCTCTATACCTCTCTGTTCTTCCCTTGTTCTCTTTCTATACCTCTATACCTCTCTGTTCTTCCCTTGTTCTCTTTCTATACCTCTATACCTCTCTGTTCTTCCCTTGTTCTCTTTCTATACCTCTATACCTCTCTGTTCTTCCCTTGTTCTCTTTCTATACCTCTATACCTCTTCTGTTCTTCCCTTGTTCTCTTTCTATACCTCTATACCTCTCTGTTCTTCCCTTGTTCTCTTTCTATACCTCTACTGGTCTTCCCTTGTTCTCTTTCTATACCTCTATACCTCTCAGTTCTTCCCTTGTTCTCTTTCTATACCTCTATACCTCTCTGTTCTTCCCTTGTTCTCTTTCTATACCTCTATACCTCTCCGTTCTTCCCTTGTTCTCTTTCTATACCTCTATACCTCTTCTGTTCTTCCCTTGTTCTCTTTCTATACCTCTACTGGTCTTCCCTTATTCTCTTTCTATACCTCTATACCTCTCTGTTCTTCCCTTGTTCTCTTTCTATACCTCTATACCTCTCCGTTCTTCCCTTGTTCTCTTTCTATACCTCTCCGTTCTTCCCTTGTTCTCTTTCTATACCTCTATACCTCTTCGTTCTTCCCTTGTTCTCTTTCTATACCTCTATACCTCTTCTGTTCTTCTCTCGTTCTCTTTCTATACCTCTATACCTCTCTGTTCTTCTCTCGTTCTCTTTCTATACCTCTGTATCTCTCCGTTCTTCTCTTGTTCTCTTTCTATAGCTCTATACCTCTCCGTTCTTCTCTTGTTTACCTATTTCTGTTTTTAATCTCTCAGATTCCGAAAGACGAGCACATCCTGCGTTTCCTGCGAGCGAGAGACTTTAACCTGGAGAAGGCTCGAGACATGCTGTGCCTGTCACTCAGCTGGAGGAAAGAGTTTCAGGTTAGAGAGAGAGAGAGAGAGAGAGAGAGAGAGAGAGAGAGAGAGAGAGAGAGAGAGAGAGAGAGAGATACACATACAAGCCAACAGTCATGTGATCAAATGAGGTGCAGAGAGAAAACAGAAAGAGAGAAGCATGCAGAGAGAGTAGAGATATAAAGAGAGAGAGATAGAGATATAAAGAGAGAGAGATAGAGAGAGATATAAAGAGAGAGAGATATAAAGAGAGTAAAAGGTAGAGAGATGGAGAGAGATATAAAGAGAGAGAGAGAGTAGAGACATAAAGAGAGAGAGATATAAAGAGAGTAAAAGGTAGAGAGATAGAGAGAGGTAGAAAGAGAGACAGAGGGAGAGGTAGAGAGAGAGGCAGAAAGAGAGAGTTAGAGAGAGATAAAGAGAGAGATAATGGGGGTAGAAAGAGAGAGAGGTAGAGAGAGAGAGATAATGGGGTAAAAAGAGAGAGGTAGAGAGAGAGGTAGAGGGAGAGAGATAAAGGGGGTGGTAGAAAGAGAGGTAGAAAGAGAGTGTGAGAGAGATAAAGGGGGTAGAACAGAGAGAGGTAGAAACAGAGAGAGAGATAAAGGGGGTAGAACAGAGAGAGAGGTAGAAAGAGAGTGTGAGAGAGATAAAGGGGGTAGAACAGAGAGAGGTAGAAAGAGAGAGAGAGAGAGAGAGAGAGAGAGAGAGAGAGAGATAAAGGGGTAAAAAGAAAGAGGTAAAGAGAGATAAAGGGGGTAGAAAGAGAGAGGTAGACAGAGAGAGATAAAGGGGTGTAGAAAGAGAGAGAGGTAGAAAGAGAGTGTGAGAGAGATAAAGGGGTAGAACAGAGAGAGGTAGAAAGAGAGAGAGAGAGAGAGAGATAAAGGGGTAAAAATAAAGAGGTAAACAGAGATAAAGGGGTGTAGAAAGAGAGAGTTAGAGAGAGATAAAGGGGGTAGAAAGAGAGAGAGGTAGAAAGAGAGAGAGATAAAGGGGTGTAGAATGAGAGAGAGGTAGAGAGAGAGATAAAGGGGGCTAGAACAGAGAGAGAGGTAGAAAGAGAGAGAGAGATAAAGGGGGGTAGAATGAGAGGGGTAGAGAGAGAGAGATAGAGAGAGAGAGAGATAAAAGGGGGGGTAGAAAGAGAGAGAGAGAGAGATAAAGGGGGTAGAAAGAGAGAGAGAGAGAGAGAGAGAGAGAGAGAGAGAGAAAGGGGGCTAGAACAGAGAGATAGAAAGAGAGAGAGAGAGAGAGAGATCAAGGGGTGTAGAAAGAGAGAGAGGTAGAGAGAGAGAGATAAAGGGGGGTAGAACAGAGAGAGAGAGAGAGAGATAAAGGGGGGTAGAATGAGAGAGGTAGAGAGAGAGAGATAAAAGTGGGGGTAGAAAGAGAGAGAGAGAGAGAGATAAAGGTGGTAGAAAGAGAGAGGTAGAGAGAGAGAGAGATAAAGGGGGTAGAAAGAGAGAGAGAGAGAGAGAGAGAGAGAGAGAGAGATAAAGGGGGCTAGAACAGAGAGGTAGAAAGAGAGAGAGAGAGAGAGATCAAGGGGTGTAGAAAGAGAGAGAGGTAGAGAGAGAGAGATAAAAGGGGGGGTAGAAAGAGAGAGAGAGAGAGAGATAAAGGTGGTAGAAAGAGAGAGGTAGAGAGAGAGAGAGATAAAGGGAGGTAGAGAGAGAGAGAGAGATAAGGGGGGGTAGAAAGAGAGAGAGGTAGAGAGAGGTAGAGAGATAAAGGGAGGTAGAAAGAGAGAGAGAGAGAGAGAGAGAGAGAGAGGTAGAGAGATAAAGGGAGGTAGAAAGAGAGAGAGAGAGAGAGATAAAGGGGGGTAGAAAGAGAGAGAGATAAAGGGGGGTAGAAAGAGAGAGAGAGAGATAAAGGGGGGTAGAAAGAGAGAGAGAGAGATAAAGGGGGGTAGAAAGAGAGGTAGAGAGAGAGAGATAAAAGGGGGGGTAGAGAGAGAGAGGTAGAGAGAGAGATAAAGGGAGGTAGAAAGAGAGAGAGAGAGGTAGAGAGAGAGAGGTAGAGAGAGGTAGAGAGATAAAGGGAGGTAGAAAGAGAGAGAGAGAGAGGTAGAGAGAGGTAGAGAGATAAAGGGAGGTAGAAAGAGAGAGAGGTAGAGAGAGAGAGAGGTAGAGAGAGGTAGAGAGATAAAGGGAGGTAGAAAGAGAGAGAGAGAGAGGTAAAGAGAGAGAGAGAGAGGTAGAGAGAGAGAGAGGTAGAGAGAGAGGTAGAGAGAGGTAGAGAGATAAAGGGAGGTAGAAAGAGAGAGAGAGAGGTAGAGAGAGAGATAAAGGGAGGTAGAAAGAAAGAGAGGTAGAGAGAGAGAGAGATAAAGGGGGGTAGAGAGAGAGAGAGAGATAAAGGGGGTAGAACAGAGAGAGAGGTAGAAAGAGAGAGAGGTAGAGAGATAAAGGGGGGGTAGAACAGAGAGAGAGGTAGAAAGAGAGAGAGGTAGAGAGATAAAGGGGGGGTAGAACAGAGAGAGAGGTAGAAAGAGAGAGAGGTAGAGAGATAAAGGGGGGTAGAACAGAGAGAGAGGTAGAAAGAGAGAGAGAGAGATAAGGGGGGTAGAACAGAGAGAGAGGTAGAAAGAGAGAGAGAGATAAAGGGGGGTAGAACAGAGAGAGAGGTAGAAAGAGAGAGAGAGAGATAAGGGGGGTAGAACAGAGAGAGAGGTAGAAAGAGAGAGAGAGAGATAAGGGGGGTAGAACAGAGAGAGAGGTAGAAAGAGAGAGAGAGATAAAGGGGGGTAGAACAGAGAGCGGTAGAAAGAGAGAGAGGTAGAGAGATAAAGGGGGGTAGAACAGAGAGAGGTAGAAAGAGAGAGAGAGATAAAGGGGGGTAGAACAGAGAGAGGTAGAAAGACAGAGAGAGAGATAAAGGGGGGTAGAACAGAGAGAGAGAGAGATAAAGGGGGGGGGTAGAACAGAGAGAGGTAGAAAGAGAGAGAGAGAGATAAAGGGGGGTAGAACAGAGAGAGGTAGAAAGAGAGAGAGAGATAAAGGGGGGTAGAACAGAGAGAGGTAAGAAAGAGAGAGAGAGAGATAAAGGGGGGTAGAACAGAGAGAGGTAGAAAGAGAGAGAGAGATAAAGGGGGTAGAACAGAGAGAGGTAGAAAGAGAGAGAGAGATAAAGGGGGGTAGAACAGAGAGAGGTAGAAAGAGAGAGAGGTAGAGAGATAAAGGGGGGGGTAGAACAGAGAGAGGTAGAAAGACAGAGGGAGAGATAAAGGGGGGTAGAACAGAGAGAGAGGTAGAAAGAGAGAGAGAGAGATAAAGGGGGGGTAGAACAGAGAGAGGTAGAAAGACAGAGAGAGAGATAAAGGGGGGTAGAACAGAGAGAGAGGTAGAAAGAGAGAGAGAGAGATAAAGGGGGGTAGAACAGAGAGAGGTAGAAAGACAGAGAGAGAGATAAAGGGGGGTAGAACAGAGAGAGAGGTAGAAAGAGAGAGAGAGAGATAAAGGGGGGTAGAGAGAGAGAGAGAGAGAGAGATAAAGGGGGGGGTAGAACAGAGAGAGGTAGAAAGACAGAGGGAGAGATAAAGGGGGGTAGAACAGAGAGAGAGGTAGAAAGAGAGAGAGAGAGATAAAGGGGGGTAGAACAGAGAGAGGTAGAAAGACAGAGAGAGAGATAAAGGGGGGTAGAACAGAGAGAGAGGTAGAAAGACAGAGAGAGAGATAAAGGGGGGGGTAGAACAGAGAGAGGTAGAAAGAGAGAGAGAGATAAAGGGGGGTAGAACAGAGAGAGGTAGAAAGAGGTAGAGAGATAAAGGGGGGTAGAACAGAGAGAGAGGTAAGAAAGAGAGAGAGGTAGAGAGATAAAGGGGGGTAGAACAGAGAGAGAGGTAGAAAGAGAGAGAGAGAGATAAAGGGGGGTAGAACAGAGAGAGAGGTAGAGAGATAAAGGGGGGTAGAACAGAGAGAGAGGTAGAAAGACAGAGAGAGAGGTAGAGAGATAAAGGGGGGTAGAACAGAGAGAGAGGTAGAAAGAGAGAGAGAGAGATAAAGGGGGGGGGTAGAACAGAGAGAGGTAGAAAGAGAGAGAGAGATAAAGGGGGGTAGAACAGAGAGAGGTAGAAAGAGGTAGAGAGATAAAGGGGGGTAGAACAGAGAGAGAGGTAAGAAAGAGAGAGAGGTAGAGAGATAAAGGGGGGTAGAACAGAGAGAGGTAGAAAGACAGAGAGAGAGATAAAGGGGGTAGAACAGAGAGAGAGGTAGAAAGAGAGAGAGAGATAAAGGGGGGGGTAGAACAGAGAGAGGTAGAAAGAGAGAGAGAGATAAAGGGGGGTAGAACAGAGAGAGGTAGAAAGAGAGAGAGAGAGATAAAGGGGGGTAGAACAAAGAGAGAGGTAGAGAGAGAGAGAGATAAAGGGGGTAGAACAGAGAGAGGTAGAAAGAGAGAGAGAGAGATAAAGGGGGGTAGAACAGAGAGAGGTAGAGAGAGAGAGAGATAAAGGGGGGGTAGAACAGAGAGAGAGGTAGAAAGAGAGAGAGAGAGATAAGGGGGGGGGGGTAGAACAGAGAGAGGTAGAGAGAGAGAGAGATAAAGGGGGGTAGAACAGAGAGAGGTAGAAAGAGAGAGAGAGAGATAAAGGGGGGGGTAGAACAGAGAGAGGTAGAAAGAGAGAGAGATAAAGGGGGGTAGAACAGAGAGAGGTAGAAAGAGAGAGAGAGATAAAGGGGGGGTAGAACAGAGAGAGGTAGAAAGAGAGAGAGAGATAAAGGGGGGTAGAACAGAGAGAGGTAGAAAGAGAGAGAGAGAGATAAAGGGGGGGGTAGAACAGAGAGAGGTAGAAAGAGAGAGAGAGAGATAAAGGGGGGGTAGAACAGAGAGAGGTAGAAAGAGAGAGAGAGAGATAAAGGGGGGTAGAACAGAGAGAGGTAGAAAGAGAGAGAGAGAGATAAAGGGGGGGTAGAACAGAGAGAGGTAGAAAGAGAGAGAGATAAAGGGAGGTAGAGAGAGAGAGAGAGATAAGGGGGGGGTAGAAAGAGAGAGAGGTAGAGAGAGAGAGGTAGAGAGAGGTAGAGAGATAAAGGGAGGTAGAAAGAGAGAGAGAGAGAGAGAGGTAGAGAGATAAAGGGAGGTAGAAAGAGAGAGAGAGAGAGAGAGAGAGATAAAGGGGGTAGAAAGAGAGAGAGATAAAGGGGGGTAGAAAGAGAGAGAGAGAGATAAAGGGGGGTAGAAAGAGAGGTAGAGAGAGAGAGATAAAAGGGGGGGTAGAGAGAGAGAGGTAGAGAGAGAGATAAAGGGAGGTAGAAAGAGAGAGAGAGAGGTAGAGAGAGAGAGAGGTAGAGAGAGGTAGAGAGATAAAGGGAGGTAGAAAGAGAGAGAGAGAGGTAGAGAGAGAGAGGTAGAGAGAGGTAGAGAGATAGAGGTAGAAAGAGATATAGAGAGGTAGAGAGAGAGATAAAGGGAGGTAGAAAGAAAGAGAGGTAGAGAGAGAGAGAGATAAAGGGGGGTAGAGAGAGAGAGAGAGAGAGATAAAGGGGGTAGAACAGAGAGAGAGGTAGAAAGAGAGAGAGGTAGAGAGATAAAGGGGGTAGAACAGAGAGAGAGGTAGAAAGAGAGAGAGGTAGAGAGATAAAGGGGGTAGAACAGAGAAAGAGGTAGAAAGAGAGAGAGGTAGAGAGATAAAGGGGGGTAGAACAGAGAGAGAGGTAAGAAAGAGAGAGAGAGAGATAAAGGGGGGGGGTAGAACAGAGAGAGAGGTAGAAAGAGAGAGAGAGAGATAAAGGGGGGGGGGTAGAACAGAGAGAGGTAGAAAGAGAGAGAGAGATAAAGGGGGGTAGAACAGAGAGAGGTAGAAAGAGAGAGAGAGATAAAGGGGGGGTAGAACAGAGAGAGGTAGAAAGAGAGAGAGAGATAAAGGGGGGTAGAACAGAGAGAGGTAGAAAGACAGAGAGAGAGATAAGGGGGGGGGGTAGAACAGAGAGAGGTAGAAAGAGAGAGAGAGATAAAGGGGGGTAGAACAGAGAGAGGTAGAAAGAGAGAGAGAGAGATAAAGGGGGGGGTAGAACAGAGAGATGTAGAAAGAGAGAGAGAGATAAAGGGGGGTAGAACAGAGAGAGGTAGAAAGAGAGAGAGATAAAGGGGGGGGTAGAACAGAGAGAGGTAGAAAGAGAGAGAGGTAGAGAGATAAAGGGGGGTAGAACAGAGAGAGGTAGAAAGAGAGAGAGAGAGATAAAGGGGGGGTAGAACAGAGAGAGGTAGAAAGAGAGAGAGGTAGAGAGATAAAGGGGGGTAGAACAGAGAGAGGTAGAAAGAGAGAGAGAGAGATAAAGGGGGGGGGTAGAACAGAGAGAGGTAGAAAGAGAGAGAGAGATAAAGGGGGGTAGAACAGAGAGAGGTAGAAAGAGAGAGAGAGAGATAAAGGGGGGGTAGAACAGAGAGAGGTAGAAAGAGAGAGAGAGATAAAGGGGGGTAGAACAGAGAGAGAGAGAGATAAAGGGGGGTAGAACAGAGAGAGGTAGAAAGAGAGAGAGGTAGAGAGATAAAGGGGGGTAGAACAGAGAGAGAGGTAGAAAGAGAGAGAGAGATAAAGGGGGGTAGAACAGAGAGAGGTAGAAAGAGAGAGAGAGATAAAGGGGGGTAGAACAGAGAGAGGTAGAAAGAGAGAGAGAGATAAAGGGGGGTAGAACAGAGAGAGGTAGAAAGAGAGAGAGAGAGATAAAGGGGGGTAGAACAGAGAGAGGTAGAAAGAGAGAGAGAGAGATAAAGGGGGGTAGAACAGAGAGGGGTTATCAGTGAGGCGGGGTAGTTGAGTATTTGCCTCAGTACACTGTAGGTGTAGTTCTGACTGGTTCAGTAGCGCTGCTGATATGCTGTAGAGTTAGAGTTCCTCCTTACCCCCCCTGCCTGTGAGCAGCAGTACTACACTGTATATTTCTATGTGTATGTGTGCAGCTCTCCCTGGTGGTCTACAGGAGTACTGCGCTGTATATTCATTTATCATCACTGTTCACCACCGTCAAACACCATCACCACTGTAAACACCATCACCACCACTGTAAACACCACTATCACCACTGTAAACACCATCACCACCACTGTAAACACCACCACCACTGTAAAGACCATCACCACCACTGTAAACACCACCATCACCACTGTAAACACCATCACCACCACTGTAAACAACACCATCACCACTGTGAACACCATCACCACCACTGTAAACACCACTATCACCACTGTAAACACCACCATCACCACTGTAAACACCACCACCACTGTAAAGACCATCACCACCACTGTAAACACCACCATCACCACTGTAAACACCACCATCACCACTGTAAACACCACCACCACTGTAAACACCACCACCACTGTAAACACCACTATCACCACTGTAAACACCACCATCACCACTGTAAACACCACCACCACTGTAAAGACCATCACCACCACTGTAAACACCACCATCACCACTGTAAACACCACCATCACCACTGTAAACACCACCACCACTGTAAAGACCATCACCACCACTGTAAACACCACAACCACTGTAAACACCACCATCACCACTGTAAACACCACCACCACTGTAAACACCATCACCACCACTGTAAACACCATCACCATCACTATAAACACCACCATCACCACTGTAAACACCATCACCACCACTGTAAACACCATCACCACCACTGTAAACACCATCACCACCACTGTAAACACCACAACCACTGTAAACACCACAACCACTGTAAACACCATCATCACCACCACCACCACTGTAAACACCATCATCACCACTGTAAACATCATCACCACCACAGTAAACACCATCACCACCACTGTAAACACCATCACCACCACTGTAAACATCACCACCACCACTGTAAACACCACAACCACTGTAAACACCACCACTGTAAACACCACCACTGTAAACACCATCACCACCACTGTAAACACCATCACCACCACCACTGTAAACACCACCACTGTAAACACCATCACCACTATAAACACCACCACCACCACTGTAAACACCATCACCACCACCACTGTAAACACCACCACTGTAAACACCATCACCACCACTGTAAACACCACCATCACCACTGTAAACACCATCACCACCACTGTAAACATCATCACCACCACTGTAAACACCATCACCACCACTGTAAACACCATCACCACTATAAACACCACGACCACTGTAAACACCATCACCACCACCACTGTAAACACCATCACCACCACCACTGTAAACACCATCACCACCACTGTAAACGCCATCACCACCACCACTGTAAACACCACCACTGTAAACACTATCACCACCACTGTAAACACCATCACCACCACTGTAAATACCATCACCACCACTATAAACACCACCACCACTGTAAACACCACCACTGTAAACACCATCACCACCACTGTAAATACCATCACCACTATAAACACCACCACCACTGTAAACACCATCACCAGCACCACTGTAAACACCACCACTGTAAACACCATCACCACCACTGTAAACACCATCACCACCACCACTGTAAACACCACCACTGTAAACACCATCACCACCACCACTGTAAACACCACCACTGTATAGAGGGGTGTATGGTGGTATATATTCTAGACTAGCTGTCTGCAGGTGTATTATACTCTATACAAGTCTAACTGCATGCTGTTGTCCTTCTCCTGTAGGTGGACTCTATTCTGGACTCATGGACACCCCCTAGCTGCCTGCAGGAGTATTACGCTGGAGGCTGGCACCATCAGGACAGAGAGGGAAGACCGCTGTACATCCTGAGACTCGGACACATGGACACTAAAGGACTGGTGAAAGCTCTGGGAGAGGAGGCTCTGCTCAGACACGTGAGACCAACACTGCCCACATCTCAGAAACACATCTCAGCAGCTTTAAACTCCTCAAATCAATCAGTGTGTCTAATACCTCAACATCACTGAATAGACTGACCACCCCAGAGTCCAGAACCCCAACACCACTGAATAGACTGACCACCCCAGAGTCCAGAACCCCAACACCACTGAATAGACTGACCACCCCAGAGTCCAGAACCCCAACACCACTGAATAGACTGACCACCCCAGAGTCCAGAACCTCAACACCACTGAATAGACTGACCACCCCAGAGTCCAGAACCCCAACACCACTGAATAGACTGACCACCCCAGAGTCCAGAACCCCAACACCACTGAATAGACTGACCACCCCAGAGTCCAGAACCCCAACACCACTGAATAGACTGACCACCCCAGAGTCCAGAACCTCAACACCACTGAATAGACTGACCACCCCAGAGTCCAGAACCTCAACACCACTGAATAGACTGACCACCCCAGAGTCCAGAACCCCAACACCACTGAATAGACTGACCACCCCAGAGTCCAGAACCCCAACACCACTGAATAGACTGACCACCCCAGAGTCCAGAACCCCAACACCACTGAATAGACTGACCACCCCAGAGTCCAGAACCCCAACACCACTGAATAGACTGACCACCCCAGAGTCCAGAACCCCAACACCACTGAATAGACTGACCACCCCAGAGTCCAGAACCTCAACACCACTGAATAGACTGACCACCCCAGAGTCCAGAACCCCAACACCACTGAATAGACTGACCACCCCAGAGTCCAGAACCCCAACACCACTGAATAGACTGACCACCCCAGAGTCCAGAACCTCAACACCACTGAATAGACTGACCACCCCAGAGTCCAGAACCTCAACACCACTGAATAGACTGACCACCCCAGAGTCCAGAACCTCAACACCACTGAATAGACTGACCACCCCAGAGTCCAGAACCCCAACACCACTGAATAGACTGACCACCCCAGAGTCCAGAACCCCAACACCACTGAATAGACTGACCACCCCAGAGTCCAGAACCTCAACACCACTGAATGGACTGACCACCCCAGAGTCCAGAACCCCAACACCACTGAATAGACTGACCACCCCAGAGTCCAGAACCCCAACACCACTGAATAGACTGACCACCCCAGAGTCCAGAACCCCAACACCACTGAATGGACTGACCACCACAGAGTCCAGAACCTCAAAACCACTGAATGGACTGACCCCCCCAGAGTCCAGAACCTCAACACCACTGAATAGACTGACCACCCCAGAGTCCAGAACCTCAACACCACTGAATAGACTGACCACCCCAGAATCCAGAACCTCAACACCACTGAATAGACTGACCACCCCAGAGTCCAGAACCTCAACACCACTGAATAGACTGACCACCCCAGAGTCCAGAACCCCAACACCACTGAATAGACTGACCACCCCAGAGTCCAGAACCTCAATACCACTGAGTGTTTACTTAACAGATGTTTCCAATGTAAGGCCTCAGGCTGTATGTACTGTAGCTGTATGTTTGTTTGTAAACAAGTTTGTATGTGTTTTGTAGGTGTTATCTATTAACGAGGAGGGTCAGAAGAGGTGCGAAGAAAACACGAAAATATTCGGACGGCCGATCACGTGAGTGCACATAGTTTAAAGGGAACCCCGGCTGGTAACACTTATAAGCCGTAATATGTTGTAATGACTCTAAATTATTAGGACACGTTACAAAATATCACAAAAGTATCAGATTTATTAATAAATTAACTCTTTTATTCTAAATATGTAACATATGGACACAGACATTATTCCTGACGTGCAATGCCTGCTGGGTAGATGAGGTCAGATGGTTTCAGGTCTGAACTGGACTGTGGTGTGAAGGAGTGAGTGTTAGTTACTAATCTAGCTTAAAGAAAACCATGTACATTGTGTTGTTGATGTTGTTTCAGTGAAAGGCAGTGTGAAGACTGATATTAGTCTAAACAGCTTCACAAACATAAACAAGGAGAATAGTTAGTGAAGCAGCGTGTGGACCAACACAGCTACCCATAGACCCCCGCTCTGCTCTCCTCACTTCAGTCTGGATGAGTTTGAGTGGTTCAGTAGACCACCACTGGTGAGAGACTTGACGGAGGCTGTTGGTTTTAAGCGGAGACTAAAACACAATGCAGTGCCACAGTTTCCCCACACAGGAAGTCCAGAAGCTCCAGATTATGGAGAACCGCGAGAAGAACTGTGAACGTGAACATGCGCTGGATTCTCTCCTGAGAACGTTTAGCGTTAGCGTCAGCTGCTTCTCCTGGTTTGTGGATCCTGAAGGTGAAAGTACAGTCTTAGTAGTGAACATACTACTTCACTAATAAAGGAGTGTGAAGCTCAGAGACACTCCCGTTCAGTGTATCGAGCTGTTTACTGAAGGTGAAAGTCTAGTCTTAGTAGTGAACATACTAGTTCACTAATAAAGGAGTGTGAAGCTCAGAGACACTCCCGTTCAGTGTATCTAGCTGTTTACTGAGTGTGAATGTTTCCTGCTAGAAAGCGGAGCTCCTTTAACAGACACTCTCCTTCTCCGTCACCACCAACACACAGCTTCACAACAACTCCAGCACTGTGTCACTCTCTCCTCCACCCTCTCTGTTCACCATTTACACTAACGTGGTGTGTGATGTCACCGCTGATGTCAGAAATGTTGAGTTCTAGCTCAAACTGTAAAGACTGAACAGTAGCATGTTTAGTAGCTAGCTGTGCTCGAGCGTGACGGCCGGTTACTGCAACCATTTGACGTCACTACCCGCTGATCACGTCAGTAGATACAACAATTTTACACAAAATCTAATAAATCTGATACTTTTAGTGATTTTTAACAGAAAAACGAATAAATCTGATACTTTTAGTGATTTTTAACACAAAATTTAATAAATCTGATACTTTTAGTGATTTTTAACAGAAAAACGAATAAATCTGATACTTTTAGTGATTTTTTAATAACCTGTCCTAATAATTTAGAGTCATTTCACCATTTTAAGACTTACATGTGTTACCAGCCAGGGTTCCCTTTAAAGGAACAGTTTAACCAGATTTACTTCTCTTGGACCAACTACAACTGATCAGCCTGTATATGTTTGGTGCCTGTTTAGTTTTAGCACTGGAGCTAAGTGGCTAGCAACCTGACTAGCCTGTTGTAACTGCAGGCCTCGGTCATCATGTGCTTCCTGCAGACTGTGTGATGTTCAGTAATCCATAACAGACTGTGGTTTTGTATGTGTTACCTAGAAACATGGACTGTAATCAAACTTCAGCTACTACTTTTAGCTACTGAGTGAAATTTATAAATAAGATTGTGTAATGATCATGAAAATATAAGTTCAGAGTACTAAACAGATCCTCTACAGATCATGTTTATATAAATACTCCTTTATTCTTATCAGTTAGGCTGAATTGCAGATGTGAATTACTGGATTAGTGAGTTTAAGGATTGGGATGTTCTCCTGTAACAGCTCGTGGACGTGTCTGGTGGATCTGGAAGGCCTGAACATGCGTCACCTGTGGAGACCAGGTGTGAAGGCCCTGCTGCGCATCATCGAGGTGGTGGAGGCCAACTACCCCGAAACTCTGGGCAGGCTTTTGATCGTCCGTGCACCGAGAGTGTTCCCCGTGCTCTGGACACTGGTGGGCTTACCTGTTAAATACATTATTGATACCAGAACCTTACTCTACTCAACCAGCCCTTCATCGCTTCCACTCAAGGCCCTGGTGGCAGTTTAAGTGCGCTTGCAGTGGAGTCAGCTCAAGGGAAGAGTTTTAGATGAGCCGTCGGGGGGTTTAAGTAAACACCAGTGTTGACAACAGCAGAGGAACCTACGAGTATGTCTGGACAAGAAGTTCATAAGTTACAGCAATAAGCTACTTCAAAGAGCTGAAGTGTGTATATGTGGGTGTTTTACTGCCCCCTAGTGTGTGTGTTCACTAGAGTGTGTGTGTATGGGGGTGTTTTATTGCCCCTTAGTGTGTGTATTCACTAGTGTGTGTAAGTCTGCTTTATCTGAGAGGGTCTAGAAGCGAATAGAATAAACTGCAAGTGAATGAAACGGGATATAATGGTCCTCCTGTCTCACTGCAGGTGAGTCCCTTCATTAATGAGAACACTCGTCAGAAGTTCCTGGTGTACAGCGGCTCCAACTACCTGGGCTCTGGCGGACTGGTGGACTACATCCACTCGGAAATCATCCCAGACTTCTTGGGTGGAGACTGCATGGTACTGTCGGGTTTCCTAACTTTCATCAAGTGTGATTGACGGATAAGAAAATAAAAACTAAGGCATCTCTGGAATTCCAAAGCACTTCAAGCTTGAGATGAAGCAGTCAGCAAGCGTTTCATGTAGGGACTTCTCTAGGTAACTGTAGAACTGACCCACCTGAGAGATTTAGTAAGTGGACACTTGTGGGGTCACTATGCTGTCAACCAATCAGGAAGAGTTCATGTTGGATACTTAATGAAGTATCAGTAGAATTAGCCTGTGGAGTTAACCAGTGTGATTCATCTATAAACTTCATCTGTGGTCCTAAATGGGGACCCCATGTTTCAACTCCTGAATCAACCAATCCAATACTGCTTTAAAAGATTATCTCATGAGATACCCAACCAGTCAGATAGAAAACTCAAATGTTAACTATAAAGTCAATTTT
The DNA here is from genome assembly GCA_021613375.1 of Megaleporinus macrocephalus. Taxonomy (NCBI): domain Eukaryota; kingdom Metazoa; phylum Chordata; class Actinopteri; order Characiformes; family Anostomidae; genus Megaleporinus; species Megaleporinus macrocephalus. The sequence continues at coordinate 33,642,174 of CM038722.1, read as the reverse complement.
AATTGAGGTAACTATGGAATTGACCAATCAATGATTTGGTTTTAGGAGGGTTCCACAAGAGATATCTTTTGACTTGACAATTTAAAAACGTTTTAAAACGGGTACCTAATGAGACAGACATAGAACAGAATGGAAACCTTGTGGGGTCACTATGCTGTCAACCTATCAGGAAGGGTTTTTATTGGATACTTAATGAAGCATCAGCAGAATTAGCCTGTGGAGCTAACCGATGTAATTCATCTATTAAATTCATCTGTGGTCTTAAATGGGGACCCCATGTTTCAACTCTTAAAATCAACCAATCCAATACAGCTTTGAAAGAGTATCTCATGAGATACCCAACCAGTCAGAGATGTTTTTAATAGACAACTGAAATGTTAATTATAAAATCAACTAAACAAGTTTTTTTAATTAGGACCTCTTGAGGTAACTATGGAATTGACCAATCAATGATGGCTTTAAGAGGTTTCCGCAAGAGGTAACTACTGACTACCTAATAAGACAGACATAGAACCAGTCGGTGTACAGCGGCTCCAACTACCTGGGCTCTGGACTACATCCACTCGGAAATCATCCCAGACTTTTTGGATGGAGACTGTCTGGTACTGTCAGGTTTCCTAACTTTCATCAAGTAGTCTTAAAACGAAATGGAAGTGTGATTGACAGATAAGTAAACAAAAATCAAGGCATCTCTGGAATTCCAGAGCACTTCAGGGTAGACTTGTTGTGAGGTCCTAATAACGAATATTCATATGACCTGCAAAACATGAGAAAACAAACAATGCTACAATACATATACGAACCCTTACCTTACCTCACCTGTGTTAGTGGAATCTAGTGGAAGTAAAAACTAAGCAAAGACACAACGGAGACAGCCGCGGTCCTCCCAGCTGGTCTCGGGCTGAGTGCCCGTCTCGAACTGGGTTTTAATTTTAAAAGTTGAAACACATTTCCAGACATATTTGAGATTTGATCTTTTCTGACTCAGTGCGAGGTTCCAGAAGGAGGACAAGTGCCAAAGTCGTACTACCAGACCGAGGTGGAGCTGGAGAGCGCTGACCATATACGCCTGTGGACAGATACCATCTACCAATCAGCTCAGGTCTTCAAAGGAGCACCTCATGAGGTAACAATAAAACTGACTAATCAGAGATGACCATGAAACCTTAAATGTGTACCTCGTGAGGTAACTGGGACTGACCAGTAAAAGGATGGTTTTTAAATCATGGCATTATAGAGCTGACCGTTAAGATAACTATGAAATTGACCAATTGGAAATGGGTTTAGAGGGACACCTCATGGGACGACTATGGATTTGACCAATCAGGGATGTTTTTAATAGGTATCTATTGAAGTACATATAGAATCAAATAGTTGGAGAGACAACATAGAGGGGGCTTCATGAAATAGATATATCTATCTATCAGACCAGTCAGAGCAAGCCTGAAAACAGGAATGTCATGTTGTAACTGGAGTTGACAGGTCAAAGGTGTTTTTGAATAGAAGCCTTGAGAGATATTGGATAGTTGTTTTTAAGTAGGGAGCGCTTGAAATGCCTGTGAAGTTCAGAGATAGCCTTTAAATGGGTTCCTTGGGTTACCTCAAGATTAGTAACCTCAGTAGGAACACACCTATTTGGGTATCCGTGGAAGCAATCAAATCAGAGAGGTTTTTAATGGGTACCTCATTGGGTAACTACAGCATCAACCAAGAAGAGATTTCTTTTAATGGGGACCTTAAATATAGAATCAACCACTGCAATCAACGTTGTTGATGAGTGCCTTATAATATAACGTTGGGATGAAGCAGTCAGCAACCGTTTCATGTAGGAACTTCTCTAGGTAACTGTAGAACTGACCCACCTGAGAGATTTTGTAAGTGGAAACCTTGTGGGGTCACTATGCTGTCAACCAATCAGGAAGGGTTTTTATTGGATACTTAATGAAGCATCAGTAGAATTAGCCTGTGAAGCTAACCAGCGTATTTCATCAGTAAAATTCATCTGTGGTCCTAAATCAACCTGAATCAACCAATCCGATACTGTTTTAAAAGAGTATCTCATGAGATACTCAACCAGTCAGTGATGTTTTTAATAGAAAACTCAAATGTTAACTATAAAATCAATTAAAGAATTTTTTTTTAATTGAGACCTCTTGAGGTAACAATGGAACTGACCAATCAATGATGGTTTTAAGAGGGTTCCGCAGTAGGTACCTATTGACTTGACCGTTTGCAAACGTTTTAAAATGGGAACCTAAAGAGCAGACATAGAACCGACTAGTAAGAGACAGTTTTTAAGGAGGGACCATTTAAGGTAATTTTGAAATGAACCTATATGAGATGTACAAGTTAACTATGAGATAACTATGAATCAGACGTCTTCAACTCCAGACCGTGAAGCTCTCTGGTCCTAAAGGTTCTAAGTATGGATAATGACCTGAACTATTGACGTACCTAGCTGCACTTACAAATTCCAGACCTAGAAACTGGATTTGAAGTCCTGAACTGAAGACTGCTGGGGCTCTGAGGAGTCAGGGGTCAGTTTTTGTTGCTAGGTGTTCAGACTGTTACTGTGCTGGGAACATCCTGCAGGTGATGATGGAGGTTGTGGAGGAATCCTCGGTAATCACCTGGGACTTTGACATCCTGAGAGGCGACATCGTGTTCAACATCTTCCACTCCAAAAAGACCCCACAGCCTCTGAGGAGAGAGACGTCTGCAGCACTGCCTGAGCTGAATAACGTCCAGCTGATAGATGGGAGCTGGACTTTGGGAGTAGACTACAGCCTGGTTGAGTCACCTCTCACCTGCAAAGAGGGAGAGAGTATACAGGTACACCTACTCACCTGCAACAATACAGGTACACCTACTCACCTGCAACAATACAGGTACACCCACTCACCTGCAACAATACAGGTACACCCACTCACCTGCAACAATACAGGTACACCCACTCACCTGCAACAATACAGGTACACACACTCACCTGCAAGAACACAGGTACACACACTCACCTGCAAGAACACAGGTACACCCACTCACCTGCAAGAACACAGGTACACACACTCACCTGCAAGAACACTGGTACACACACTCACCTGCAACAATACAGGTACACCCACTCACCTGCAAGAACACAGGTACACACATTTACCTGCAAGAACACTGGTACACACACTCACCTGCAAGAACACAGGTACACACACTCACCTGCAAGAACACTGGTACACCCACTCACCTGCAAGAACACTGGTACACACACTCACCTGCAAGAACACAGGTACACACACTCACCTGCAAGAACACTGGTACACACATTCACCTGCAACAATACAGGTACACCCACTCACCTGCAAGAACACAGGTACACACACTCACCAGCAACAATACAGGTACACCCACTCACCTGCAAGAACACTGGTACACACACTCACCTGCAAGAACACAGGTACACACATTCACCTGCAAGAACACTGGTACACACACTCACCTGCAAGAACACAGGTACACACATTCACCTGCAAGAACACTGGTACACACATTCACCTGCAAGAACACTGGTACACACACTCACCTGCAAGAACACAGGTACACACACACTCACCTGCAAGAACACTGGTACACCCACTCACCTGCAAGAACACAGGTACACACACACTCACCTGCAAGAACACTGGTACACACACTCACCTGCAACAATACAGGTACACCCACTCACCTGCAACAATACAGGTACACCCACTCACCTGCAACAATACAGGTACACCCACTCACCTGCAAGAACACTGGTACACCCACTCACCTGCAACAATACAGGTACACCCACTCACCTGCAAGAACACAGGTACACACACTCACCTGCAACAATACAGGTACACCCACTCACCTGCAAGAACACAGGTACTCACACTCACCTGCAAGAACACAGGTACACACACTCACCTGCAAGAACACTGGTACACCCACTCACCTGCAACAATACAGGTACACCCACTCACCGGCAACAATACAGGTACACCCACTCACCTGCAAGAACACAGGTACACACACTCACCTGCAACAATACAGGTACACCCACTCACCTGCAAGAACACAGGTACACACACTCACCTGCAACAATACAGGTACACCCACTCACCTGCAAGAACACAGGTACACACACTCACCTGCAAGAACACAGGTACACACATTCACCTGCAACAATACAGGTACACCCACTCACCTGCAACAATACAGGTACACCCACTCACCTGCAACAATACAGGTACACCCACTCACCGGCAACAATACAGGTACACCCACTCACCTGCAAGAACACTGGTACACCCACTCACCTGCAACAATACAGGTACACCCACTCACCTGCAAGAACACAGGTACACACACTCACCTGCAACAATACAGGTACACCCACTCACCGGCAACAATACAGGTACACCCACTCACCGGCAACAATAAAGGTACACCCACTCACCTGCAAGAACACAGGTACACCCACTCACCTGCAACAATACAGGTACACACACTCACCTGCAACAATACAGGTACACCCACTCACCTGCAAGAACACAGGTACACACACTCACCTGCAAGAACAAAGGTACACACACTCACCTGCAACAATACAGGTACACCCACTCACCTGCAAGAACACAGGTACACACACTCACCTGCAACAATACAGGTACACACACTCACCTGCAAGAACACATGTACACACACTCACCTGCAACAATACAGGTACACACACTCACCTGCAAGAACACATGTACACACACTCACCTGCAACAATACAGGTACACCCACTCACCGGCAACAATACAGGTACACCCACTCACCTGCAAGAACACAGGTACACACACTCACCTGCAACAATACAGGTACACCCACTCACCTGCAAGAACACAGGTACACACACTCACCTGCAACAATACAGGTACACCCACTCACCTGCAAGAACACAGGTACACACACTCACCTGCAAGAACACAGGTACACACATTCACCTGCAACAATACAGGTACACCCACTCACCTGCAACAATACAGGTACACCCACTCACCGGCAACAATACAGGTACACCCACTCACCTGCAAGAACACTGGTACACCCACTCACCTGCAACAATACAGGTACACCCACTCACCTGCAAGAACACAGGTACACACACTCACCTGCAACAATACAGGTACACCCACTCACCGGCAACAATACAGGTACACCCACTCACCGGCAACAATAAAGGTACACCCACTCACCTGCAAGAACACAGGTACACCCACTCACCTGCAACAATACAGGTACACACACTCACCTGCAACAATACAGGTACACCCACTCACCTGCAAGAACACAGGTACACACACTCACCTGCAAGAACAAAGGTACACACACTCACCTGCAACAATACAGGTACACCCACTCACCTGCAAGAACACAGGTACACACACTCACCTGCAACAATACAGGTACACCCACTCACCTGCAAGAACACAGGTACACACACTCACCTGCAACAATACAGGTACACCCACTCACCTGCAAGAACACATGTACACACACTCACCTGCAACAATACAGGTACACACACTCACCTGCAAGAATACAGGTACACACACTCACCTGCAACAATACAGGTACACACACTCACCTGCAAGAACACAGGTACACCCACTCACCTGCAACAATACAGGTACACCCACTCACCTGCAAGAACACAGGTACACCCACTCACCTGCAACAATACAGGTACACCCACTCACCTGCAACAATACAGGTACACCCACTCACCTGCAACAATACAGGTACACACACTCACCGGCAACAATACAGGTACACCCACTCACCTGCAAGAACACAGGTACACCCACTCACCTGCAACAATACAGGTACACACACTCACCTGCAACAATACAGGTACACCCACTCACCTGCAAGAACACAGGTACACACACTCACCTGCAAGAACAAAGGTACACACACTCACCTGCAACAATACAGGTACACCCACTCACCTGCAAGAACACAGGTACACACACTCACCTGCAACAATACAGGTACACACACTCACCTGCAACAATACAGGTACACACACTCACCTGCAAGAACACAGGTACACACACTCACCTGCAACAATACAGGTACACACACTCACCTGCAAGAACACAGGTACACACACTCACCTGCAGAGAGACAATACAGGTACACACTCACGTGTAGAGAGAGAATAAAGGTATGCGCTTACCTGCAGAGTGATGATTGGACTCGGTTTGGGTTTTAGACTCTAAACGTGATGACGGGACTCGGTTTGGGTTTTAGACTCTAAACGTGATGACGGGACTCGGTTTGGGTTTTAGATTCTAAACGTGATGATTGGACTCCATTTGGGTTTTAGACTCTAAACGTGATGATTGGACTCAGTTTGGGTTTTAGACTCTAAACGTGATGACGGGACTCGGTTTGGGTTTTTGAGTCTAAACGTGATGACGGGACTCGGTTTGGGTTTTTGAGTCTAAACGTGATGACGGGACTCGGTTTGGGTTTTTGAGTCTAAACGTGATGACGGGACTCGGTTTGGGTTTTTGAGTCTAAACGTGATGACTGGACTCGGTTTGGGTTTTTGAGTCTAAACGTGATGACTGGACTCAGTTTGGGTTTTAGACTCTAAACGTGATGACGGGACTCGGTTTGGGTTTTTGAGTCTAAACGTGATGATTGGACTCGGTTTGGGTTTTAGACTCTAAACGTGATGACGGGACTCGGTTTGGGTTTTTGAGTCTAAACGTGATGACTGGACTCGGTTTGGGTTTTTGAGTCTAAACGTGATGACGGGACTCGGTTTGGGTTTTTGAGTCTAAACGTGATGACGGGACTCGGTTTGGGTTTTTGAGTATAAACGTGATGACGGGACTCGGTTTGGGTTTTTGAGTCTAAACGTGATGACGGGACTCGGTTTGGGTTTTTGAGTCTAAATGTGATGACGGGACTCGGTTTGGGTTTTTGAGTATAAACGTGATGACGGGACTCGGTTTGGGTTTTTGAGTCTAAACGTGATGACGGGACTCGGTTTGGGTTTTTGAGTCTAAACGTGATGACTGGACTCGGTTTGGGTTTTTGAGTCTAAACGTGATGACGGGACTTGGTTTGAAACATCAGGATGAAGTTTTGGTTCTGACTTGAAACATTACAATAGATTTGGAGTCAAAGCATGTCAGTGGGACTCAGTTTGGGTTTGGACTTAAAGTTTAAATCTCAGGATCAACCAGGACAAAACTTCTCAGGCTGTATTCCGGTTCAGACAGAATTTAAAATTCTTTAAATTAAAAATAAATATTTAAAGTTCATAATTTAAACCTGATACCTACTGAACAGCTGTGGACCCACTGACTCTCCCTGACTGCTGAACCATGTTCTAGGGTTCCCATGTCACCCGATGGCCCGGCCTCTACATACTGCAGTGGAAATCCTGCGGCACCGCCCCCACCGTGACGGATGATGTCATTCCATCAGAGCCAGGCCCCGCCCACACCTGCAAGCTCATGTACTACACTGAGCTACTGGCCTCTCACGACTTCAGGTGGGTCACTTTAAATCATACTTACATTTAATTTCTTGCTCTTTAACACCATAATTACATTTACTACATTACTGTAACGTCTTATTTATGATAAATTATTAGTATTTAAATCTACCCTTATATTTAATATATACAAAATTTACAAAGTATTTAATACAGTATATACGTTAATTAACATAATTACTTTACAATTTAACATACAGTCATAACAACATTTTACTTCTATTTCACTTTACAGTTAAATCTAATTCTATTTATGATGTTATAATAACATTTAAAAACAGTAACTGTGTGAATATTTGATGATAGAAACTCTAGAAATGCTCTAAAGTTACTTTGGGAGCACTACAGTGTTAAGAATGTGTCTAATGTTATGACTTAGCGAGATGAACGCTATCATACAGTTTATCTGACATGTTGATGAGTGATTGTGTTTGTATGTAGGGGATCAATGACGAGTCTGGAGTCGTGTCACAGCGGGTTCTCCCAGCTTAGCGGCGGAACTACCTCCTCCAGCCAATCACACGGCAGCTCCTTCATCTCCAGATAATAACATACCCGCAAGCACACTGCGACCAAGCTGCTGTACGAACCACAGCCAAGGGCTAACTTCCTACTCTCAACTGAGATCCTACTGAAACAAATCTCTGTGAACTCTGTCCTGCATGTTTACAATACCTCCAGCAGCTGTAAACATAAACAAACAGCTGTAAACAAACCAACAGCACTGAGATCAGCACAAAGACAACAACACAGCACTCTCACTTCACAACACAGGATTCCTCACTGATCAGGACAGTCTAACGAGGCCACATCACAGACACTTCCCTCAGACTTATATAGTTTAGCTCCACCCACTCAGTTTACAGCAGTTCAGCTCCACCCATTTAGTCTACAGCAATTTAGCTCTACAGCAGTTTAGCTCCACCCATTCAGTCTACAGCAATTTAGCTCTACAGCAAATTAGCTCCGCCCACTCAGCCTACAGCAGTTTAGCTCCACCCATTCAGCCTACAGCAGTTTAGCTCCACCCATTCAGTCTACAGCAGTTTAGCTCCACCCACTCCGCCTACAGCAGTTTAGCTCCACCCATTCAGCCTACAGCAGTTTAGCTCCACCCACTCAGCCTACAGCAGTTTAGCTCCACCCACTCAGCCTACAGCAGTTTAGCTCCCCTCATTCAGTCTACAGAACTTTAGTTTAGCTCCACCCATTCAGCCTACAGCAGGTTAGCTCCACCCATTCAGCCTACAGCAGGTTAGCTCCACCCATTCAGTCTACAGCAGTTCAGCTCCATCCATACAGTCTACAGCAGTTTAGCTCCACCTATTCAGTCTACAGCAGTTTAGCTCCACCCATTCAGCCTACAGCAGTTTAGCTCCACCCATAAATAGACTAAACAGGAGAGAGATTGCAAAATGTAGTCAAAATTTGTGCATTTTTAGCACAAAAACTAAATATAAATAAATAAATAAATAAATAAGTATTAAAACCTCAGGGAGAAACAGGAACTGGAACATGGCCTCGTTAAACTGTCCACTGAGAGAAATGCTGCTCAGTTATAAACAGTGAAATATCTAGCAGAGCATCTCTAAACCGACTGTATCTGCAATAAGCTGTAGACAAGCCTGACGTACTGAATATCAGTAACAAGATAATTATTAATAAACAGAATAAACACTGCACTAATAACTCAGTACTGTAGCTGGACATCACACAGCAGATACTCCTCCTAGTACACTGGGGTCCACATGAGGTCATCGGCCCGGTAGCCTCGTCCACAAAGAGGCCGACAACCAAACGTCTACTGCTGCTCTTTCAGTTTCATTTAAAAGATTCACTGAAACGTGACGCTGCGGTCAGAACACAGGACCACCTGCACCGCCGTCTGAACAACACGTCTGTCTGTCTAACTCCTGTAGTGTTAACAGAGTAATGTTTGTGGTATCAAACACAAGAACAGGCCGTATGACAGAAACTACTCGCCCTAAATTAAACTCTGCTACGGAAGCGACTCTGAACTCCCTCCGTGAAGCAGGTGGACGTGGCTTTTAACCTCACATCTAGCAGTTTGATGTTCCTCCAGCAGTAGGTCCTATTAGAGGCAATGTAGAGGTGCAAGTATCACAGGGCACCTTCAGAGGTCCTGCAGACCCCATGGCTTGGTGGGTCCGAGCGGTTTGGCCAGCATGTTTAGGACCAGCTGCAAGTTCAGGCAGGCAGTTCTGATAAGGATTGTATACCAAGTGATTCTGGAACGTTACCGTTGATCAGTTCATCTCGAAACATGGACGCTCAGAAAACACCTGCTGACAAAACCGGAGGTAGTTCTGGTGGTGATGACGTGGGGGCCCTGTACATCTGATCTGACTGTGTATCAGAAATGAACGTAACATACAGTGAAAGTACACCAGACATGCCTAAACCACAGGCCTGAAACTGGGTTCCTCCTAAAGTCAGGACTGGACTTAGAATGTCAGGATGAGCTGCTGCTCGGTTCTAGATTTAGAAGTTTCTATAGGGGGTAAGTTGCTGTTGTACGGCTCTTGTGATTGATTTGAGGAGACGACTGTCAGAAAGTGAAGCAGTGGCTGAAAGGATACGGTGGGAATCCCGCATGGAATTGTTGGAAATGTACTTCGGTGGAACTTTAGGCCATTAAGAGTGATGAATATACGTTTATGCAAATTGTTTTTTATGCAAAACATGATGGAACATGTACCAATAAGGGCTAAAATGAAGCTGAACAGCAATAAACAAGCACAGCACACTAACGCTTGGCTCCTCACACAGTGGCATTTCTGAGGAACCTGGTTACTGAACTGCTGAAGAACAAGCACACAAGTTCTGGACCTGTTCCTCTTTACGTGAGCTCCAGTGTGAAACGTGAAACTATCTCTGAGCTATTTTTGTTCAGGGGACTAAAGGACTGTGATGAATGAACGTTTGGATGATTTGGTGTGTGGTCTGTACCGCAGGAAGCCTCAGCTGACCTGGAAGCTGTAGCTCCTGCGACGGGTAACAAAGTTTGTGTGTTGGTTTGCTTTTAGTGCAATAACTGATTAAACTGAAGGTAATTACACCAAAACAGAGCTGCTGATTCTTTAGTGTCGACACGCTTGCGAGTAAAATCAGCCTTTATTCGTTCTTGATTGGGTTGTTGTCTGTAAACACATGATCAAACAAGCGAAGGTAAAATAACTTACAAACAAATAAACAAACAGTCTTTGGGTGAGCCTAACGCACGCAGAGCTGCACCCATTTGTTCCAGTTGCTCTCGTGAGGGAACATCTGCGCCAGTCTCAGGCTGCAGTCCACCGTGGGCTCGTAAAAGCCCACCACGTCGTCCAACACACTGAACTCCCCCAGATCTTTGACCTCAGGGAGGCTGGGCGGAGAAAACAGGGACGCTTTGGGCCGACTCAGCGAAAATCGCTTTTTCACGCATCCCAACTCCATCAGCACCTGAAACACAAACACAGGCAGGTTCAGAACATCTCCTGACACGTCTCTGAGAACACTAGAGCCTTAAACACCTGGCAGGTAAGCCATGGCTGATAAGGTTTAACAGGTAAGGTTTAGAAACTGAAGACAACAGATCAGCCTCTCAGGTATACACCAGCAGACTGGGCTCTGAGGTACACACAAGCAGACTGGGCTCCCAGGTATACACCAGCAGACTGGGCTCTCAGGTATACACCAGCAGACTGGGCTCTGAGGTACACACAAGCAGACTGGGCTCCCAGGTATACACCAGCAGACTGGGCTCTCAGGTATACACCAGCAGACTGGGCTCTGAGGTACACACAAGCAGACTGGGCTCCCAGGTATATACCAGCAGACTGGGCTCTGAGGTATACACCAGCAGACTGGGCTCTGAGGTATATACCAGCAGACTGGGCTCTGAGGTATACACCAGCAGACTGGGCTCTGAGGTATATACCAGCAGACTGGGCTCTGAGGTATATACCAGCAGACTGGGCTCTGAGGTATATACCAGCAGACTGGGCTCTGAGGTATACACCAGCAGACTGGGCTCTCGAATATATACCAGCAGACTGGGCTCTCAGGTATACACCAGCAGACTGGGCTCTGAGGTATACACCAGCAGACTGGGCTGGGTTTGAGGTGAGATGAGGGGGTGTAGGTTTAAAGTATGTAAGAGGTAATCAGGTGTGCTAGAGTGCTTTGGCCACATGGTCTTACCTGTAGCAGGTCCAGGATGACCACAGGCTGCAGGACCCCGCTGTAGTGATGCAGCAGTGCATGCTCCGGTATGCCCGGGTTTGTCATGATATGCAACAGCAGAGCCTCCAGCATGCCTTTACACACCGGCTTGTTCAGAGAGCCGTCCACGATCCGCCACGGCCGAGCCACAAAGCTCCACACACTGAAACACAGAGACAGAGAATTCTGGGTAATATGTACACAATATATATATACATACAATAACCAGCCTGGTTCACATTATATACATATATACATAAAATGACGTGTCTGAATACCCCAGCAAGAAACGGGTCCCGAACATAGCCGCCAGTTTCTGCAATGGGAAGGTGGTCGTGCAGAATCTCAGGAATTGATTGATGTAATCAGATTAGTAATTTCTCTTGTTTAAACGTTATCAACACAGAAAGTTACAACAACAACCAGCTTGAACACCATGTTCACCTTCAGATCCGTGTTCAGCTCCAGAGACTGAACATGAACATGAACACTGAACATGTTGTATCACATCAATGGATTTCTGAGAGAGTCCTGGTCTTCTCTGATCTGCTATATGTAATCCAATATGGTGGCTTTTAAGATGGCAACCATGTTTGGGACATAGACCCCCCCACCCATTACTAGCTGGGGTATTCAGATACGTCATTCTCTCTTTCCTTTCTGAAATGAAAGGGTGTCCTGAGACTTTTGACTCACCCTGTATATATGTGTGTGGGTGACCTGGTTTTACCGTAATCAGGTAAAGATAGAAAAATAAAGAAGCTCTAAAAAAATTATGTACGCTCTTCTTTTAGAAGGAATACTGTTTTAATTTGTTTCTTATTTTAAGTAAACATGCAAAATGTGGTGGGTCAGATATATAAACAAACAAGAACAAACATTTATAAAATGAATCTGTAGCACCTGGAGCTGGTTATAAATGATATATAAACTTTGTTTAGTAGTCATGTTGAGTACTGCTAACAAATCAATTAAGGTCTAATAAGTTTATAAATATAAATATAAAAATATAAATATAAAATATATATACAAATATAAAAGTAATAGAAAGTAACTGAAGAACGTTGTGACATGCTCTGCCTGAACTTCAGGCCTCACCACCAGGTGTGAGTGTCGTCAGTACAGCAGGACAGTTATATAACACTACACTTACTCTTCTTCCTCCTCCGAGCTCTGAACATCCCGCCCTTCACCTGCAGCACACGTAAACAAACACCTCAGAACATAAACACCTAAACAAAACAACCAGCGGTAAACAGTAACACTACCTTCACCTACCTGTGTACAGGTAAACAGTAACACTACCTTCACCTACCTGTGTACAGGTAAACTGTAACACTACCTTCACCTACCTGTGTACAGGTAAACAGTAACACTACCTTCACCTACCTGTGTACAGGTAAACTGTAACACTACCTTCACCTACCTTTGTACAGGTAAACAGTAACACTACCTTCACCTACCTGTGTACAGGTAAACTGTAACACTACCCTCACCTACCTGTGTACAGGTAAACTGTAACACTACCTTCACCCACCTGTGTACAGGTAAACAGTAACACTACCTTCACCTACCTGTGTACAGGTAAACTGTAACACTACCTTCACCTACCTGTGTACAGGTAAACTGTAACACTACCTTCACCTACCTGTGTACAGGTAAACTGTAACACTACCTTCACCTACCTGTGTACAGGTAAACTGTAACTCTACCTTCACCTACCTGTGTACAGGTAAACTGTATATCTGTTCATGACTGTCACTCACCTGTGGCTGCGTCCGCGGTGGGCGTGTCCTCTGGGGGACGTTTGTCTCCACCCCCTCCTTCAGCACTGCATTCCCCCACAGGTGCAACGGCTTCTGTGGAACCAGATTTGGCAGTGGCAGTCTCCATGGCAACAACCTCACGTGCAGTAGTAGCCTCGAGTGACCCGGCCATGGAAGTCTCCATGGTAACTGTCCCTGGTGTAACTGTGGACTCGGCCGAAGCAGGTGGCTCAGTGGAAGCGGACACGATAACCTCCACTGCAACTGTCTTTGGGGCAGCAGTCCCAAGTGTAAGGGTATCAGACTGGCCAGTTTCCGTGGCAACTGGATTCAAGTGCCATCTGGGTCTCTTGGCCGCCGGGGGGCCGTGGGGGCTCAGCCTGGTGTTGCCGAGTACCAGGCAGCGTTTCAGGGACTCCGGGATGGAGAAAGCCTGGACCAGCTCATCACATACCTGCGTTGGGCAATGCAGCAGCCAGGGGGCGCCAGAGTCCATACACACCAGGCGCGGAGAGAGAGCTCCCACCTCCAGCAGCTCCTCAGCATCAGTCAGATCCTACAGGAGAACACAAACGCTGGTCAGCCGGAATCACTACCGACCTCCTGACTGACCACTGTCCCAGTTACGGTGGCTAACAGATGAACAAGACTAGCTCTGAAATACTGCTGTAGTATCAGGTGTACTGTATGTACTGCTGTAGTATCAGGTGTACTGTATGTACTGCTATAGTATCAGTTGTACTGTATGTACTGCTGTATTGTCAGTTGTACTGTATGTACTGCTATAGTATCAGTTGTACTGTATGTACTGCTGTATTGTCAGTTGTAGTGTATGTACTGCTATAGTATCAGTTGTACTGTATGTACTGCTGTAGTATCAATTGTACTGTATGTACTGCTATAGTATCAGTTGTACTGTATGTACTGCTGTAGTATCAGGTGTACTGTATGTACTGCTGTAGTATCAGTTGTACTGTATGTACTGCTGTATTGTCAGTTGTAGTGTATGTACTGCTATAGTATCAGTTGTACTGTATGTACTGCTGTAGTATCAGTTGTACTGTATCTACTGCTGTAGTATAAGTTGTACTGTATGTACTGCTGTAGTATCAGGTGTACTGTATGTACTGCTATATTATCAGTTGTACTGTATGTACTGCTATAGTATCAGTTGTACAGTATGTACTGCTGTAGTATAAGTTGTACTGTATGTACTGCTGTAGTATCAGTTGTACTGTATGTACTGCTATATTATCAGTTGTACTGTATGTACTGCTATAGTATCAGTTGTACTGTATGTACTGCTGTAGTGTCAGTTGTACTGTATGTACTGCTGTAGTATCAGGTGTACTGTATGTACTGCTATAGTATCAGGTGTACTGTATGTACTGCTGTAGTGTCAGTTGTAGTGTATGTACTGCTGTAGTATAAGTTGTACTGTATGTACTGCTATAGTATCAGTTGTACTGTATGTACTGCTGTAGTGTCAGTTGTACTGTATGTACTGCTGTAGAATCAGTTGTAGTGTATGTACTGCTGTAGAATCAGTTGTACTGTATGTACTGCTGTAGTATCAGTTGTACTGTATGTACTGCTGTAGTATAAGTTGTACTGTATGTACTACTGTAGTATAAGTTGTACTGTGTGTACTGCTGTAGTATCAGTTGTGCTGTATGTACTGCTGTAGTATCAGTTGTACTGTATGTACTGCTGTATTATCAGTTGTGCTGTATGTACTGCTGTAGTATAAGTTGTACTGTATGTATAAGTACAAGTTGTACTGTATGTACTGCTATAGTATCAGTTGTACTGTATGTACTGGTGTAGTATCAGTTGTACTGTATGTACTGCTATAGTATCAGTTGTACTGTGTGTACTGCTGTAGTATCAGGTTTACTGTGTGTACTGCTGTAGTATCAGTTGTACTGTATGCACTGCTGTAGTGTCAGTTGTACTGTATGTACTGCTATATTATCAGTTGTACTGTATGTACTGCTATAGTATCAGTTGTACTGTATGTACTGCTGTAGTGTCAGTTGTAGTGTATGTACTGCTGTAGTGTCAGTTGTAGTGTATGTACTGCTGTATCAGGTGTACTGTATGTACTGCTGTATAAGTTGTAGTGTATGTACTGCTGTAGTATAAGTTGTACTGTATGTACTGCTGTAGAATCAGTTGTAGTGTATGTACTGCTGTAGAATCAGTTGTACTGTATGTACTGCTGTAGTATAAGTTGTACTGTATGTACTGCTGTATCAGGTGTACTGTATGTACTGCTGTATAAGTTGTAGTGTATGTACTGCTGTAGTATAAGTTGTACTGTATGTACTGCTGTAGAATCAGTTGTAGTGTATGTACTGCTGTAGAATCAGTTGTACTGTATGTACTGCTGTAGTATCAGTTGTGCTGTATGTACTGCTGTAGAATCAGTTGTAGTGTATATACTGCTGTAGAATCAGTTGTACTGTATGTACTGCTGTAGTATCAGTTGTACTGTATGTACTGCTGTAGTATAAGTTGTACTGTATGTACTGCTGTAGTATCAGTTGTACTGTATGTACTGCTGTAGTATAAGTTGTACTGTATGTACTGCTGTAGTATAAGTTGTACTGTGTGTACTGCTGTAGTATCAGTTGTGCTGTATGTACTGCTGTAGTATCAGTTGTAGTGTATGTACTGCTATAGTATCAGTTGTACTGTATGTACTGCTGTAGTATCAGTTGTACTGTATGTACTGCTGTATTATCAGTTGTGCTGTATGTACTGCTGTAGTATAAGTTGTACTGTATGTATAAGTATAAGTTGTACTGTATGTACAGCTGTAGTATAAGTTGTACTGTATGTACTGCTGTAGTATAAGTTGTACTGTATGTACTGCTGTAGTATAAGTTGTGCTGTATGTACTGCTGTAGTATCAGTTGTGCCGTATGTACTGCTGTAGTATCAGTTGTACTGTATGTACTGCTGTAGTATCAGTTGTGCTGTATGTACTGCTGTAGTATCAGTTGTACTGTATGTACTGCTGTATTATCAGTTGTAGTGTATGTACTGCTATAGTATCAGTTGTACTGTATGTATTGCTGTAGTGTCAGTTGTGCTGTATGTACTGCTGTAGTATCAGTTGTACTGTATGTATTGCTGTAGTATCAGTTGTGCTGTATGTACTGCTGTAGTATCAGTTGTGCCGTATGTACTGCTGTAGTATCAGTTGTACTGTATGTACTGCTGTAGTATAAGTTGTACTGTATGTACTGCTGTAGTATCAGTTGTACTGTATCTACTGCTGTAGTATCAGTTGTACTGTATGTACTGCTGTAGTATAAGTTGTAGTGTATGTACTGCTGTAGTGTCAGTTGTAGTGTATGTACTGCTGTAGTATAAGTTGTACTGTATGACTGCTATAGTATCAGTTGTACTGTATGTACTGCTGTAGTGTCAGTTGTACTCTATGTACTGCTGTAGAATCAGTTGTAGTGTACGTACTGCTGTAGCATAAGCTGTACTGTATGTACTGCTGTAGTATCAGTTGTACTGTATGTACTGCTGTAGTATAAGTTGTACTGTATGTACTGCTGTAGTATCAGTTGTAGTGTATGTACTGCTGTAGTATAAGTTGTACTGTATGTACTGCTATAGTATCAGTTGTACTGTATGTACTGCTATAGTATCAGTTGTACTGTATGTACTGCTGTAGTGTCAGTTGTAGTGTATGTACTGCTATAGTATCAGTTGTACTGTATGTACTGCTGTAGTATAAGTTGTACTGTATGTACTGCTGTAGTATAAATTGTACTGTATGTACTGCTATAGTATCAGTTGTACTGTATGTACTGCTGCAGTGTCAGTTGTACTGTATGTACTGCTATAGTATCAGTTGTACTGTATGTACTGCTGTAGTATAAATTGTACTGTATGTACTGCTGTAGAATCAGTTGTGCTGTATGTACTGCTGTAGTATCAGTTGTGCCGTATGTACTGCTGTAGTATCAGTTGTACTGTATGTACTGCTGTAGTACAAGTTGTACTGTATGTACTGCTGTAGTATCAGTTGTGCTGTATGTACTGCTGTAGTATCAGTTGTACTGTATGTACTGCTGTATTATCAGTTGTAGTGTATGTACTGCTATAGTATCAGTTGTACTGTATGTATTGCTGTAGTGTCAGTTGTACTGTATGTACTGCTGTAGTATCAGTTGTACTGTATGTATTGCTGTAGTATCAGTTGTGCTGTATGTACTGCTGTAGTATCAGTTGTGCCGTATGTACTGCTGTAGTATCAGTTGTACTGTATGTACTGCTGTAGTATAAGTTGTACTGTATGTACTGCTGTAGTATCAGTTGTACTGTATCTACTGCTGTAGTATCAGTTGTACTGTATGTACTGCTGTAGTATCAGTTGTACTGTATGTACTGCTGTAGTATAAGTTGTAGTGTATGTACTGCTGTAGTGTCAGTTGTAGTGTATGTACTGCTGTAGTATAAGTTGTACTGTATGACTGCTATAGTATCAGTTGTACTGTATGTACTGCTGTAGTGTCAGTTGTACTCTATGTACTGCTGTAGAATCAGTTGTAGTGTACGTACTGCTGTAGCATAAGCTGTACTGTATGTACTGCTGTAGTATCAGTTGTACTGTATGTACTGCTGTAGTATCAGTTGTACTGTATGTACTGCTGTAGTATAAGTTGTACTGTATGTACTGCTGTAGTATAAGTTGTACTGTATGTACTGCTGTAGTATCAGTTGTAGTGTATGTACTGCTGTAGTATAAGTTGTACTGTATGTACTGCTATAGTATCAGTTGTACTGTATGTACTGCTATAGTATCAGTTGTACTGTATGTACTGCTGTAGTGTCAGTTGTAGTGTATGTACTGCTATAGTATCAGTTGTACTGTATGTACTGCTGTAGTATAAGTTGTACTGTATGTACTGCTGTAGTATAAATTGTACTGTATGTACTGCTATAGTATCAGTTGTACTGTATGTACTGCTGCAGTGTCAGTTGTACTGTATGTACTGCTATAGTATCAGTTGTACTGTATGTACTGCTGTAGTATAAATTGTACTGTATGTACTGCTGTAGAATAAGTTGTAGTGTATGTACTGCTGTAGTATAAATTGTACTGTATGTACTGCTGTAGAATCAGTTGTACTGTATGTACTGCTGTAGTATCAGTTGTGCTGTATGTACTGCTGTAGTATCAGTTGTAGTGTATGTACTGCTATAGTATCAGTTGTACTGTATGTACTGCTGTAGTATCAGTTGTACTGTATGTACTGCTGTAGTATAAGTTGTAATGTATGTACTGCTGTAGTTTCAGTTGTGCTGTATGTACTGCTGTAGTATCAGTTGTAGTGTATGTACTGCTATAGTATCAGTTGTACTGTATGTACTGCTGTAGTATCAGTTGTACTGTATGTACTGCTGTAGTATAAGTTGTACTGTATGTACTGCTGTAGTATCAGTTGTAGTGTATGTACTGCTGTAGTATCAGTTGTAGTGTATGTACTGCTGTAGTATAAGTTGTACTGTATGTACTGCTGGAGTATAAGTTGTACCTGTATGTATTGCTGTAGTATAAGTTGTACCTGTATGTATTGCTGTAGCGTCCTGCTCCTGCCTTGTTCCACCTGTTCCAGGTGACTGAAGCTCCTGCTCAGCTCCAGCCTGTCGATCCCAAACTCCGCCTCCTTCTGCACTGCGGCCCTGAGGGCCTGAACCACCTCCACGTCCGCGCTGCTGTAACCCAACGAACCCACAAACTCATCTACAAACCTGCTCTCACTCGTACTGCTCCTCTGCAGAAACATCCTCGAGAGGAACGCTGGAACCGGGGGAACTGATGAGCGGGTCACCACAGAGAGACCAGCATCTGAGAGAGAGACCATCATCACTGTTAGTACTGAACATTCAGTTTATTGCTTTAGCAACAGTTCTTTTCCAGTCCAGACCATCACACTCAAAATTAAGTGGTTAGTACATAAACAAAGTAATTCAGAGTGGGTTCTGTGTGAAACTCTGTTCTAGATACAGTCAGAGCTGTTCACAGTGGTGGTGAATGGAACCAGACATCCACCTCTAAAAGCTGTTCTAGATACAGTCAGATCTGTTCACAGTGGAGGTGAATGGAACCAGACGTCCTCCTCTAAAAGCTCCTCACAGAAAGTTCTTACAGTAGATGTTATAAATACACTGTCTGATTCTGAGACGCTGTTTATGATAGTTTAGAGAAGATCTCAGTCTTAAACTCCATTCATGGTGGAGGGATACATGCAGGACGCTGTGAGGTTCAAATAGTCCCCAAAGGAAACCTAGTATTTTCAGATCTTCCACATTTTACCATCAACATCCAGATAAACTCTGAAGACACGTGTAGGTTCACTGGTTGGTTTCAGAGTAAATACAATGTGGAGATTAGTGTTGTAGACATGGAGTCCCCTGGTTACCATCACCACCACTGTAAACACCATCACCACCACTGTAAACACCATCATCACCACTGTAAACACCATCACCACCACTGTAAACACCATCACCACCACTGTAAACATCATCACCACCACTGTAAACACCATCATCACCACCACTGTAAACATCATCACCATCACTACAAACACCACCACCACCACTGTAAACACCATCACCACCACTGTAAACAACATCACCATCACAGTAAACACCATCACCACCACTGCAAACACCATCACCACCACTGTAAACACCATCACCACCACTGTAAACAACATCACCACCACTGTAAACACCATCACCACCACTGTAAACATCACCACCACCACTGTAAACACCATCACCACCACTGTAAACATCATCACCACCACTGTAAACACCATCACCACCACTGTAAACAACATCACCATCACTGTAAACACCATCACCACCACTGTAAACACCATCACCACCACTGTAAACACCATCAACATCACCACTGTAAACACCACCACCACCACTGTAAACACCACCACCACCACAGTAAACATCATCACCACCACTGTAAACACCATCACCACCACTGTAAACACCATCACCACCACTGTAAACACCAACAACTGTAAGTCTTCCAGTGTAAGGAACATAAATATCTAGAAGGTGAATTATCAATGTCTATAATTACGGTTTAGTGGTGACTCACCGGTCTCTCTGAAGAGAGTGTGCGACGGTGTTTGTCGTAGCCGTAACTTCACCGTGCAGGAGTTGACTGCGATGTGGTCAGTGGCGTTCATGTTCCTGAGGCTGATGATGCCCGGGACAAAATACCCTCTCATCAGCAGGTAGTTTGTGTGGGACGCCTGGCGAGCCTTCACCTCAACACGCCCCTTCCTCTCATCGTCCACTTCATCCTCCTCATCCTCATCCAGCTCTTTAGTGATACTGGAGAAACCACACAATATTTAGATAACACACACACACACACACACTGAGGTAAACATAGAGAATGACTTCAGTGTCCTGTTTCACTTCACAGCTTTTTAAATAAACAAACTGTTAACAACAACAACAACAACAACAAAACAACAATAATAATAATAATAACTATTCCAAAAAATACGTTCTTAAAAACATCCAGGACAAAGTTACAAGACAACAAGATACGTTACCTCTTCACCACATCGTTGTCCACCAGCGTACTGTCCACCACTACGACCTGCTGGGGTATTGAGACGTCCACAGTGAGCAGCCCCAGAGTCATGAGTGAGAGGCAGCAGAGCGAAGCCCCTCCTGGAGCATCAATGTGGAATGTCAGCATGTCCTCCACATCAACTGCTGGAGGGTCTACAGGAGAATCTGCCACATCACCAGAAGGTGCTACAGGATTTACAGTAGAACTGACCATATCAACAGGGGGCACTACCGCAGGATCCTCTTGATGCTGCCCCTTCACTCCAGTCTCCTGCCCCCTATCCTTTTCTTGTTGATCTAGTCTCTCCTCAAGTTCCTCACTCTCTTTATGCTCTCTCTTCTCTTCCTTCTCTTTGTCTTTTGCTTCCTCTCCATCTTTCTGCCCCTCTTTATCTTGCTGGAAGGAGAACGTGTTGGGCTGATCCACCATTCCTTTCTGCCGCAGAATCTCCAGCAGGTCATAAACCTCGTTGTACACCGTGCTCGGGAATCGCCACGTGAAATACCTGAAAAGAGAAAACCAAGAACAACTGAGCAATTTACTCGCACCATCCTCACCAGACCATCCACAGACCCCATGTTTCACCCCTACTTCGCTTGTAAATCCGGAAGAGCTTGCCCAGATTTCAATCACAGAGTAGATATCAACAGATGCAACAGACTGATCACCTTCAAAACCCCATGGATCTCCAACACACCCGCAGATCAGCCGCACATACCTTGTGGACTCTCAGGTGAAACGGGAAAGAGCATCAATAGATTTGTCACTGATTACCCACTGATCACCCTTACATACCCAGAAGATACCTACAGACTATCAATAGATCTTCCAAAGATTACCCTTATATTTCCTGAAGATCCCCCAGACTATCAAAAGATCTTCCAAAGATTACCCTTATATTTCCTGAAGATCCCCCAGACTATCAAAAGACTCCCCACTGATTACCCTTACTTACCCCGAAGATCCCCACAGACTATCAATAGATCTTCCAAAGATTACCCTTACATACCCCGAAGATCCCCACAGACTATCAATAGATCTTCCAAAGATTACCCTTATATTCCCTAAAGATCCCCACAGACTATCAAAAGATTCCCCACTGATTACCCTTACTTACCCCGAAGATCCCTACAGACTATCAAAAGATCTTCCAAAGATTACCCTTATATTTCCTGAAGATCCCCACAGACTATCAATAGATCTTCCAAAGATTACCCTTATATTTCCTGAAGATCCCCACAGACAATCAAAAGA
This sequence comes from Megaleporinus macrocephalus, assembly GCA_021613375.1. Taxonomy (NCBI): domain Eukaryota; kingdom Metazoa; phylum Chordata; class Actinopteri; order Characiformes; family Anostomidae; genus Megaleporinus; species Megaleporinus macrocephalus. The sequence goes on along the minus strand of CM038722.1, from coordinate 33,619,709 downwards.
TCTTCCAAAGATTACCCTTATATTTCCTGAAGATCCCCACAGACTATCAATAGATCTTCCAAAGATTACCCTTATATTTCCTGAAGATCCCCCAGACTATCAAAAGATCTTCCAAAGATTACCCTTATATTTCCTGAAGATCCCCCAGACTATCAAAAGACTCCCCACTGATTACCCTTACTTACCCCAAAGATCCCCACAGACTATCAAAAGATCTTCCAAAGATTACTCTTATATTCCCTAAAGATCCCCACAGACTATCAAAAGATCTTCCAAAGATTACCCTTATATTTCCTGAAGATCCCTACAGACTATCAAAAGATCTTCCAAAGATTACCCTTACATACCCCGAAGATCCCCACAGACTATCAATAGATCTTCCAAAGATTACCCTTATATTTCCTGAAGATCCCCACAGACTATCAATAGATCTTCCAAAGATTACCCTTATATTTCCTGAAGATCCCCACAGACTATCAATAGATCTTCCAAAGATTACCCTTATATTTCCTGAAGATCCCCACAGACTATCAATAGATCTTCCAAAGATTACCCTTATATTTCCTGAAGATCCCCACAGACTATCAAAAGATCTTCCAAAGATTACCCTTATATTTCCTGAAGATCCCCACAGACTATCAATAGATCTTCCAAAGATTACCCTTATATTTCCTGAAGATCCCCACAGACTATCAATAGATCTTCCAAAGATTACCCTTATATTTCCTGAAGATCCCCCAGACTATCAAAAGATCTTCCAAAGATTACCCTTATATTTCCTGAAGATCCCCCAGACTATCAAAAGACTCCCCACTGATTACCCTTACTTACCCCAAAGATCCCCACAGACTATCAAAAGATCTTCCAAAGATTACTCTTATATTCCCTAAAGATCCCCACAGACTATCAAAAGATTCCCCACTGATTACCCTTACTTACCCCCAAGATCCCTACAGACTATCAAAAGATCTTCCAAAGATTACCCTTATATTTCCTGAAGATCCCCACAGACTATCAAAAGATCTTCCAAAGATTACCCTTATATTTCCTGAAGATCCCTAGAGACTATCAAAAGATCTTCCAAAGATTACCCTTACATACCCCGAAGATCCCCACAGACTATCAATAGATCTTCCAAAGATTACCCTTATATTTCCTGAAGATCCCCACAGACTATCAATAGATCTTCCAAAGATTACCCTTATATTTCCTGAAGATCCCCACAGACTATCAATAGATCTTCCAAAGATTACCCTTATATTTCCTGAAGATCCCCACAGACTATCAATAGATCTTCCAAAGATTACCCTTATATTTCCTGAAGATCCCCACAGACAATCAAAAGATCTTCCAAAGATTACCCTTATATTTCCTGAAGATCCCCACAGACTATCAATAGATCTTCCAAAGATTACCCTTATATTTCCTGAAGATCCCCACAGACTATCAATAGATCTTCCAAAGATTACCCTTATATTTCCTGAAGATCCCCACAGACTATCAATAGATCTTCCAAAGATTACCCTTATATTTCCTGAAGATCCCCACAGACTATCAATAGATCTTCCAAAGATTACCCTTATATTTCCTGAAGATCCCCACAGACTATCAATAGATCTTCCAAAGATTACCCTTATATTTCCTGAAGATCCCCACAGACTATCAATAGATCTTCCAAAGATTACCCTTATATTTCCTGAAGATCCCCACAGACTATCAAAAGATTCCCCACTGATTACCCTTACTTACCCCGAAGATCCCCACAGCACTGAGAGATCTGACAGTACCTGTAGTAGTGCTGAGAGATCTGACAGTACCTGTAGTAGCGCTGAGAGATCTGACAGTACCTGTAGTAGCGCTGAGGGATCTGACAGTACCTGTACTAGTGCTGAGAGATCTGACAGTACCTGAAGTAGTGCTGAGGGATCTGAGAGTACCTGAACTAGTGCTGAGAGATCTGACAGTACCTGAAGTAGTGCTGAGACATCTGACAGTACCTGTAGTAGTGCTGAGGGATCTGACAGTACCTGTAGTAGTGCTGAGGGATCTGACAGTACCTGTAGTAGTGCTGAGGGATCTGACTGTACCTGAAGTAGTGCTGAGACATCTGACAGTACCTGTAGTAGTGCTGAGAGATCTGACAGTACCTGTAGTAGTGCTGAGGGATCTGACTGTACCTGTAGTAGTGCTGAGGGATCTGACAGTACCTGTAGTAGCGCTGAGGGATCTGACAGTACCTGTAGTAGTGCTGAGAGATTTGACTGTACCTGTAGTAGTGCTGAGGGATCTGACAGTACCTGTACTAGTGCTGAGGGATCTGACAGTACCTGTAGTAGCGCTGAGGGATCTGACTGTACCTGTAGTAGTGCTGAGAGATCTGACAGTACCTGTACTAGTGCTGAGAGATCTGACAGTACCTGTAGTAGTGCTGAGAGATCTGACAGTACCTGTAGTAGCGCTGAGAGATCTGACAGTACCTGTAGTAGCGCTGAGGGATCTGACAGTACCTGTAGTAGTGTTGAGGGATCTGACAGTACCTGTAGTAGTGCTGAGAGATCTGACTGTACCTGTAGTAGTGCTGAGGGATCTGACAGTACCTGTACTAGTGCTGAGAGATCTGACAGTACCTGAAGTAGTGCTGAGGGATCTGACAGTATCTGTACTAGTGCTGAGAGATCTGACAGTACCTGAAGCAGTGCTGAGAGATCTGACAGTACCTGTAGTAGCGCTGAGGGATCTGACAGTACCTGTAGTAGTGTTGAGGGATCTGACAGTACCTGTAGTAGTGTTGAGGGATCTGACAGTACCTGTAGTAGTGTTGAGGGATCTGACAGTACCTGTAGTAGTGCTGAGAGATCTGACTGTACCTGTAGTAGTGCTGAGGGATCTGACAGTACCTGTACTAGTGCTGAGAGATCTGACAGTACCTGAAGTAGTGCTGAGGGATCTGACAGTATCTGTACTAGTGCTGAGAGATCTGACAGTACCTGAAGCAGTGCTGAGAGATCTGACAGTACCTGTAGTAGTGCAGAGAGATCTGACAGTACCTGTAGTAGTGTTGAGGGATCTGACAGTACCTGTAGTAGTGTTGAGGGATCTGACAGTACCTGTAGTAGTGTTGAGGGATCTGACAGTACCTGTAGTAGTGCTGAGGGATCTGACAGTACCTGTACTAGTGCTGAGAGATCTGACAGTACCTGAAGTAGTGCTGAGGGATCTGACAGTATCTGTACTAGTGCTGAGGGATCTGACAGTACCTGTAGTAGTGCTGAGAGATCTGACAGTACCTGTAGTAGTGCTGAGGGATCTGACTGTACCTGTAGTAGTGCTGAGGGATCTGACAGTACCTGTAGTAGCGCTGAGGGATCTGACAGTACCTGTAGTAGTGCTGAGAGATTTGACTGTACCTGTAGTAGTGCTGAGGGATCTGACAGTACCTGTACTAGTGCTGAGGGATCTGACAGTACCTGTAGTAGCGCTGAGGGATCTGACTGTACCTGTAGTAGTGCTGAGAGATCTGACAGTACCTGTACTAGTGCTGAGAGATCTGACAGTACCTGTAGTAGTGCTGAGAGATCTGACAGTACCTGTAGTAGCGCTGAGAGATCTGACAGTACCTGTAGTAGCGCTGAGGGATCTGACAGTACCTGTAGTAGTGTTGAGGGATCTGACAGTACCTGTAGTAGTGCTGAGAGATCTGACTGTACCTGTAGTAGTGCTGAGGGATCTGACAGTACCTGTACTAGTGCTGAGAGATCTGACAGTACCTGAAGTAGTGCTGAGGGATCTGACAGTATCTGTACTAGTGCTGAGAGATCTGACAGTACCTGAAGCAGTGCTGAGAGATCTGACAGTACCTGTAGTAGCGCTGAGGGATCTGACAGTACCTGTAGTAGTGTTGAGGGATCTGACAGTACCTGTAGTAGTGTTGAGGGATCTGACAGTACCTGTAGTAGTGTTGAGGGATCTGACAGTACCTGTAGTAGTGCTGAGAGATCTGACTGTACCTGTAGTAGTGCTGAGGGATCTGACAGTACCTGTACTAGTGCTGAGAGATCTGACAGTACCTGAAGTAGTGCTGAGGGATCTGACAGTATCTGTACTAGTGCTGAGAGATCTGACAGTACCTGAAGCAGTGCTGAGAGATCTGACAGTACCTGTAGTAGTGCAGAGAGATCTGACAGTACCTGTAGTAGTGTTGAGGGATCTGACAGTACCTGTAGTAGTGTTGAGGGATCTGACAGTACCTGTAGTAGTGTTGAGGGATCTGACAGTACCTGTAGTAGTGCTGAGGGATCTGACAGTACCTGTACTAGTGCTGAGAGATCTGACAGTACCTGAAGTAGTGCTGAGGGATCTGACAGTATCTGTACTAGTGCTGAGGGATCTGACAGTACCTGTAGTAGTGCTGAGAGATCTGACAGTACCTGTAGTAGTGCTGAGGGATCTGACAGTACCTGTAGTTGTGCTGAGGGATCTGACAGTACCTGTAGTAGCGCTGAGAGATCTGACAGTACCTGTAGTAGTGCTGAGAGATCTGACAGTATCTGTAGTAGTGCTGAGGGATCTGACTGTACCTGTAGTAGTGCTGAGAGATCTGACAGTACCTGTAGTAGTGCTGAGGGATCTGACTGTACCTGTAGTAGTGCTGAGGGATCTGACTGTACCTGTAGTAGTGCTGAGAGATCTGACAGTACCTGTAGTAGTGCTGAGGGATCTGACAGTACCTGTAGTAGTGCTGAGGGATCTGACTGTACCTGTAGTAGTGCTGAGGGATCTGACAGTACCTGTAGTAGTGCTGAGAGAGCTGATAGGACATCGGCATGAAGGGAACGGCTCTGCTCTTCTTCGGGCCGAGGAGCCTGTTGGCCCGACGTCGGTTCACTAGGCCACGTTTCTTACAGTTCTGGAAGGTCTGCTGTAGAACCTCGGTCTTATATTTGCTGTACAGAGAGAAGGACTAGCAGAGAGGAAAAAGAAGGAATAAGAAAAGGAAGTAAAAATATTTTATGATGGAAAATAGAGAAAAAATCCTGAAGTAATGCGCTGGGTATTGCACCTCAACTGAAGATCCCTTTAACTAGACACCCAACCCCCCACTGCTCCCCGCGTACTGTAGATAGACCTGCCCACCACTATGGGCAAGTGTGCTCACTGCCCCCTAGTGTGTGTGTTCATTAGTGTGAAATCAGTTCTATAACAGATTTGGAAGAAAGATGTTCAACAGACCAGCAATAACATGTTCCAAAACCAAGTACCTGAAAGGACTGGCAGGTCTTCATCTGTGAGTTGGAGAGGACGAGGGTGCTCTGGATCAAATTATTCAGCACCAGAGAGTGAATGTCCTCCACGCTGAACAGACAAGAAACCAAGAAACATCATAAACACACACACGCCGTCCAATCTCAACTCTAGTTTATTACCTGTTTCATATTATACTATAGTTACTATAGTAACTTCCAGTAAAATATCATATCACAGAACTCCTACCTTTAAAACGACATACATCCCCAACCTCAGTACAACAGCATTTACTACCATTTACTACCATTTACTACCACTTACTACCATTTACTACCACTTACTACCACTTACTACCACTTACTACCACTTACTACCACTTACTACCATTTACTACCATTTACTACCACTTACTACCATTTACTACCACTTACTACCATTTACTACCACTTACTACCATTTACTACCATTTACTACCACTTACTACCACTTATTACCATTTACTACCATTTACTACCACTTACTACCACTTACTACCATTTACTACCACTTACTACCATTTACTACCACTTACTACCATTTACTACCACTTACTACCACTTACTACCACTTACTACCATTTACTACCACTTACTACCATTTACTACCATTTACTACCACTTACTACCACTTACTACCATTTACTACCATTTACTACCACTTACTACCACTTACTACCATTTACTACCACTTACTACCACTTACTGCCACTTACTACCACTTACTACCATTTACTACCACTTACTACCACTTACTACCACTTACTACCATTTACTACCACTTACTACCACTTACTACCACTTACTACCACTGCACTTCTGTCTACTGATCAGCATCAATAACAGAAAAATAAACAGAACCAAAATAATAAATAAACAATACAGTACCAGACTCCCAAACCTGGACCCAGTACTCAGTACCTGACTCCCAAACCTGGACCCAGTACCCAGCACCTGACTTCCAAACCTGGACCCAGTACCCAGTACCAGACTCCCAAACCTGGACCCAGTACTCAGTACCAGACTCCCAAACCTGGACCCAGTACTCAGTACCTGACTTCCAAACCTGGACCCAGTACTCAGAACCTGACTTCCAAACCTGGACCCAGTACCCAGCACCTGACTTCCAAACCTGGACCCAGTACCCAGTACCAGACTCCAAAACCTGGACCCAGTACCCAGTACCAGACTCCCAAACCTGGACCCAGTACCCAGTACCTGACTCATAAACCTGGACCCAGTACCAAGTACCTGGCTCCCAAACTAAGACCCAGTACCTGACTTCCAAACCTGGATCCCACATGTGGCTCCACAGCCCAGACATCATGGTCTAATCTTACCTGGTGAGCATGTCCTTGTTCCTCAGCGCTGGTTCCTCCCCGATGACGTACACTTTAAACCTGGAACACATCCATGAAGAAATCAGAACTGATCCAATATTAGATCAGACTTCAGCATTAGACACTGACCTTTACACATCAGAGCTAACGGTCAAGCGAGCGTACACAGCGTCTGTAGTCTGTTACCTTCACTGTATCTGTACAAACTACCGCCAGTCACTGGCTATTCAAACAACCTGTAGTTTAACACAGCATCTGTTAAACCTGTTAAACTGTGTGTCTGCCCAGCGTCCGTATGTCTGGTCATTCTATGTGTGGTCAGCGTCCATATGTCTGGTCATTCTACGTGTGGTCAGCATCTGTATGTCTGGTCACTCTACGTGTGGTCAGTGTCTGTATGTCTGGTCATTCTATGTGTGGTCAGTGTCCGTATGTCTGGTCACTCTATGTGTGGTCAGTGTCCGTATGTCTGGTCACTCTATGTGTGGTCAGTGTCCGTATGTCTGGTCAGTGTCCGTATGTCTGGTCATTCTATGTGTGGTCAGTGTCCGTATGTCTGGTCATTCTATGTGTGGTCAGTGTCCGTATGTCTGGTCACTCTATGTGTGGTCAGTGTCCGTATGTCTGGTCACTCTATGTGTGGTCAGCGTCCATATGTCTGATCATTCTACGTGTGGTCAGTGTCCGTATGTCTGGTCACTCTATGTGTGGTCAGTGTCCGTATGTCTGGTCACTCTATGTGTGGTCAGTGTCCGTATGTCTGGTTATTCTACGTGTGGTCAGTGTCCGTATGTCTGGTTATTCTACGTGTGGTCAGTGTCCGTATGTCTGGTTATTCTATGTGTGGTCAGTGTCCGTATGTCTGGTTAGTCTCAGTAAGCCTGGTCAGTGACCGCATGTTGGATCAGTGTCTTTATGTCTGGTCAGCGTCCGTATGTCTGGTCAGTGTCTGTGTGGGTGGTCAGAGTCTGTCTGGGTGGTCAGAGTCTGTGTGGGTGGACAGTGTCCGTAAGGGTGGACAGTGTCCGTATGTCTGGTCAGTGTCTGTGTGGGTGGTCAGAGTCTGTTTGGGTGGTCAGAGTCTGTGTGGGTGGACAGTGTCCGTAAGGGTGGACAGTGTCCGTATGTCTGGTCAGTGTCTGTGTGGGTGGTCAGAGTCTGTTTGGGTGGACAGTGTCCGTAAGGGTGGTCAGCGTCCGTATGTCTGGTCAGTGTCTGTGTGGGTGGTCAGAGTCTGTCTGGGTGGTCAGAGTCTGTGTGGGTGGACAGTGTCCGTAAGGGTGGACAGTGTCCGTATGTCTGGTCAGTGTCTGTGTGGGTGGTCAGAGTCTGTTTGGGTGGACAGTGTCCGTAAGGGTGGACAGTGTCCGTAAGGGTGGACAGTGTCCGTATGGGTGGTCAGTGTCCGTATGGGTGGACAGTGTCCGTAAGGGTGGACAGTGTCCGTATGGGTGGTCAGTGTCTGTATGGGTGGTCAGTGTCTGTATGGGTGAACAGTGTCCATACGGGTGGTCAGTGTCTGTATGGGTGAACAGTGTCCATACGGGTGGTCAGTGTCCGTACGGGTGGTCAGTGTCTGTGTGGGTGGTCAGTGTCCGTACGGGTGGTCAGTGTCCGTATGGGTGGTCAGTGTCCGTATGGGTGGTCAGTGTCAGTGTATGGGGGGCCAGTGTCTGTATGGGTGGTCAGTTTATGGGTGGTCAGTGTCCGTACGGGTGGTCAGTGTCTGTATGGGGGGGTCAGTGTCTGTATGGGTGATCAGTATCTGTATGGGTGGTCAATGTCCGTACGGGTGGTCAGTGTCTGTATGGGGGGGTCAGTGTCCGTACTGGTGGTCAGTGTCTGTATGGATGGGCAGTGTCTGTATGGGTGGTCAGTGTCTGAACGGGTGGTCAGTGTCTGAACGGGTGGACAGTGTCCGTACGGGTGGTCAGTGTCTGTGTGGGTGGTCAGTGTCTGTACGGGTGGATAGTGTCCGTACGGGTGGACAGTGTCCGTACGGGTGGTCAGTGTCCGTATGGGTGGACAGTGTCTGTACGGGTGGTCAGTGTCTGTACGGGTGGTCAGTGTCTGTGTGGGTGGTCAGTGTCTGTACGGGTGGATAGTGTCCGTACGGGTGGACAGTGTCCGTATGGGTGGACAGTGTCTGTACGGGTGGTCAGTGTCTGTACGGGTGGTCAGTGTCTGTGTGGGTGGTCAGTGTCTGTACGGGTGGATAGTGTCCGTACGGGTGGACAGTGTCCGTATGGATGGTCAGTGTCTGTACGGGTGGTCAGTGTCAGTATGAATGGTCAGTGTCTGTACGGGTGGTCAGTGTCTGTATGGATGGTCAGTGTCTGTATGGGTGGTCAGTGTCTGTATGGGTGGTCAGTGTATGGGTGGTCAGTGTCCGTACGGGTGGTCAGTGTCTGTATGGGTGGTCAGTGTATGGGTGGTCAGTGTCCGTACGGGTGGTCAGTGTCTGTATGGGGGGGTCAGTGTCCGTACGGGTGGTCAGTGTCTGTATGGGGGGGTCAGTGTCCGTACGGGTGGTCAGTGTCTGTATGGGGGGGTCAGTGTCTGTACGGGTGGTCAGTGTCTGTATGGAGGGGTCAGTGTCTGTACGGGTGGTCAGTGGTAGTTACATGTTGAAGAGCTCCTCTTTGGTATCTGGAATAATGACATCACTGGGGCCGTAGCTGGAGCTGAACTTCTTTCTCAGAGCCCTGACAAACTCATTAAACTCCTCAGCACACACCTGAAACACACACACACAATTAACACACACACACACACACACACACAATTAACACACACACACACACACAATTAACACACACACACACACACACAATTAACACACACACACACACACACACACACACACACACAATTAACACACACACACACACACACACACAATTAACACACACACACACACACACACACACAATTAACACACACACACACACAATTAACACACACACACACACAATTAACACACACACACACACACACACACAATTAACACACACACACACACACACACACACACACACAATTAACACACACACACACACACACACACACAATTAACACACACACACACACACACACACACACACACACAATTAACACACACACACACACAATTAACACACACACACACACACAATTAACACACACACACACACACACACACACAATTAACACACACACACACACACACACACCATTAACACACACACACACACACACACACACACGCACCATTAACACACACACACACAAACACAATTAACACACACCATTAACACACACACACACAATTAACACACACCATTAACACACACACACACACAATTAACACACACAATTAACACACACACACACAAACACACACACACAATTAACACAAACGCACACACAATCAACACACTCAACACACACACACACAACACACAATCAACACACACACATATTACACACACAAACACACACGCACACAGATACACACATACACACACATACATATATATATATATATATAACACATACACACAATCAACACATATTACACACACACACACAATATCAACAGACACCCCATCAGATCAGTCCTAAAGTTTAAGCAAGTTAATTAGTAGAGCACCTTTCATACACAGTGGCTTATGTTTCTTTACAGTCCCCGTCAGCAGCTCACACGTTCTAGACTGCTCAGACTCACCTTAGGGTCGTCGTAGTTGTTGGTTCTGTTCATGAAGGTCTCGATCAGAGCTTTATCCTGATACACCTCAGCCAGACAGATCCTGCACGGAACACACAGACGTTCTAAAGCTGACTGACTGGAACGCGTTCCTCCTCAAACCTGTTCTGTAACCTCCAGAACCACATACGTTCTACACAGTTCTTTAACTACAGCTTACTGCTGAGCTGGGTTCTCAGATCTGTAGTTCTAAAGTCTCATTTTGCTGCTCTCCAGAAGGTTCTGCAGCTGAGCAGTAGTTGAGCAGAGTTCTAGAGTTTATCTGTAGTTATGATCATTCTGAAGCTATCGTAGTTTAGCTGTAGTTGAGCTGTGTTGTACAGGGTTCTGTAGTTTAGCTGTAGTTTAGCTGTGTTGTACAGGGTTCTGTAGTTTAGCTGTAGTTGAGCTGTGTTGTACAGGGTTCTGTAGTTTAGCTGTGTTGTACAGGGTTTTGTAGTTTAGCTGTAGTTGAGCTGTGTTGTACAGGGTTCTGTAGTTTAGCTGTAGTTTAGCTGTGTTATACAGGGTTTTGTAGTTTAGCTGTAGTTGAGCTGTGTTGTACAGGGTTCTGTAGTTTAGCTGTGTTGTACAGGGTTCTGTAGTTTAGCTGTAGTTTAGCTGTGTTGTACAGGGTTTTGTAGTTTAGCTGTAGTTGAGCTGTGTTGTACAGGGTTCTGTAGTTGAGCTGTGTTGTACAGGGTTCTGTAGTTTAGCTGTAGTTTAGCTGTGTTGTACAGGGTTTTGTAGTTTAGCTGTAGTTGAGCTGTGTTGTACAGGGTTCTGTAGTTTAGCTGTGTTGTACAGGGTTTTGTAGTTTAGCTGTAGTTGAGCTGTGTTGTACAGTGTTCTGTAGGTTAGCTGTAGTTGAGCTGTGTTGTACAGGGTTCTGTAGTTTAGCTGTAGTTGAGCTGTGTTGTACAATGTTCTGTAGGTTAGCTGTAGTTGAGCTGTGTTGTACAGTGTTCTGTAGTTTAGCTGTAGTTGAGCTGTGTTGTACAGGGTTCTGTAGTTTAGCTGTAGTTGAGCTGTGTTGTACAGGGTTCTGTAGTTTAGCTGTAGTTTAGCTGTGTTGTACAGGGTTCTGTAGTTTAGCTGTAGTTGAGCTGTGTTGTACAGGGTTCTGTAGTTTAGCTGTAGTTTAGCTGTGTTGTACAGGGTTTTGTAGTTTAGCTGTAGTTGAGCTGTGTTGTACAGGGTTCTGTAGTTTAGCTGTAGTTTAGCTGTGTTGTACAGGGTTTTGTAGTTTAGCTGTAGTTGAGCTGTGTTGTAACAGTGTTCTGTAGGTTAGCTGTAGTTGAGCTGTGTTGTACTGGGTTTTGTAGTTTAGCTGTAGTTGAGCTGTGTTGTACAATGTTCTGTAGGTTAGCTGTAGTTGAGCTGTGTTGTACAGTGTTCTGTAGTTTAGCTGTAGTTGAGCTGTGTTGTACACGGGTTCTGTAGTTTAGCTGTAGTTGAGCTGTGTCGTACAGGGTTCTGTAGTTTAGCTGTAGTTGAGCTGTGTTGTACAGGGTTCTGTAGTTTAGCTGTAGTTGAGCTGTGTTGTACAGGGTTCTGTAGTTTAGCTGTAGTTGAGCTGTGTTGTACAGGGTTCTGTAGTTTAGCTGTAGTTGAGCTGTGTTGTACAGGGTTCTGTAGTTGAGCTGTAGTTGAGCTGTGTTGTACAATGTTCTGTAGGTTAGCTGTAGTTGAGCTGTGTTGTACAGTGTTCTGTAGTTTAGCTGTAGTTGAGCTGTGTTGTACAGGGTTTCTGTAGTTTAGCTGTAGTTGAGCTGGTGTCGTACAGGGTTCTGTAGTTTAGCTGTAGTTGAGCTGTGTTGTACAGGGTTCTGTAGTTTAGCTGTAGTTGAGCTGTGTTGCTACAGGGTTCTGTAGTTTAGCTGTAGTTGAGCTGTGTTGTACAGGGTTCTGGAGTATAGCTGTAGTTGAGCTGTGTTGTACAGGGTTCTGTAGTTGAGCTGTGTTGTACAGGGTTCTGTAGTTTAGCTGTAGTTTAGCTGTGTTGTACAGGGTTCTGTAGTTTAGCTGTAGTTGAGCTGTGTTGTACAGGGTTCTGTAGTTTAGCTGTGTTGTACAATGTTCTGTAGTTTAGCTGTAGTTTAGCTGTGTTGTACAGGGTTCTGTAGTTTAGCTGTAGTTGAGCTGTGTTGTACAGGGTTTTGTAGTTTAGCTGTAGTTTAGCTGTGTTGTACAGGGTTTTGTAGTTTAGCTGTAGTTAGCTGTGTTGTACAGGGTTCTGTAGTTTAGCTGTAGTTTAGCTGTGTTGTACAGGGTTCTGTAGTTTAGCTGTAGTTGAGCTGTGTTGTACAGGGTTCTGTAGTTTTAGCTGTAGTTGAGCTGTGTTGTACAGGGTTCTGTAGTTTAGCTGTAGTTGAGCTGAGTTGTACAGGGTTCTGTAGTTTAGCTGTAGTTGAGCTGTGTTGTACAGGGTTCTGTAGTTTAGCTGTAGTTGAGCTGTGTTGTACAGTGTTCTGTAGTTTAGCTGTAGTTGAGCTGTGTTGTACAGGGTTCTGTAGTTTAGCTGTAGTTGAGCTGGTGTTGTACAGGGTTCTGTAGTTTAGCTGTAGTTGAGCTGTGTTGTACAGGGTTCTGTAGTTTAGCTGTAGTTGAGCTGTTGTTGTACAGGGTTCTGTAGTTTAGCTGTAGTTGAGCTTTGTTGTACAGGGTTCTGTAGTTTAGCTGTAGTTGAGCTGTGTTCTACATGGTTCTGTAGTTTAGCTGTAGTTGAGCTGTGTTGTACAGGGTTCGGTAGTTTAGCTGTAGTTGAGCTGTGTTGTACATTGTTCTGTAGTTTAGCTGTAGTTGAGCTGTGTTGTACAGGGTTCTGTAGTTTAGCTGTAGTTGAGCTGTGTTGTACAGGGTTCTGTAGTTTAGCTGTAGTTTAGCTGTGTTGTACAGGGTTCTGTAGTTTAGCTGTAGTTGAGCTGTGTTGTACAGGGTTCTGTAGTTTAGCTGTAGTTTAGCTGTGTTGTACAGGGTTTTGTAGTTTAGCTGTAGTTGAGCTGTGTTGTACAGGGTTCTGTAGTTTAGCTGTAGTTTAGCTGTGTTGTACAGGGTTTTGTAGTTTAGCTGTAGTTGAGCTGTGTTGTACAGTGTTCTGTAGGTTAGCTGTAGTTGAGCTGTGTTGTACAGGGTTTTGTAGTTTAGCTGTAGTTGAGCTGTGTTGTACAATGTTCTGTAGGTTAGCTGTAGTTGAGCTGTGTTGTACAGTGTTCTGTAGTTTAGCTGTAGTTGAGCTGTGTTGTACAGAGTTCTGTAGTTTAGCTGTAGTTGAGCTGTGTCGTACAGGGTTCTGTAGTTTAGCTGTAGTTGAGCTGTGTTGTACAGGGTTCTGTAGTTTAGCTGTAGTTGAGCTGTGTTGTACAGTGTTCTGTAGTTTAGCTGTAGTTGAGCTGTGTTGTACAGGGTTCTGTAGTTGAGCTGTGTTGTACAGGGTTCTGTAGTTTAGCTGTAGTTGAGCTGTGTTGTACAGGGTTCTGTAGTTTAGCTGTAGTTGAGCTGTGTTGTACAGTGTTCTGTAGTTTAGCTGTAGTTGAGCTGTGTTGTACAGGGTTCTGTAGTTGAGCTGTGTTGTACAGGGTTCTGTAGTTTAGCTGTAGTTGAGCTGTGTTGTACAGGGTTCTGTAGTTTAGCTGTAGTTGAGCTGTGTTGTACAGGGTTCTGTAGTTTAGCTGTGTTGTACAATGTTCTGTAGCTTAGCTGTAGTTTAGCTGTGTTGTACAGGGTTCTGTAGTTTAGCTGTAGTTGAGCTGTGTTGTACAGGGTTTTGTAGTTTAGCTGTAGTTTAGCTGTGTTGTACAGGGTTTTGTAGTTTAGCTGTAGTTTAGCTGTGTTGTACAGGGTTCTGTAGTTTAGCTGTAGTTTAGCTGTGTTGTACAGGGTTCTGTAGTTTAGCTGTAGTTGAGCTGTGTTGTACAGGGTTCTGTAGTTTAGCTGTAGTTGAGCTGAGTTGTACAGGGTTCTGTAGTTTAGCTGTAGTTGAGCTGTGTTGTACAGGGTTCTGTAGTTTAGCTGTAGTTGAGCTGTGTTGTACAGGGTTCTGTAGTTTAGCTGTAGTTGAGCTGTGTTGTACAGGGTTCTGTAGTTTAGCTGTAGTTGAGCTGTGTTGTACAGGGTTCTGTAGTTTAGCTGTAGTTGAGCTGTGTTGTACAGGGTTCTGTAGTTTAGCTGTAGTTGAGCTGTGTTGTACAGGGTTCTGTAGTTTAGCTGTAGTTGAGCTGTGTTGTACAGGGTTCTGTAGTTTAGCTGTAGTTGAGCTGTGTTGTACAGGGTTCTGTAGTTTAGCTGTAGTTGAGCTGTGTTGTACAGGGTTCTGTAGTTTAGCTGTAGTTGAGCTTTGTTGTACAGGGTTCTGTAGTTTAGCTGTAGTTGAGCTGTGTTCTACATGGTTCTGTAGTTTAGCTGTAGTTGAGCTGTGTTGTACAGGGTTCGGTAGTTTAGCTGTAGTTGAGCTGTGTTGTACATTGTTCTGTAGTTTAGCTGTAGTTGAGCTGTGTTGTACAGGGTTCGGTAGTTTAGCTGTAGTTGAGCTGTGTTGTACAGTGTTCTGTAGTTTAGCTGTAGTTTAGCTGGGTTGTACATGGTTCTGTAGTTTAGCTGTAGTTGAGCTGTGTTGTACAGTGTTCTGTAGTTTAGCTGGGTTGTACATGGTTCTGTAGTTTAGCTGTAGTTGAGCTGTGTTGTACAGGGTTCTGTAGTTTAGCTGTAGTTGAGCTGGGTTGTACAGTGTTCTGTAGTTTAGCTGTAGTTGAGCTGTGTTGTACAGGGTTCTGTAGTTTAGCTGTAGTTTAGCTGTGTTGTACAGGGTTTTGTAGTTTAGCTGTAGTTGAGCTGTGTTGTACAGTGTTCTGTAGGTTAGCTGTAGTTGAGCTGTGTTGTACAGGGTTTTGTAGTTTAGCTGTAGTTGAGCTGTGTTGTACAATGTTCTGTAGGTTAGCTGTAGTTGAGCTGTGTTGTACAGTGTTCTGTAGTTTAGCTGTAGTTAAGCTGTGTTGTACAATGTTCTGTAGTTTAGCTGTGTTGTACAGGGTTCTGTAGTTTAGCTGTAGTTGAGCTGTGTTGTACAGGGTTCTGTAGTTGAGCTGTGTTGTACAATGTTCTGTAGTTTAGCTGTAGTTTAGCTGTGTTGTACACGGTTCTGTAGTTTAGCTGTAGTTTAGCTGTGTTGTACAGGGTTCTGTAGTTTAGCTGTAGTTGAGCTGTGTTGTACAGGGTTCTGTAGTTTAGCTGTAGTTGAGCTGAGTTGTACAGGGTTCTGTAGTTTAGCTGTAGTTGAGCTGTGTTGTACAGGGTTCTGTAGTTTAGCTGTAGTTGAGCTGTGTTGTACAGTGTTCTGTAGTTTAGCTGTAGTTGAGCTGTGTTGTACAGGGTTCTGTAGTTTAGCTGTGTTGTACAGGGTTCTGTAGTTTAGCTGTAGGTGAGCTGTGTTGTACAGGGTTCTGTAGTTTAGCTGTAGTTGAGCTGTGTTGTACATGGTTCTGTAGTTTAGCTGTAGTTGAGCTAGGTTGTATAGGGGCCTGTAGCTTAGCTGTAGTTGAGCTGTGTTGTACAGGGTTCTGTAGTTTAGCTGTAGTTGAGTTCCAGAGTATTCTGTAGTTAAGCTGGGTCTACACAGTTTTGTAGTTTGCCCATGGCTTAGCTGAATTGTAGATTGTTCTGTAGTTTAGCTGCAGTTGATCTGGGTTCTAGATTGTTCTGTTAGTGTACCTATCATTGTGCCAAGTTACAGTGTTCTGTAGTTTATCTGTCATTGAGCTGGGTTCAAGGTGGTCATGTAGTTTACCTGTTGTTAAGCTGGATTCTACACAGTTCTGTGGATTACCTGTAGTTGTGTTCTAAAATGTTCTGTAGTTTAGCTGTAGCTGAGCTGGGTTGTAGAGTGTTGTGTAGTTTACCTGTACTTGAGACGGGATCTAGATTGTTCTGTAGTTTACCTGTTGTTGAGCTGGGTTCTAGAGTGTTCTGTGGTTTAGCTGCAGCTGAGACAGGATCTAGACTGTTCTGTAGTTTAGCTTTAGCTGAGTTGGGTTCTAGAGTGTTATGTAGTTTATCTGTAGTTGAGGTGGGTTCTAGATTGTTCTGTAGTTAAGCTGGGTTGTAGACTGTTCTGTAGTTTACCTGTAATTGAGTTGTGTTCTATATTGTTCTGTAGTTTACCTGTAGTTGAGCTGGGTTCTATATTGTTCTGTAGTTTACCTGTAGTTGAACTGGGTTCTAGAGTGTTCTGTAGTTTATCTGTAGTTGAGCTGAGTTTGAGTGTTCTGTAGTTAACCTGTAGCTGAGCTGGGTTCTAGACTGTTCTGTAGTTTACCTGTAGTTGAACTGGGTTCTAGAGTGTTCTGTAGTTTATCTGTAGTTGAGCTGAGTTTGAGTGTTCTGTAGTTAACCTGTAGTTGAGCTGGATTCTAGACTGTTCTGTAGTTTACCTGTAGTTGAACTGGGTTCTAGAGTGTTCTGTAGTTTATCTGTAGTTGAGCTGAGTTTGAGTGTTCTGTAGTTAACCTGTAGCTGAGCTGGGTTCTAGACTGTTCTGTAGTTTACCTGTAGTTGAACTGGGTTCTAGAGTGTTCTGTAGTTTATCTGTAGTTGAGCTGAGTTTGAGTGTTCTGTAGTTTACCTGTAGCTGAGCTGTGTTCTAGACTGTTCTGTAGTTTACCTGTAGTTGAACTGGGTTCTAGAGTGTTCTGTAGTTTATCTGTAGTTGAGCTGAGTTTGAGTGTTCTGTAGTTAACCTGTAGTTGAGCTGGGTTCTAGACTGTTCTGTAGTTTACCTGTAGTTGAACTGGGTTCTAGAGTGTTCTGTAGTTTATCTGTAGTTGAGCTGAGTTTGAGTGTTCTGTAGTTAACCTGTAGTTGAGCTGGGTTCTAGACTGTTCTGTAGTTTACCTGTAGTTGAGCTGGGTTCTATATTGTTCTGTAGTTTACCTGTAGTTGAACTGGGTTCTAGAGTGTTCTGTAGTTTATCTGTAGTTGAGCTGAGTTTGAGTGTTCTGTAGTTAACCTGTAGCTGAGCTGTGTTCTAGACTGTTCTGTAGTTTACCTGTAGTTGAACTGGGTTCTAGAGTGTTCTGTAGTTTATCTGTAGTTGAGCTGAGTTTGAGTGTTCTGTAGTTAACCTGTAGTTGAGCTGGGTTCTAGACTGTTCTGTAGTTTACCTGTAGTTGAACTGGGTTCTAGAGTGTTCTGTAGTTTATCTGTAGTTGAGCTGAGTTTGAGTGTTCTGTAGTTAACCTGTAGTTTAGCTGGGTTCTATATTGTTCTGTAGTTTACCTGTAGTTGAACTGGGTTCTAGAGTGTTCTGTAGTTTATCTGTAGTTGAGCTGAGTTTGAGTGTTCTGTAGTTAAGCTGTAGCTGAGCTGGGTTCTAGACTGTTCTGTAGTTTACCTGTAGTTGAGCTGGGTTCTATATTGTTCTGTAGTTTACCTGTAGTTGAACTGGGTTCTAGAGTGTTCTGTAGTTTATCTGTAGTTGAGCTGAGTTTGAGTGTTCTGTAGTTAACCTGTAGCTGAGCTGTGTTCTAGACTGTTCTGTAGTTTACCTGTAGTTGAACTGGGTTCTAGAGTGTTCTGTAGTTTATCTGTAGTTGAGCTGAGTTTGAGTGTTCTGTAGTTAACCTGTAGTTGAGCTGGGATCTAGACTGTTCTGTAGTTTACCTGTAGTTGAACTGGGTTCTAGAGTGTTCTGTAGTTTATCTGTAGTTGAGCTGAGTTTCAGTGTTCTGTAGTTAACCTGTAGTTGAGCTGGGTTCTAGACTGTTCTGTAGTTTACCTGTAGTTGAGCTGGGTTCTATATTGTTCTGTAGTTTACCTGTAGTTGAACTGGGTTCTAGAGTGTTCTGTAGTTTATCTGTAGTTGAGCTGAGTTTGAGTGTTCTGTAGTTAACCTGTAGCTGAGCTGGGTTCTAGACTGTTCTGTAGTTTACCTGTAGTTGAACTGGGTTCTAGAGTGTTCTGTAGTTTATCTGTAGTTGAGCTGAGTTTGAGTGTTCTGTAGTTAACCTGTAGCTGAGCTGGGTTCTAGACTGTTCTGTAGTTTACCTGTAGTTGAACTGGGTTCTAGAGTGTTCTGTAGTTTATCTGTAGTTGAGCTGAGTTTGAGTGTTCTGTAGTTAACCTGTAGTTGAGCTGGGTTCTAGACTGTTCTGTAGTTAACCTGTAGTTGAGCTGGGTTCTAGACTGTTCTGTAGTTTACCTGTAGTTGAACTGGGTTCTAGAGTGTTCTGTAGTTTATCTGTAGTTGAGCTGAGTTTGAGTGTTCTGTAGTTAACCTGTAGTTGAGCTGGGTTCTAGACTGTTCTGTAGTTTACCTGTAGTTGAGCTGGGTTCTATATTGTTCTGTAGTTTACCTGTAGTTGAACTGGGTTCTAGAGTGTTCTGTAGTTTATCTGTAGTTGAGCTGAGTTTGAGTGTTCTGTAGTTAACCTGTAGTTGAGCTGGGTTCTAGACTGTTCTGTAGTTTACCTGTAGTTGAACTGGGTTCTAGAGTGTTCTGTAGTTTATCTGTAGATGAGCTGAGTTTGAGTGTTCTGTAGTTAACCTGTAGCTGAGCTGGGTTCTAGACTGTTCTGTAGTTTACCTGTAGTTGAACTGGGTTCTAGAGTGTTCTGTAGTTTATCTGTAGTTGAGCTGAGTTTGAGTGTTCTGTAGTTAACCTGTAGCTGAGCTGGGTTCTAGACTGTTCTGTAGTTTACCTGTAGTTGAACTGGGTTCTAGAGTGTTCTGTAGTTTATCTGTAGTTGAGCTGAGTTTGAGTGTTCTGTAGTTAACCTGTAGCTGAGCTGGGTTCTAGACTGTTCTGTAGTTTACCTGTAGTTGAACTGGGTTCTAGAGTGTTCTGTAGTTTATCTGTAGTTGAGCTGAGTTTGAGTGTTCTGTAGTTAACCTGTAGTTGAGCTGGGTTCTAGACTGTTCTGTAGTTTACCTGTAGTTGAACTGGGTTCTAGAGTGTTCTGTATTTTATCTGTAGTTGAGCTGAGTTTGAGTGTTCTGTAGTTAACCTGTAGTTGAGCTGGGTTCTAGACTGTTCTGTAGTTTACCTGTAGTTGAGCTGGGTTCTATATTGTTCTGTAGTTTACCTGTAGTTGAACTGGGTTCTAGAGTGTTCTGTAGTTTATCTGTAGTTGAGCTGAGTTTGAGTGTTCTGTAGTTAACCTGTAGCTGAGCTGGGTTCTAGACTGTTCTATAGTTTACCTGTAGTTGAACTGGGTTCTAGAGTGTTCTGTAGTTTATCTGTAGTTGAGCTGAGTTTGAGTGTTCTGTAGTTAACCTGTAGTTGAGCTGGGTTCTAGACTGTTCTGTAGTTTACCTGTAGTTGAACTGGGTTCTAGAGTGTTCTGTAGTTTATCTGTAGTTGAGCTGAGTTTGAGTGTTCTGTAGTTAACCTGTAGTTGAGCTGGGTTCTAGACTGTTCTGTAGTTTACCTGTAGTTGAGCTGGGTTCTATATTGTTCTGTAGTTTACCTGTAGTTGAACTGGGTTCTAGAGTGTTCTGTAGTTTATCTGTAGTTGAGCTGAGTTTGAGTGTTCTGTAGTTAACCTGTAGCTGAGCTGTGTTCTAGACTGTTCTGTAGTTTACCTGTAGTTGAACTGGGTTTCTAGAGTGTTCTGTAGTTTATCTGTAGTTGAGCTGAGTTTGAGTGTTCTGTAGTTAACCTGTAGTTGAGCTGGGTTCTAGACTGTTCTGTAGTTTACCTGTAGTTGAACTGGGTTCTAGAGTGTTCTGTAGTTTTATCTGTAGTTGAGCTGAGTTTGAGTGTTCTGTAGTTAACCTGTAGTTTAGCTGGGTTCTATATTGTTCTGTAGTTTACCTGTAGTTGAACTGGGTTCTAGAGTTTCTGTAGTTTATCTGTAGTTGAGCTGAGTTTGAGTGTTCTGTAGTTAAGCTGTAGCTGAGCTGGGTTCTAGACTGTTCTGTAGTTTACCTGTAGTTGAGCTGGGTTCTATATTGTTCTGTAGTTTACCTGTAGTTGAACTGGGTTCTAGAGTGTTCTGTAGTTTACCTGTAGTTGAGCTGAGTTTGAGTGTTCTGTAGTTAACCTGTAGTTGAGCTGGGTTCTAGACTGTTCTGTAGTTTACCTGTAGTTGAACTGGGTTCTAGAGTGTTCTGTAGTTTATCTGTAGTTGAGCTGAGTTTGAGTGTTCTGTAGTTAACCTGTAGTTGAGCTGGGTTCTAGACTGTTATGTAGTTTACCTGTAGTTGAGCTGGGTTCTATATTGTTCTGTAGTTTACCTGTAGTTGAACTGGGTTCTAGAGTGTTCTGTAGTTTATCTGTAGTTGAGCTGAGTTTGAGTGTTCTGTAGTTAACCTGTAGCTGAGCTGGGTTCTAGACTGTTCTGTAGTTTACCTGTAGTTGAACTGGGTTCTAGAGTGTTCTGTAGTTTATCTGTAGTTGAGCTGAGTTTGAGTGTTCTGTAGTTAACCTGTAGTTGAGCTGGGTTCTAGACTGTTCTGTAGTTTACCTGTAGTTGAGCTGGGTTCTATATTGTTCTGTAGTTTACCTGTAGTTGAGCTGGGTTCTAGCCTGTTCTGTAGTTTACCTGTAGTTGAGCTGGGTTCTAGATTGTTCTGTAGTTTACCTGTAGTTGAGCTGGGTCTGAGGGTTCTTCATGATGTAGCGAGAGCGGCGGCCGACTGACAGCGAGGTTTTATCTAGAGACAGTTCTAGCTCAGCGTGGAGAATGTCGCGCACCACGTTCCACGCCACAAACGTCTTCTTAATCTGCACAAACAGAACCGGATAGAACGTTCAGGTTCTAAATCTGACGCGGGGGTTGTGTGTGAAGGTGTGCAGATGCTGGTGGGTGTATTGCTATACTTGTAAGGACTGGCTGCTGTACAGGTGCTGATGCTAATCATGTGACTGTGACGTAATAACTCAGACACCTGAGAGCAGGTAACAGGTGAGGAGCTGCTGACTCTGAGGTCTGTATCTCTGGTTACCTAGAACAGCGACCCGGGATTCGGTGGACACGTCAGCCTCGACTGATCAGAAGATACTTGTTGTTAAACTGTCAACTTAAAATAATCTGAAGTCGTATCAACTTAATGAGCGTAAACATAAACATAACATAAACATAACTATAATAAAACTTAATCATTATTGTTATTAGTAGTAGTACTATTAAACTAACTACAGAGATTTTACAGTGTTTACAATTTTTTTACTTTTCTAAAATAATTAATTAACAAGTTACATCACAATATATCACTGTGTCTGCAGTAAAGCTATATATTACTTTGTCTGCAGTAAAGCTATATATCACTGTGTCTGCAGTAAAGCTATATATCACTGTGTCTGCAGTAAAGCTATATATCACTGTGTCTGCAGTAAAGCTATATATTACTGTGTCTGCAGTAAAGCTATATATCACTGTCTGCAGTAAAGCTATATATTACTGTGTCTGCAGTAAAGCTATATATTACTGTGTCTGCAGTAAAGCTATATATTACTGTGTCTGCAGTAAAGCTATATATTACTGTGTCTGCAGTAAAGCTATATATCACTGTATCTGCGGTAAAGCTATATATTACTGTGTCTGCAGTAAAGCTATATATCACTGTCTGCAGTAAAGCTATATATCACTGTCTGCAGTAAAGCTATATATCACTGTGTCTGCAGTAAAGCTATATATCACTGTGTCTGCAGTAAAGCTATATATCACTGTGTCTGCAGTAAAGCTATATATTACTGTGTCTGCAGTAAAGCTATATATCACTGTGTCTGCAGTAACGCTATATATCACTGTGTCTGCAGTAACGCTATATATCACTTTGTCTGCAGTAAAGCTATATATTACTGTGTCTGCAGTAAAGCTATATATCACTGTGTCTGCAGTAAAGCTATATATCACTGTCTGCAGTAAAGCTATATATCACTGTGTCTGCAGTAAAGCTATATATCACTGTGTCTGCAGTAAAGCTATATATCACTGTGTCTGCAGTAAAGCTATATATCACTGTGTCTGCAGTAACGCTATATATTACTGTGTCTGCAGTAAAGCTATATATCACTGTGTCTGCAGTAAAGCTATATATCACTGTGTCTGCAGTAACGCTATATATTACTGTGTCTGCAGTAAAGCTATATATCACTGTGTCTGCAGTAAAGCTATATATCACTGTGTCTGCAGTAAAGCTATATATCACTGTGTCTGCAGTAAAGCTATATATTACTGTGTCTGCAGTAAAGCTATATATCACTGTGTCTGCAGTAACGCTATATATCACTGTGTCTGCAGTAAAGCTATATATCACTGTGTCTGCAGTAAAGCTATATATCACTGTGTCTGCAGTAAAGCTATATATTACTGTGTCTGCGGTAAAGCTATATATTACTGTGTCTGCGGTAAAGCTATATATTACTGTGTCTGCGGTAAAGCTATATATCACTGTGTCTGCAGTAAAGCTATATATCACTGTGTCTGCAGTAAAGCTATATATCACTGTGTCTGCAGTAAAGCTATATATCACTGTGTCTGCAGTAACGCTATATATTACTGGTGTCTGCAGTAAAGCTATATATCACTGTGTCTGCAGTAAAGCTATATATCACTGTGTCTGCAGTAAAGCTATATATCACTGTGTCTGCAGTAACGCTATATATTACTGTGTCTGCAGTAAAGCTATATATTACTGTGTCTGCAGTAAAGCTATATATCACTGTCTGCAGTAAAGCTATATATCACTGTGTCTGCAGTAAAGCTATATATCACTGTGTCTGCAGTAAAGCTATATATCACTGTGTCTGCAGTAAAGCTATATATTACTGTGTCTGCAGTAAAGCTATATATCACTGTGTCTGCAGTAACGCTATATATTACTGTGTCTGCAGTAAAGCTATATATCACTGTGTCTGCAGTAAAGCTATATATTACTGTGTCTGCAGTAAAGCTATATATCACTGTGTCTGCAGTAACGCTATATATTACTGTGTCTGCAGTAAAGCTATATATCACTGTGTCTGCAGTAAAGCTATATATCACTTTGTCTGCAGTAAAGCTATATATCACTGTGTCTGCAGTAACGCTATATATCACTGTGTCTGCAGTAAAGCTATATATCACTTTGTCTGCAGTAAAGCTATATATCGCGGTGTCTGCAGTAACGCTATATATCACTGTCTGCAGTAAAGCTATATATCACTGTGTCTGCAGTGAAGCTATATATCACTGTCTGCAGTAAAGCTATATATCACTGTCTGCAGTAAAGCTATATATCACTGTCTGCAGTAAAGCTATATATCACTGTGTCTGCAGTAAAGCTATATATCACTGTGTCTGCGGTAAAGCTATATATCACTGTGTCTGCGGTAAAGCTATATATCACTGTGTCTGCGGTAACGCTATATATCACTGTGTCTGCGGTAAAGCTATATATCACTGTGTCTGCAGTAAAGCTATATATCACTGTGTCTGCGGTAAAGCTATATATCACTGTGTCTGCGGTAAAGCTATATATCACTGTGTCTGCGGTAACGCTATATATCACTGTGTCTGCAGTAAAGCTATATATCACTGTGTCTGCAGTAAAGCTATATATCACTGTGCCTGCAGTAAAGCTATATATCACTGTGTCTGCAGTAAAGCTATATATCACTGTGTGTCTGCAGTAAAAGCTATATATCACTGTCTGCCAGTAACGCTATATATCACTGTGTCTGCAGTAAAGCTATATATCACTGTGTCTGCGGTAACGCTATATATCACTGTGTCTGCGGTAAAGCTATATATCACTGTGTCTGCAGTAACGCTATATATCACTGTGTCTGCAGTAAAGCTATATATCACTGTCTGCAGTAAAGCTATATATCACTGTGTCTGCAGTAAAGCTATATATCACTGTGTCTGCAGTAACGCTATATATCACTGTGTCTGCAGTAAAGCTATATATCACTGTCTGCAGTAAAGCTATATATCACTGTCTGCAGTAAAGCTATATATCACTGTCTGCAGTAAAGCTATATATCACTGTCTGCAGTAAAGCTATATATCACTGTGTCTGCAGTAACGCTATATATCACTGTGTCTGCAGTAAAGCTATATATCACTGTCTGCAGTAACAGTATATATCACTGTGTCTGCAGTAAAGCTATATATCACTGTCTGCAGTAAAGCTATATATCACTGTCTGCAGTAAAGCTATATATCACTGTGTCTGCAGTAACGCTATATATCACTGTGTCTGCAGTAAAGCTATATATCACTGTGTCTGCAGTAAAGCTATATATCACTGTGTCTGCAGTAAAGCTATATATCACTGTGTCTGCAGTAAAGCTATATATCACTGTCTGCAGTAAAGCTATATATCACTGTGTCTGCAGTAAAGCTATATATCACTGTGTCTGCGGTAAAGCTATATATCACTGTGTCTGCAGTAACGCTATATATCACTGTGTCTGCAGTAACACTATATATCACTGTGTCTGCAGTAAAGCTATATATCACTGTGTCTGCAGTAAAGCTATATATCACTGTGTCTGCAGTAACGCTATATATATCACTGTGTCTGCAGTAACGCTATATATCACTGTGTCTGCAGTAAAGCTATATATCACTTTGTCTGCAGTAAAGCTATATATCACTGTGTCTGCAGTAAAGCTATATATCACTTTGTCTGCAGTAAAGCTATATATCACTGTGTCTGCAGTAAAGCTATATATCACTGTGTCTGCAGTAACGCTATATATCACTGTGTCTGCAGTAAAGCTATATATCACTTTGTCTGCAGTAAAGCTATATATCACTGTGTCTGCAGTAAAGCTATATATCACTGTGTCTGCAGTAAAGCTATATATCACTGTGTCTGCAGTAACGCTATATATCACTGTGTCTGCAGTAAAGCTATATATCACTGTCTGCAGTAAAGCTATATATCACTGTGTCTGCAGTAAAGCTATATATCACTTTGTCTGCAGTAAAGCTATATATCACTGTGTCTGCAGTAAAGCTATATATCACTGTGTCTGCAGTAAAGCTATATATCACTGTGTCTGCAGTAACGCTATATATCACTGTGTCTGCAGTAAAGCTATATATCACTGTCTGCAGTAAAGCTATATATCACTGTGTCTGCAGTAAAGCTATATATCACTGTCTGCAGTAACGCTATATATCACTGTGTCTGCAGTAAAGCTATATATCACTGTCTGCAGTAAAGCTATATATCACTGTGTCTGCAGTAACGCTATATATCACTGTGTCTGCAGTAACGCTATATATCACTGTGTCTGCAGTAACGCTATATATCACTGTGTCTGCAGTAACGCTATATATCACTGTGTCTGCAGTAAAGCTATATATCACTGTGTCTGCAGTAACGCTATATATCACTGTGTCTGCAGTAAAGCTATATATCACTGTGTCTGCGGTAACGCTATATATCACTGTGTCTGCAGTAAAGCTATATATCACTGTGTCTGCGGTAAAGCTATATATCACTGTGTCTGCAGTAACGCTATATATCACTGTGTCTGCGGTAAAGCTATATATCACTGTGTCTGCGGTAAAGCTATATATCACTGTGTCTGCGGTAAAGCTATATATCACTGTGTCTGCAGTAACGCTATATATCACTGTGTCTGCGGTAAAGCTATATATCACTGTGTCTGCAGTAACGCTATATATCACTGTGTCTGCAGTAACGCTATATATCACTGTGTCTGCAGTAAAGCTATATATCACTGTGTCTGCAGTAAAGCTATATATCACTGTGTCTGCAGTAACGCTATATATCACTGTGTCTGCAGTAAAGCTATATATCACTGTGTCTGCAGTAAAGCTATATATCACTGTGTCTGCAGTAAAGCTATATATCACTGTGTCTGCAGTAAAGCTATATATCACTGTGTCTGCAGTAACGCTATATATCACTGTGTCTGCAGTAACGCTATATATCACTGTGTCTGCAGTAAAGCTATATATCACTGTGTCTGCAGTAAAGCTATATATCACTGTCTGCAGTAAAGCTATATATCACTGTGTCTGCAGTAACGCTATATATCACTGTGTCTGCAGTAAAGCTATATATCACTGTGTCTGCAGTAAAGCTATATATCACTGTGTCTGCAGTAAAGCTATATATCACTGTGTCTGCAGTAAAGCTATATATCACTGTGTCTGCAGTAACGCTATATATCACTGTGTCTGCAGTAAAGCTATATATCACTGTGTCTGCAGTAAAGCTATATATCACTTTGTCTGCAGTAAAGCTATATATCACTGTGTCTGCAGTAAAGCTATATATCACTTTGTCTGCAGTAACAGTATATATCACTGTGTCTGCAGTAAAGCTATATATCACTTTGTCTGCAGTAAAGCTATATATCACTGTGTCTGCAGTAAAGCTATATATCACTTTGTCTGCAGTAAAGCTATATATCACTGTGTCTGCAGTAAAGCTATATATCACTTTGTCTGCAGTAACAGTATATATCACTGTGTCTGCAGTAAAGCTATATATCACTTTGTCTGCAGTATCACAGTATGTATTGTAATCTATTGAATCATGGCCACTGTATCGTGATATGTATTGTATCGACAGGTTCGTGCCCACTG
Source organism: Megaleporinus macrocephalus (assembly GCA_021613375.1). Classification (NCBI taxonomy): domain Eukaryota; kingdom Metazoa; phylum Chordata; class Actinopteri; order Characiformes; family Anostomidae; genus Megaleporinus; species Megaleporinus macrocephalus. Next base: position 33,592,816 of record CM038722.1, on the reverse strand, counting down.
TATTAACTGTACTGTGATGCGCTGACATACAGGAGGCGCTGTAATGTGATTTATTATATGATCTAATATGAAAACAGGTCCACTAGGTTTGTACGTATACCTTGCGGTTGAGGAAGTGACTGGCCACTCGGCAGAGCATCAGAATACTGTCCTCCAGGTGAGTCCAGGTCACCCTCTGTCTGGTCATCCGCAGCAGAGCCTTACGGTCAGTTTCGTCCTGACACAGTGTCTGTTTTCTCACGCTGACCACTGAAAACACAAACACAGGTAAGATTCATGATCTATTCATGTGTGTCGTACAGACTGTGCTCACACAGTCGCTGTAGTGTGTATCAGTGTTGTACAGACTGTGCTCACACAGTCGCTGTAGTGTGTATCAGTGTTGTACAGACTGTGCTCACACAGTCGCTGTAGTGTGTAACGCTGTGTCTTACAGACTGTGCTCACACAGTCGCTGTAGTGTGTATCAGTGTTGTACAGACTGTGCTCACACAGTCGCTGTAGTGTGTATCAGTGTTGTACAGACTGTGCTCACACAGTCGCTGTAGTGTGTAACGCTGTGTCTTACAGACTGTGCTCACACAGTCGCTGTAGTGTGTATCAGTGTTGTACAGACTGTGCTCACACAGTCGCTGTAGTGTGTAACGCTGTGTCTTACAGACTGTGCTCACACAGTCGCTGTAGTGTGTATCAGTGTTGTACAGACTGTGCTCACACAGTCGCTGTAGTGTGTATCAGTGTTGTACAGACTGTGCTCACACAGTCGCTGTAGTGTGTAAAGCTGTGACGTACAGACTGTGCTCACACGTCGAGTGCACAGTCCCTCACCTTTCCTCCTCTTTCGAGGCGGCTTGCTGATCTCCTTCTTCTGCCTCTTGCGCTTGTTTTTCTTTCCTCCACGCACCTGCTGGTTTCTGGAGCTCGGCTCCACGTCCATCTGCACCTCATCCTCCTGCACAGCAGAGGGAGCCGCGGTACCGCTGCCTGCCCCACTCTGGATCGCTGTGAGGAAAGAGAACCAGAATCAGTTTCTTGCAGGCTAAAAAGTTATAACTAAATTAAAAAATATATATCGTGGACGACTAATAACCTGAATTTCAATTAATATATTTCTATAAGGCAAGTTCTGCTTATACTATTAAGTTCTACAACTAGTTTTTAATTATCTGCTTCTAGTATTTACAGTTCTGTTACTGGTTCAAAAGCTCTGCATTTTATTATGGGTATTATGTATTACGTATTTTATTCATTTACTAAATTTAGACTTAGTTTTAACTTTTAACTAGCAGCAGAAGTTTAAATACCACTAGCAGAATTTTAAATACAAGTAGCAGAAAATTAAAAACTAGAAGCACAGCTTTAAGAACTAGTAGCACAGTACATTACATTATAATAGCAAAACAAAAACCAGTAGCAGAACATTAAATAACAGTAGCAGAACATTAAATAACAGTAGCAAAACATTAAATACTAATAGCAGAACATAAAATTCTAGTAGCAGAACATTAAATAGTAGCAGAAAAATGAATAGTAGCAGAACATTAAAAACTAGTAGCAAAACATTAAATACTCGTAGCAGAATTTTAAATAATAGTAGTAAGACACTAACAACTAGTAGCAGAATATTAAAAATGAGTAAAACTAAAAACTAGCAGTAGAACATTAAAAACTAGTAGAAGAATATTGAAAACTAGAAGTAGAACATTAAAAACTAGTAAAACTTTACAAACTTGTAGTAGATCATTGAAAAATAGAAGAATATTGAAAACTAGTACTAGAACATTAAAAACTAGTAGAAGAATATTAAAAACTAGTCGCAGAGCATTAAAAACTAGTAGTAGAACTTTAAAAACTAGTAGAAAAAAATTAAAAACGAATAGCAGAACAATCAAAAGAAGTAGAACATTAAAAACTAGTAGATGTTTAAATCCTAGTAGTAGAACTTTAAAAACTAGTAGCAGAATTTTAAAAACTAGTAGCAGAATTCTAAAAATTTGTAGATGTTTAAATACTAGCAGTAGAACTTTAAAAACTAGTAGCAGATTTTTAAAAACTAGTAGATGTTTAAATACAAGTAGCAGAAAATTAAAAACTAGAAGCACAGATTTAAGAACTAGTAGCAGAATGAAAAAAAATTGTAGATGTTTAAATACTAGTGGTAGAACTTTAAAAACAAGAAGCAGAATTTTAAAAAATAGTAGCAGAATTTTAAAACCTACTAGCAGAACTGGCTTTAAAGAAATACACCCATTGAAATGCAGGATTTTTGGAATGAAGCCTTATTATTCATTTAACTTTAACCACATTATATATATTTTAATTTTGTTAGAAGTTTTTAGCCTACAGGAAACTGTTAATGCATGTAACAGGTTTTGTCTAGTACCACTGAAGAGAAAAGTTCCTGCACAGTGTATATGTATGAAGAGGTTCATCACTAACACTGACCTGCACACACAGATTTGGAGAAGGGGTGTTTAGACAGCAGGTTCCTCAACCGCACGGTGTGACTGTCTCCAGCCTGTAACATTCACAGTAACACAGTGTTACACTAAACATCAACACAGCAAACAACAAGCACAGAGCCACCACCGTAACGCCACAGTTACTATTAACAGTGTTACTGATAATACTACAATATATATACTACAATATAATATGTATTAACAGTACTCCTGTATTAACTGTACTGCTGTATTAACTGTACTCCTGTATTAACTGTACTGCTGTATTAACTGTACTGCTGTATTAACTGTACTGCTGTATTAACTGTACTCCTGTATTAACTGTACTGCTGTATTAACTCTACTCCTGTATTAACTCTACTCCTGTATTAACAGTACTCCTGTATTAACTGTACTGCTGTATTAACTCTACTCCTGTATTAACTCTACTCCTGTATTAACAGTACTCCTGTATTAACTGTACTCCTGTATTAACTCTACTCCTGTATTAACTGTACTGCTGTATTAACTCTACTCCTGTATTAACTGTACTCCTGTATTAACTCTACTCCTGTATTAACTGTACTCCTGTATTAACTCTACTCCTGTATTAAATGTACTGCTGTATTAACTCTACTCCTGTATTAACTCTACTCCTGTATTAACTCTACTCCTGTATTAACTCTACTCCTGTATTAACTGTACTGCTGTATTAACTCTACTCCTGTATTAACTCTACTCCTGTATTAACTGTACTGCTGTATTAACTGTACTCCTGTATTAACTGTACTGCTGTATTAACTCTACTCCTGTATTAACTCTACTCCTGTATTAACTCTACTGCTGTATTAACTGTACTCCTGTATTAACTCTACTCCTGTATTAACTCTACTCCTGTATTAACTGTACTCCTGTATTAACTGTACTCCTGTATTAACTCTACTCCTGTATTAACTCTACTCCTGTATTAACTGTACAGCTGTGTTAACTGTACTGCTGTATTAACTCTACTCCTGTATTAACTCTACTCCTGTATTAACTGTACTGCTGTATTAACTGTACTGCTGTATTAACTCTACTCCTGTATTAACTCTACTCCTGTATTAACTCTACTCCTGTATTAACTGTACTGCTGTATTAACTCTACTCCTGTATTAACTCTACTCCTGTATTAACTCTACTCCTGCATTAACTCTACTCCTGTATTAACTGTACTGCTGTATTAACTCTACTCCTGTATTAACTCTACTCCTGTATTAACTCTACTCCTGTATTAACTGTACTGCTGTATTAACTCTACTCCTGTATTAACTGTACTGCTGTATTAACTGTACTGCTGTATTAACTCTACTCCTGTATTAACTGTACTGCTGTATTAACTGTACTCCTGTATTAACTGTACTCCTGTATTAACTGTACTGCTGTATTAACTGTACTCTTGTATTAACTGTACTCCTGTATTAACTCTACTCCTGTATTAACTGTACTGCTGTATTAACTCTACTCCTGTATTAACTCTACTCCTGTATTAACAGTACTGCTGTATTAACTCTACTCCTGTATTAACAGTACTCCTGTATTAACTGTACTGCTGTATTAACTGTACTGCTGTATTAACTGTACTCCTGTATTAACTGTACTCCTGTATTAACTCTACTCCTGTATTAACTGTACTCCTGTATCAACTCTACTCCTGTATTAACTGTACTGCTGTATTAACAGTACTCCTGTATTAACTCTACTCCTGTATTAACTGTACTGCTGTATTAACTGTACTCCTGTATTAACTGTACTGCTGTATTAACTCTACTCCTGTATTAACTGTACTGCTGTATTAACTCTACTCCTGTATTAACTGTACTGCTGTATTAACTGTACTGCTGTATTAACTCTACTCCTGTATTAACTCTACTCCTGTATTAACTGTACTCCTGTATTAACTGTACTCCTGTATTAACTGTACTGCTGTATTAACTGTACTCCTGTATTAACTCTACTCCTGTATTAACTGTACTGCTGTATTAACTCTACTCCTGTATTAACTGTACTCCTGTATTAACTGTACTCCTGTATTAACTCTACTCCTGTATTAACTGTACTCCTGTATTAACTCTACTCCTGTATTAACTCTACTCCTGTATTAACTGTACTGCTGTATTAACTGTACTGCTGTATTAACTGTACTCCTGTATTAACTCTACTCCTGTATTAACTCTACTCCTGTATTAACTGTACTGCTGTATTAACTGTACTCCTGTATTAACTCTACTCCTGTATTAACTGTACTCCTGTATTAACTCTACTCCTGTATTAACTCTACTCCTGTATTAACTGTACTGCTGTATTAACTGTACTCCTGTATTAACTCTACTCCTGTATTAACTGTACTGCTGTATTAACTCTACTCCTGTATTAACTCTACTCCTGTATTAACTCTACTCCTGTATTAACTCTACTCCTGTATTAACTGTACTGCTGTATTAACTCTACTCCTGTATTAACTGTACTGCTGTATTAACTGTACTGCTGTATTAACTCTACTCCTGTATTAACTGTACTGCTGTATTAACTGTACTCCTGTATTAACTGTACTCCTGTATTAACTGTACTGCTGTATTAACTGTACTCTTGTATTAACTGTACTCCTGTATTAACTCTACTCCTGTATTAACTGTACTGCTGTATTAACTCTACTCCTGTATTAACTCTACTCCTGTATTAACAGTACTGCTGTATTAACTCTACTCCTGTATTAACAGTACTCCTGTATTAACTGTACTGCTGTATTAACTGTACTGCTGTATTAACTGTACTCCTGTATTAACTGTACTCCTGTATTAACTCTACTCCTGTATTAACTGTACTCCTGTATCAACTCTACTCCTGTATTAACTGTACTGCTGTATTAACAGTACTCCTGTATTAACTCTACTCCTGTATTAACTGTACTGCTGTATTAACTGTACTCCTGTATTAACTGTACTGCTGTATTAACTCTACTCCTGTATTAACTGTACTGCTGTATTAACTCTACTCCTGTATTAACTGTACTGCTGTATTAACTGTACTGCTGTATTAACTCTACTCCTGTATTAACTCTACTCCTGTATTAACTGTACTCCTGTATTAACTGTACTGCTGTATTAACTGTACTCCTGTATTAACTCTACTCCTGTATTAACTGTACTGCTGTATTAACTCTACTCCTGTATTAACTCTACTCCTGTATTAACTGTACTCCTGTATTAACTGTACTCCTGTATTAACTCTACTCCTGTATTAACTGTACTGCTGTATTAACTGTACTGCTGTATTAACTGTACTCCTGTATTAACTCTACTCCTGTATTAACTCTACTCCTGTATTAACTGTACTGCTGTATTAACTCTACTCCTGTATTAACTCTACTCCTGTATTAACTCTACTCCTGTATTAACTCTACTCCTGTATTAACTGTACTGCTGTATTAACTGTACTGCTGTATTAACTCTACTCCTGTATTAACTCTACTCCTGTATTAACTCTACTCCTGTATTAACTGTACTGCTGTATTAACTGTACTCCTGTATTAACTCTACTCCTGTATTAACTCTACTCCTGTATTAACTGTACTGCTGTATTAACTGTACTGCTGTATTAACTGTACTCCTGTATTAACTCTACTCCTGTATTAACTGTACTGCTGTATTAACTGTACTCCTGTATTAACTCTACTCCTGTATTAACTGTACTGCTGTATTAACTCTACTCCTGTATTAACTGTACTCCTGTATTAACTCTACTCATGTATTAACTCTACTCCTGTATTAACTCTACTCCTGTATTAACTGTACTGCTGTATTAACTGTACTGCTGTATTAACTCTACTCCTGTATTAACTCTACTCCTGTATTAACTGTACTGCTGTATTAACTGTACTGCTGTATTAACTGTACTGCTGTATTAACTCTACTCCTGTATTAACTGTACTCCTGTATTAACTCTACTCCTGTATTAACTGTACTGCTGTATTAACTCTACTCCTGTATTAACTGTACTCCTGTATTAACTCTACTCCTGTATTAACTCTACTCCTGTATTAACTGTACTGCTGTATTAACTGTACTCCTGTATTAACTGTACTGCTGTATTAACTGTACTGCTGTATTAACTGTACTCCTGTATTAACTGTACTGCTGTATTAACTGTACTGCTGTATTAACTCTACTCCTGTATTAACTGTACTGCTGTATTAACTGTACTGCTGTATTAACTGTACTCCTGTATTAACTGTACTGCTGTATTAACTCTACTCCTGTATTAACTCTACTCCTGTATTAACTGTACTGCTGTATTAACTGTACTCCTGTATTAACTCTACTCCTGTATTAACTGTACTGCTGTATTAACTGTACTCCTGTATTAACTGTACTCCTGTATTAACTGTACTGCTGTATTAACTGTACTGCTGTATTAACTCTACTCCTGTATTAACTGTACTGCTGTATTAACTGTACTGCTGTATTAACTGTACTGCTGTATTAACTCTACTCCTGTATTAACTGTACTGCTGTATTAACTGTACTGCTGTATTAACTGTACTCCTGTATTAACTGTACTGCTGTATTAACTCTACTCCTGTATTAACTCTACTCCTGTATTAACTGTACTCCTGTATTAACTGTACTCCTGTATTAACTCTACTCCTGTATTAACTGTACTGCTGTATTAACTCTACTCCTGTATTAACTGTACTCCTGTATTAACTCTACTCCTGTATTAACTGTACTCCTGTATTAACTCTACTCCTGTATTAACTCTACTCCTGTATTAAATGTACTGCTGTATTAACTCTACTCCTGTATTAACTCTACTCCTGTATTAACTCTACTCCTGTATTAACTCTACTCCTGTATTAACTGTACTGCTGTATTAACTGTACTGCTGTATTAACTCTACTCCTGTATTAACTCTACTCCTGTATTAACTCTACTCCTGTATTAACTGTACTGCTGTATTAACTCTACTCCTGTATTAACTCTACTCCTGTATTAACTCTACTCCTGTATTAACTGTACTGCTGTATTAACTCTACTCCTGTATTAACTCTACTCCTGTATTAACTCTACTCCTGTATTAACTGTACTGCTGTATTAACTCTACTCCTGTATTAACTGTACTGCTGTATTAACTCTACTCCTGTATTAACTCTACTCCTGTATTAACTCTACTCCTGTATTAACTGTACTGCTGTATTAACTGTACTGCTGTATTAACTCTACTCCTGTATTAACTGTACTGCTGTATTAACTGTACTCCTGTATTAACTGTACTCCTGTATTAACTGTACTCCTGTATTAACTCTACTCCTGTATTAACTGTACTGCTGTATTAACTGTACTGCTGTATTAACTCTACTCCTGTATTAACTCTACTCCTGTATTAACTCTACTGCTGTATTAACAGTACTGCTGTATTAACTCTACTCCTGTATTAACTGTACTGCTGTATTAACTGTACTCCTGTATTAACTGTACTCCTGTATTAACTCTACTCCTGTATTAACTCTACTCCTGTATTAACTCTACTCCTGTATTAACTGTACTGCTGTATTAACAGTACTCCTGTATTAACTCTACTCCTGTATTAACTGTACTGCTGTATTAACTGTACTGCTGTATTAACTCTACTCCTGTATTAACTCTACTCCTGTATTAACTGTACTCCTGTATTAACTCTACTCCTGTATTAACTCTACTCCTGTATTAACTGTACTGCTGTATTAACTGTACTGCTGTATTAACTGTACTCCTGTATTAACTCTACTCCTGTATTAACTCTACTCCTGTATTAACTGTACTGCTGTATTAACTCTACTCCTGTATTAACTGTACTCCTGTATTAACTGTACTCCTGTATTAACTGTACTCCTGTATTAACTCTACTCCTGTATTAACTGTACTGCTGTATTAACTGTACTGCTGTATTAACTCTACTCCTGTATTAACTCTACTCCTGTATTAACTCTACTCCTGTATTAACTGTACTGCTGTATTAACTGTACTCCTGTATTAACTCTACTCCTGTATTAACTGTACTCCTGTATTAACTCTACTCCTGTATTAACTGTACTGCTGTATTAACTCTACTCCTGTATTAACTCTACTCCTGTATTAACTGTACTGCTGTATTAACTGTACTGCTGTATTAACTGTACTCCTGTATTAACTCTACTCCTGTATTAACTGTACTGCTGTATTAACTGTACTCCTGTATTAACTGTACTCCTGTATTAACTCTACTCCTGTATTAACTGTACTCCTGTATTAACTCTACTCCTGTATTAACTGTACTGCTGTATTAACTCTACTCCTGTATTAACTGTACTCCTGTATTAACTCTACTCCTGTATTAACTGTACTGCTGTATTAACTGTACTGCTGTATTAACTGTACTCCTGTATTAACTCTACTCCTGTATTAACTCTACTCCTGTATTAACTCTACTCCTGTATTAACTGTACTGCTGTATTAACTCTACTCCTGTATTAACTGTACTGCTGTATTAACTCTACTCCTGTATTAACTCTACTCCTGTATTAACTCTACTCCTGTATTAACTGTACTCCTGTATTAACTCTACTCCTGTATTAACTCTACTCCTGTATTAACTGTACTCCTGTATTAACTGTACTCCTGTATTAACTCTACTCCTGTATTAACTCTACTCCTGTATTAACTCTACTCCTGTATTAACTCTACTCCTGTATTAACTCTACTCCTGTATTAACTGTACTGCTGTATTAACTGTACTCCTGTATTAACTCTACTCCTGTATTAACTGTACTGCTGTATTAACTGTACTGCTGTATTAACTGTACTCCTGTATTAACTCTACTCCTGTATTAACTGTACTGCTGTATTAACTGTACTCCTGTATTAACTGTACTCCTGTATTAACTCTACTCCTGTATTAACTGTACTGCTGTATTAACTCTACTCCTGTATTAACTCTACTCCTGTATTAACTGTACTCCTGTATTAACTGTACTCCTGTATTAACTGTACTGCTGTATTAACTGTACTGCTGTATTAACTCTACTCCTGTATTAACTCTACTCCTGTATTAACTGTACTGCTGTATTAACTGTACTGCTGTATTAACTGTACTGCTGTATTAACTCTACTCCTGTATTAACTCTACTCCTGTATTAACTGTACTGCTGTATTAACTGTACTGCTGTATTAACTGTACTCCTGTATTAACTCTACTCCTGTATTAACTCTACTCCTGTATTAACTGTACTGCTGTATTAACTGTACTCCTGTATTAACTCTACTCCTGTATTAACTGTACTGCTGTATTAACTGTACTCCTGTATTAACTCTACTCCTGTATTAACTGTACTGCTGTATTAACTGTACTCCTGTATTAACTGTACTGCTGTATTAACTGTACTGCTGTATTAACTGTACTGCTGTATTAACTGTACTGCTGTATTGAGTCTCACCTTCTTAGGTTTGCTCAGCAGGTGAGTCGTCCACAGCCAGTTCCGCTTCAGGTGACTAAAGAACGAGGAGTCCAGTCCTCCGGCCCCCTGCCCGTCGCCGGGAGTTACGCCATCATCAACTATGTCACAACTGCCCCTATAATCAGCCAATCAAAGAACAGAGGTAGCATAAGCAGGTTCTAAACATCTTTGTGCAAATATGAGTGGTGGTATAAGCAGGTTTTAGATACCTGAGGTTAAATATGAGTGTAAGGGGAAGCAGGCTCTAGATAACCAACTGCAAATGAGTTATGCTAGTGTAAGCAAGTTCTAGATAACTAGAGTGCAAATAAGAATGATAATATAAGCAATCTATAATATGAGTAGCATAATAACAGCAGGAATAAGTGGTAGAACAACAGGTTCTAGATAACTGACTGAGTATGAGCGGCAGTGTAAGCAGGAGTATGAGTGGTAATATAAACAGGTTCTAGATAACTGATTGTGAGCAAGCAGGAATATGAGTGGTAATATAAACAGGTTCTAGATAACTGACTGAGCATAAGTAGTAGTGTAAGCAGGAATATGAGTGGTGGAAGAAACAGGTTCTAGATAATAGACTGTGAGTATGAGTGGTAGTGTAAGCAGGAATTTAAGTGGCGGTAGAAACAGGTTCTAGATAACAGACTTTGAGCATGAGTGGCAGTGGAAACGGGAATGTGTGTGGTGGTAGAAACAGCTTCTAGATAACAAACTGTGAGCATTAGTGGTAGTGTAAGCAGGAATATGAGTGGTGGAAGAAACAGGTTCTAGATAACAGACTGTGAGTATGAGTGGTAGTGTAAGCGGGAATTTAAATGGTAGTAGAAACAGGTTCTAGATAAGTGACTGTGAGTGTGGAAATGGTCTAATCTAAAGGCCTGGTTCTGTTGGTCACTAGTTAAAGGGAGTACTAATGAAGAGTAAGAGTACTTTAGAGTGTACTGCAGTCTCTCATAGCGCTCCGCTCCTACAGTCACTTCCAGTTCCTCTCCTTCTTTATCTCCGTCTCCATCAGACACTCGAGAACGAGGACGGACCACACCTGAGAGAGAGAGAGAGAGAGAGAGAGAGAGAGAGAGAGAGAGAGAACACAGAGTACAGAGTACAGTAATAAATCATAAAACCACCACACTGCACAGTAACAACCATCACATACATACATACATATATATATATATATATATATTTGTGTGTCTGTGTTAGTGTGTGTTAATGTTACTGTTTGTGTGTTGGTGTGAGTATATGTGTGTATATGTGTTTATATGTATATATATGTGTGTGTGTGCGTTAGTGTATGTGTGTGTGTGTATATATATATATATATATATATATATATATATATATATATATATATATATATATATATATATATATATATATATATGTGTGTGTGTGTGTGTGTGTATATATATATATACGTGTGTGTGTGTGTGTGTGCGTGTCTGTGAGTTTGTGTTTGTGTGTGTCTGTGTTAATGTCTGTGTGAGTTTGTGTATGTTTGTGTGTGTGTTTGTGTGTTTCTGTGTTAGTGTCTGTGTGTGTGTGTGTGTGTGTGTGTGTGTGTGTGTGTGTGTGTGTATATATATATATATATATATATATATATATATATATATATATATTTATGTGTGTGTGTGTTACCTAGGGGTGTGTTGAGACAGACACACAGCATGTCGAACCAGTAGTTCTCCACGTCCTGCGGGGTGTTAAAGGTGTAGCGGCGTCTGTCGAAGGGACGCGTCTCTATGGCCAGGTTATAGTGCGGCTCACACATTGTGGTGTCCACGATGGTTGCGTGTTTCTTCAGATAAAAGAAACCCTAACAGACAGACAGACAGATAGTCAGACAGGGAGACAGACAGACAGACAGGGAGACAGCGAGACAGACAGATAGTCAGACAGGGAGACAGACAGACAGACAGGGAGGGAGGGAGACAGACAGGGAGGGAGACAGACAGGGAGGGAGACAGACAGGGAGGGAGACAGAAAGAAACAAAGACAGACATACAGACAGACAGAGACAGAAAAAAACACAGACATACAGAGAAACAGACAGAGAGAGAGACTGAAAGAAAGAAACACAGACATACACACAGGGAGACAGAGA